>PVNU02001915.1:2412500-2738995 GCA_003013855.2 Liriodendron chinense | reverse complement strand
GGAGTTACAAAGGACTCGGTTGCTATGTACGAAAATTCGGGATAGCTTCCCTTTGAATAATAAACTAAGGATCTATACGTTTATACGTATAAAAAGGGATAATAAACTAAGAATTTATACATTTATACACATAAAATCGTAGAGAACTACAAAGTAACTTTTTAAGCTGTTAAAAGGGATATAAAAGGGCGTAAAAGTCCTTAGCCGTTATAATAGCTGCTATTACTATAACAAAGGCAGTCACAAGTGTTATAGCTATGATTGTCGGCTATAATAACAATACTACCCGGTCGCTGTACTTTGGGTATTTTTTGGGGAGTCTTCAATTTTTTTTTTTTTTTTTTTGGTCTCTGATCTTAGGATACATAACACAATATATAACATGCTATAGTGTGCTAAAAACACAGTATAGTTTCCCGACCCTTACAGCCCCAACGTATTAATGGCTTTTTTAGCTTTTTTCCCTTTTCGAAACTTAGGTATATTCTCTCCCCTAAAACCATGAACATCTTCTTCTAACGCACTAACCTTCATCTTAAACCACCCGGTGAGCTAGCTAGCTGTCGCCACGCAACATTCACGGTTTTTTAGAACTTTAGGGATAAAAAAAAAGCTTATCTACTATTTAAATGTAACGTTTCCTCTAAAGCCGTTGTTTAACGTTTTCTAGAACCTCTAAACCCAAACCAACTCTCTAAAATCCCAAAAATCCCAAGACCTTCCTCCAGAACCCTCTTTGTTTCGAAGATGGCTCAGAAAGCCTTTTATAGGAACGCAGGTTGGGAATTACCCCCATCAGACGCAACTAGAGACGGACGGTCCTATCATGGGCTCTGTGGGGTCCACCTTGATGTATATATTTTTATCCAATTTGTTCATCCATTCTGGAAGATCATTTTAGGACACGAGTAAAAAAATGAGCTATATCGAAGGCTAAAGTGGACTACACCACAGGAAGCAGTGGAGATTGAACTCCTACAATTGAAACTTTTTGGCAGGGACAAATGTTTTGGATCAAGTTGATATTTATTTTTTACCTTCATCCAGGTCTATGTGACCTTATGAACAGGTTAGATGGCAAATAAACATCACGATGGGCCCTAGGAAGTTTTGAATGGTAAGCGTTCCATTGCCATTGCTTCCTATGGTGTGGTCTACTTGAACCTTCAATTTGCCTCTTTTTTGGGATGATGCCCTAAAATGACCTGTCAAAGTGGATGGACGGCGTGGATAAAACATATACAAACGGTGGGCCACATACAACCCCTAACAGGTCCGTCCGTCTCTTGCTACGGCCTGGCGGAGGTATTACCCAATCAACGCTGTTTTACGGGAGCAGATTAGGAGTGTTACAGTTGGGTGTTACCCTTACTGTGGGGCTCACCTTGATGATTTGGTTTATATCCACACCGTCCTTCCGTTTTCTAGACCATTTTAGGATAGGGGTCCCAAACTTATGCAGATCTAAAAGCTAGGTGGACCGCACCACATGAAACATATAGAGAGTTGCGTGCACGTGATAGTTTCCTGTTCTCTTTCAATATTCCATACATATATTTTTAATAACAATAATGTGGTAGGGCTCTTTGGGCTCTAAACTAAGATTTTCCTTAAGCTCTCTTTCTCTCTCTCCTTCTTCTTCTCTCTTCTACTTACAACAACATCAACATCTAACACTCTACTTGGTATCAGAGCAGCAGATCCAACCTTTCCGCATCTACCACGTTATAGGCGACACGTCAGCTGCTGATGTCAGCACCGTACGGTTGACGTCAGCGTCGTATGGACGTACGAGGACACAGTTTTGAAGGGAAAAGTTAGGGGTTTTGTATATCCATATTTTAGAGGATTTTTGGTGATTTTTTTGAAGTTTTTTGGGAGCCTATTTCATGGATTTTTTGCTGGAAATAAAAGAAGTTTCAACCGGCGGCCCTACAGTGTAATTTTCTCGATTTCGCTCAAATCGGTAGGGTTTTGTTCAGTTTCTCTCCTTCATATGGACTGAAATTACTCCCCCAACATGATTTTGAAGGTGATTTGAGTTGTTTTGGAGTTTTCGGTGTCGTAATACCCAAAACGTGGTGCGGCTGGGGCGTTTTTGGGTTTTTTTTTGCCCTCTTCGGTTCAATCTTCCAGTTTTCAGGACTTGTGGCCATTCTTTGTCAATGTTTGAAGGTTTACTATTTCTTCCTTGTGGGATTGATTGCGGAGGGCCAATCTTTTGCTCCGTATCGGATTATTTTTGCCTCATTTGATAGGCTTGACAGATTTTTTGGCTAATTATCGGAATATTGAAGAGTTTATGGACGCCAAAGGATCGTCTTCCATTAGTATGAATTCACTTGATTCCAGCCCCTTACAAATTACCTCCATTAAATTGAATTGAGATAATTATCTTAAGTCGGTCCCAATCGATCAAAGTTTTCTTGGGTGCTTGTGAGAAGCTGGGATATATTTTGGATGGTCATCCTATTTCTACAGATTCGTCGTATAAGACTTGGACAAAGGAGAACTATCAGGTTATTGCGTGGTTATTGAATAGTCTGGATTCATTTGTTAGTCATTCAGTGATGTTTTTACCCACAATGAAAGGTATTTGGGATACCCTCCATGACATGTTTTCTGAGTCTCATAATTTCTCCTGAGTATTTCAGCTTATTCAGGAGATTGGTCGCTTTCAACAAGAATCAAAATCTTTGAAGGAATATTATTCAACATTGCACGGTATGTGGGATGAATTGGACTTGTATCAACCCCTTCCTTCCAAATGTACGGCTGACCATGAGCATCCTCATAAGCAACGCGACGACATCCGTGTCATGCAGTTTCTTGCTGGACTTAACTCTGACTATCTTAATGTTCGGAATCAAGTTGTTGTGATGGATCCACTCCCTCTATTGACAACAATTTTTGCGATGTGCCAGCGTGCTACTGTATCCAATTCTTCTCCTCATTCGTTTGTTCCACCAGAGCTTTCAGCACATATTGCATCCACTTCGAATGCAGGTCGCTTTGTTAATTTTGGGGGGCGTGGCAGAGGCCGTGATAGTGATCGTGGTTGTTGTGGTCGTTCCTTTCGTGGTCGTGGTGGACGTGGAAGAGGACGTGATGGTTCCCGCATCTGTTCACACTGCGGTGGAACCAATCATATTGTTGATTATTGCCGGCAGCTTTATGGTCGTCCATCTTATGCTGCTACTTCTGTTTCTGCCACACTTTCTTCTGAGGGACAGTCTTCTGTTGATCCTGTTGAACAACCATCTTATGCGACTTCTTCTGGAGATACTCTGGTGATTTCTCGAGCTGCATATGATGCTTTGATGCAACTCAACATTCGTGATGTTCTTGAGCCTTTTCATGCAGCTTCCGCCTAGTTAGGTACCATCCTTCTTGCGTCTTCCTCTCCTACCTCTTGGCTTATAGACTCAGGAGCTTCTTCTCACGTGACTGGTAAGTCACATCTCCTTTCTTCCTATTTCCCTGCTTATCACTCTCAGCTATGTTACAATTGCTAGATGGAACTTGGGCTCCTGTTTCTGGGAACGGTTCCATCTCTCTTAGTTCTTCTCTCCCATTGTCTTCAGTTCTACATGTGCCTCGTTTTCCATTAAATCTATTGTCTGTCAGTTCTCTTACTAAATCCTTGAATTGTTCAGTTACCTTCTTCCCTTCTTATTGCCTTTTTCAGGACCTGCAGACGAAGAGAGTGATTAATGGGGGGCATTAGCGAGGCGGCGTTTATCTTCTCAGTGATACACCTGTTGCTACTTCTAGTACCTTTTCTTTGGATCGCGAGTCTGTCATTCGATGGTACTATCGTTTAGGCCATCATTCTTTAGAAAGATTAAAACTTGTTTTTTCTTCTTTATCAGTTAATATACCCTTATGTTGTGAGATTTGTGAACTGTCTAAACATCACCGCACCACATTTCGTCCTAGTACTTCTAGAAGGAAATTTCAACCTTTTGAACTTGTTCATTCAGATGTTTGGGGACCTGCTCCAGTCACTTCCATTTTTGGTTTTAAGTACTTTGTTACCTTCATTGATGATTATTCTCGTATGACTTGGGTTTATCTATTAAAATCTAAAAGTGAAGTGTTTGAAATGTTTAAGGTATTTTATCATGAAGTGTACACCTAGTTTAAATGCTCTATTAAAACACTTAATTCTGATAATGAAGGGGGGGGGGGGGGGAACGTAAGAATCGTCATCTTCTTGAAGTGGCTCGTGCACTTCTTCTTGGTATACATCTACCTAAACATTTTTGGGTTGATGCTCTTCTTACTGCCACGTTTCTTATTAATCGTATGCCTTCTCGTATCTTGTCTCATCGATCTTCATTCTCTATATTGTATCCTCATGACAACCCATTTCCTTTGATTCCTAAAGTTTTTGGTTGCACATGTTTCGTTCAAATTTTGGATGGTAGTAATGATAAACTTAGTCCTCGAGCAAGGAAATGTGTGTTCTTAGGGTATACTCAAAGTCAGAAAGGGTACAAGTGTTATGATCCCTTAACTCGCAAGAAATATGTTTCTGTTGATGTTACCTTTTTTGAGGATGTTCCATTTTTCTCAGACCTGGGTCGATCACTGTGTGACCCTCTTGCAAGTCAGGGGAAGCATAAAACTTTGCCTCTTCCTCTTCCCATTCTTGATCATGGGGACATACCTCTCCCCTCCATTTCTCATTATGTTGGTGATATGCATGATCCTAAGCCTCTACGGGTGTATCATTGTCGAGATAAAACTGCTCACGCCCAGCCTTCCACCTCTCCACTCTCTTTGGATGTTGGCTCAGGTGATTCCTCTCTCTCGACCCAAGATCTTCCCATTGCGCTACGCAAGGGTTCAAGATCTTGTACTCAACATCCCATTTCAAATTTGTTTCATATGGTCATCTTTCACCATCTTTTCAGTCGTTTGCAGCGTCTGTTTCTTCACAAGCTCTTCCTAGGTCTTTCTCTCACGCTCTTCAAAGTCCTGACTGGACAAAGACAATGATAGAAGAAATGTATGCACTTAAAAAGAATAATAGTTGGGAACTTGTTCCTCTTCCCCAAGGACACAAACTAGTTGGATGTTGCTGGGTTTATACCATCAAGTATTTACCAGATGGCTCGATTGATCGTTACAAAGCTCGCCTTGTTGCTCGTGGTTATACATAAACTTATGGCGTTGACTACTTTGAGACATTTTCTCCCGTTGCCAAACTCAATTTTATTCAAGTGGCGATCTCCTTGGCAGTTAATTTATCTTGGCCCCTATTCCAGCTTGATGTCAAAAATGCATTTCTTCATGGGGATCTTGCAGAGGAGGTTTATATGCATCAACCTCCATGGATTTGTGGCTTCTCAATATCCTAAGCACGAGCCACTTCAAGAAGATGATGATTCTTGCGTTCGGCGCCCCCCCCCCCCCCCCTCTTATCAGAATGAAGTGTTTTAATAGAGCATTTAAACTGGGTGCACACTTCATGATAAAATACGTTAAACATCCCAAACACTTCACGTTTAGATTTTAGTAGATAAACCCAAGTCATACGAGAATAATCATCAGTAAAAGGTAACAAAGTACTTAAAACAAAAAATGGAAGTAACTGGAGCAGGTCCCCAAACATCTGAATGAACAAGTTCAAAAGGTTGAAATTTCCTTCTAGAAGTACTAGGAGGAAATGTGGTGCAATGATTTTTAGACAGTTCACAAATCTCACAATATAAGGGTTTATTAACTGATAAAGAGGGAAAAACAAGTTTTAATCTATCTAAAGAAGGATGGCCTAAACAATAGTGCCATCGAATGACATATTAGCGATCTAGAAAAAGGGTACTAGAAGTAGCAACAGGTGTATCACTGAGAAGATAAATGCCGCCTCGCTCATGCCCTCCACCAATCACTCTCTTCGTCTGCAGGTCCTGAAAAAGGCAATGAGAAGGGAAGAAGGTAACTGAACAATTCAAGGATTTAGTAAGAGAACTGACGGACAATAGATTTAATGGAAAACGAGGCACATGTAGAACTGAAGACAATGGGAGAGCAGGACTAAGAGAGATAGAACCTGTCGCAGAAATAGGAGCCCAAGTTCCATCTACAACTGTAACATACTGAGAGTGACAAGCAGGGGAATAAGAAGAAAGAGATGTAACTTACCAGTCATGTGAGAAGCAGCTCCTGAGTGTATAACCCAAGAAGCAGGAGATGAATATGCAAGAAGGGCGGTACCTAACTGGGCGGAAGTTGCATGAGAAGGCTTAGGAACATCACGAATGTTGAGTTGCATCAAAGCATCATATGCAGCTCGAGAAATCACCAGAGTATCTCCAGAAGAAGTCGCAGAAGATGGCTATTCAACAGGATCAACAGAAGACTATCCCTCAGAAGAAAGTATGGTAGAAACAGAAGTAGCAGCATAAGATGGACGACCATAAAGCTGCCAGCAATAATCAACAGTATGATTGGTTCTACCGCAGTGCGAACAGATGCGGGAACCATAACGTCCTCTTCCACGTCCACCACGACCACGAAAGGAACGACCACCATGACCACAATCACTATCACGACCTCTGCCACGCCCCCCAAAACTAACAAGCGACCTGCATTTGAAGTGGATGCAATATGTGCTGAACGCTCTGGTGGAACAAACGAATGAGGAGAAGAACTGGATACAGTAGCACGCTGGCACATCGCAAAAACTACCGTCAATAGAGGGAGTGGATCCATCACAACAACTTGATTTCGAACACTAAGATAGTCAGAGTTAAGTCCAGCAAGAAACTGCATGACACGGGTGTCGTCGCGCTGCTTACGAGCATGCTTGTGGTCATCCGTACATTTGAAAGGAAGTGGTTGATAGAAGTCCAATTCATCCCACATACCGTGCAATGTTGAATAATATTCCTTTAAAGATTTTGAGTCTTGTTGAAAGAAACCAATCTCCTGAATAAGCTGAAATACTCGGGAGAAATTATGAGACTAAGAAAACATGTCATGGAGGGTATCCCAAATACCTTTAGTTGTGGGTAAAAACATCACTGAATGACTAACAAATGAATCCAGACTATTCAATAACCACGCGATAACCTGATAGTTCTCCAATTTCTCCAAGTCTTATATGACGAATCTATAGAACTAGGAGGACAATCCAAAATATATCCCAGCTTCTCACGAGCACCCAAGAAAACTTTAACTGATTGGGACCACTGAAGATAATTATCTCCATTCAATTTAATGGAGGTAATCTGTAAGGGGTTGGAATCAAGTGAATTCATACTAATGGAGGACGATCCTTTGGTGTCCATAAAATCTTTTATATTCAGATAATCGACTCAAAAATCTGTCAAGCCTATCAAATGAGGCAAAAATACACTGATATGAAGCAAAAGCAAAAGAATGGCCCTCCGCACTCAATCCCGCAAGGAAGAAATAGTAAACCTTCAAACACTGACAAAGAATAGCCACAAGTCTTGAAAATTGGAAGATTGAACTGAAGAGGGCCAAAAACCTCCAAAAAGGCCCTAGAGGCACTACGTTTTGGGGTATTACGCCACCGAAAACTCCAAAACAACTCAAATCACCTTCAAAATCATGTTGGGGGACTGATTTCAGTCCATGTGATGGAGAGAAACTGAAGAAAACCCTATCGATTTGAGTTGAATCGAGAAAATTGCACTGTAGGGCCGCCGGTTGAAACTTCTCTATTTCAGTAGAAAAAAACCCATAAAATAGGCTCCAAAAAATCTTCAAAAAATCACAAAAAATCATCTAAAATATGGATCTACAAAACTGCTAACCTTTTCCATTAGAATTGTGTTCGTACGTCTGTACAACGCTGACGTCAGCCGTACGAGTGCTGACGTCAACAGGCTGACGTGTCGCTTATCACTGTGGTAGATGTGGAAAGGTTGGATCTGCTGCTCTGATACCAAGTAGAGTGTTAGATGTTGATGTGGTTGTAAGTAGAAGAGAGAAGAAGAAGAAGGAGAGAAAAAGCTTAAGGAGAAATCGTAGGTTAGGGCTCAAAAAGCCCTACCACATTATTTTTATTAAAAATATAGGTATGGTATATTGAAGGAGAACAGGAAACTATACACGTGCACACAACTCTCTATATGAAGCACATCCTCAGCTAGCTGAACTACAAGTGACTTTGCCAATAGAGCTATTTCCGCAACAGTACTCGAAGTATTTATCATACATTGTAGCTGAATTAGCAGAACAGCCTTGAGGTGGGCTATCATAACGTACCCAGCAATAATCAATAGTATGACTATATCGACCACAATGTACATAAACGGTCTTCACCACAACCACGACCAACATTATGACCACGTGCACGGCCTACTTTATCAAAAAAAAAAAAAAAAAGGAACTCTAAAAAATAGGCATTTTCTTTTTTCTTTTTTGAATTTTTTTTATATTTTCCGTAATTTTGCACTTTTTCGGAAGCGTTCCCTTTGTTGTTGATAATATTGTCTACATCATTGGCAGAGAAGCATTGCCTGTGTTGTTGATAATATCATCTGTATCATTAACAGACGAGATTTATCCTGCTCATTTGAACAATAATATCGACGTATCGATATATTGGCGATATGCATGATAATATTGCTGATTCATGGCATTTCTCAGCTTCCGTATTGCCAGGGTGGCGTTACTGATAATATCAATGACATTATCAATTATATCGCCGATATTTTAAACATTAATTACACATGGTTCACCGATCCTTCATTTCATCAACACATGGGAGCATCTGTTCGTATTTGCCAACTCTCTATGCTTTAAGTGATATGTAGTTGAGATTTTGATAAGGCTAGCCACCCAAACAAATGCTATAATTTTCTGATGGACTAGAGCTGACCAAATTTTGAGAAAGCCGAAGATATAATCCCCATACCACCCAAACAAATGCTCTTGTAGAGCACTTCCACATTTAGGTGCATTTGTTGCTGGTTTGAATTCGTCAATGTGGTTAAGCCGATGGCCAAATTGCTGATCTGAAAGACATTATCATAGGGGTAAAAGTTCATGAGCTTTGCTATGCCCACATGCCTCTACAAGTCTGTTAATGTACATGCCACCACATATGCCAGCGTGCAAGACAGGTGCAATATCCAAGCCATCCATCAGAAGGGTACCACTGTAGATTCCCTATTCCAAGACTCTTGCTGTTCCACTTATCAGGTGGGCCACAACTAACTAAACAAATGTATGGTTGCGAAAAAAATCAATCAAAGTTTTCTTTTACCTTCACTTAGTTCTAATATCATGGCACACCTACTGGGTGAACTGCCTTTATCTTTGGGCTGTAACATCTACACAGGTGACTTCTACCTGATGGGATGGCTTGGTTATTTCACATGTCTGCCACACTGGCATATATGGTGATGTGTGCATTAGCAGACTTGTACAAGTGTGTGCGCTTAGCAAATTCATATTACACACACACACACACACACACACACACACACACACACACACACACACAACTCTTAGATCTAAATAAAAAAGAAAGGGTAGTGTGTGTGTGTGTGTGTGTGTGTGTGTGTGTGTGTGTGTGTGTGTGTGTGTGTAATATGAATTTGCACACACACACACACACACACACACACACACACACAACTCTTAGATCTAAATAAAAAAGAAAGGGTAGTGTGTGTGTGTGTGTGTGTGTGTGTGTGTGTGTGTGTGTGTGTGTATTTTTTTTTTTTTTGGGGGGGGGGGGGGGGGGGGGGTCGACCTCATGGGAGCTTCCCATGAGGTTGAGCTCCGTGCCCTACCAATATGTGATGGACATCTGTGCCGTGCATTTGGTAGGTCCCCTCTAGGTTATGGGATGTGCCAAAATTCACTCGTATCTGGAACTTAGGTGGGCCACACCATCTGAAACCATGGGAAGTCATGCCTAAAACATCTAGAAGTGCTTGGTGGGGCACACTGGAGTTTTGGAATGCCCTGGAATTTGGTTTGACCACTCATCCAAGTGGACACACAGTGGGTGGGCTGGATGTCTAAATCACATCTCACTAGGCCCTATATACAATCAAGAAGGTTTCGATGGGCGGGCATTGACTCTCAATTGTTTTCTGTGGCGTGCCCACCTAAGTCATGGATTGGCCTGATTTTTAGGCCCATGGCTCACCATGGAAGGGTGCATCTGATCAATGGGATGGATGGCCGTCACACATCACGTTGGGGCCCACTTTGCTTGACCTCATGAGAAGCTCCCATGAGTTTGACCTCATAATACCATTTGTGCGCGTGCGTGCACGCATGTGAGTAGGAGAGCGATACAACATTAGAAGAGGCAATGAAGAGCCAATTCTGAGGGATTTCGTTTCCCTCCCACAGTAAAAGCAATTGTCTTACTGGCCTATGGACCTAATTTTGGATAAACAAAAAGCATATTTTCATGGCCAAGCTATGCCAAAATACTAAATAATATAAAAAACCAGGTGGCCTTGAAACTCTTGTCCATATGTCACTTGTTTGGCGCAACTTAAGATAGATATCCTTGTTACATGACAGCTAATTTTTGGCGGGAGCTTGGCAAGTAGGTTAGATACCATTTTTCCCAACTCATGATAACGTAGTTGTTTTAGGCTTCTATTACTGTGACTATGATTTTCAAGTAAACATTTTGGAGAAGATATATTTCATGCATACTGTTCGGATTCATGATGGAAGTCATGGCATAAGTTTGATGAACCTGACGTACCCCTCTTAAGGAGTGGAATGGCGGAACAGGAATCATATGGCCAACTCCAATTAATTGGGATGGCGTAGATGATGCTGATGCTGATGTTATAATTCATGCACATAGAGGGCACTTTAAACAGGTATAGTGTGTTGTTGAATGATAAAGTGTCTATGGGCATCCCACTCATTACTTATGTCCATTTGGCACGTGGCAGCTTTTTTTCTACAAGCCCAATTTGTGGTGGCCAAATGGCATGGGCAAACAATCTCTGTACAATGTTGGTATCACTGTTGATGTGAAGGGATATGGTGAGTCTGCTTCATGGAGCCATCACTTTGGATTCCGCAAGATTGAGAGTACCATAGATGAAGCTACTGGTGGAAGGTACAGTTTCTCATTCAAATTCTTGAAATATTCTTTGATACAGATGTTTCAACCTACACATCACTACTCTGCAGATTGTTCAAAGTAAATGGGCAACCTATTTTCATTCGTGGAGGCAATTGGATATTGTCAGATGGGCTATTACGGCTTTCAGAGAAACGATACAAAACAGACATCAAGTTTCATGCAGATATGAATTTCAACATGATCCGCTGCTGGGGTGGTGGGTTGGCCGAGAGACCAGAATTCTATCACTATTGTGATGTTTATGGCTTGCTGGTAAGCTTCAATACATATTCTTTTCTTTCTTATATGCTTATATTTTCTATCCAGAGTTTATTTATATACTAAGAGGTCTACATGTTGCTTATATTTCCTACCCAGAGTTCATTTATATACTAAGAGGTCTACATGTTGCTTATATTTCCTACCTGGAGTTCATTCCCTTGATGGAGTTGAATGGGTAATGGGATTCATGTAGCAGACGTTAATTTATTGGGATAAGGCTTATATGATGATGATGATCTACCTGTTAATATTTAATCCTGTTATATGATGATGATGATGATGATGATCTGCCTGTTAATATTTAATCCTGCAATCTTTTATATATTTTTACTTTCCACATAATATGAATTACCTAGAGTAAGTCTGGCAACAGGCCGGGCCTGGGCCCAACAAAACCAAAATATTAAACAGGCTGGCATTTGTAGCCTGAAGGCCGGCCTCAACTTGTTCAAAATTCAGGCCGATGCCCGGCCCATTTCGAAGCCTAATCTGGAGTAGTTGTCGAACAGAGTCCATTGATGGTATGGTTAATGACAATTGTCAGTATCTCTCAATGTTTGAGTTATGTGAATGGAAGCATGATATTTATAATTATACAGATTTTGTCAATGAAAGCAGTAACAGTGAGAGATTACCCTTAGTAGTAGGTTGTCGAACCAAATATTCAGGTATCAAATCTGCTCTATTTTATGTTACTTTTTTTTGTAAATCTACTAGTTTCGATAATAAAAAGTAAGCTTCTATTCACATATCAAAGAAAGATACAAAGATGCATGATGAAATAGGCCAGACTGCCATCCTTAGCTTGTGAACTGGCTATTTTGTTTACCTCTCGCAGAGTAGTTTCAAAGGAAACATCCATTTCTGAAACTCTAATTTCGTCACCTATGGTCTCCATGGATGCAATTCTTGCGAAGCAGGCTCATGGAAACGCATTTTGATGATCTCCCTCCATTTAAAAAGATCCAGAAAATGGTATGTATTAAGACAACCCCTCCCTAAGGGACCGAATTTCCACCCTTGCTAATATTGGGTGAACCTGGATTTCCGTTAAACTTCCATTGAATTTGATTTTGCGAATTCCTGAATGTGGTGTCTTCTAAACAACACTGGCTTTTTCTTCTTTTGACCATCTTCTTTTGGGTCTGTTAGGATAATGAAAAAAGAAAAGAAAATGGATGACTTTTTCCATGATAGGATGTATCACAATGTTTGGTAGCAAAGAAGTATTGGATTTCAAAAAGATCATTTATCCAAACACCATAGTCAAATTCCCACTCACAATATATGAGGTAACCCCACCTCCCAGCCAAAAAAGAAAAGAAAAAAAATAAAAAATAAAAATGGAATCCATGGTAATCCACATCTCATGGAAATCATCATTGGGTAATCATTACAGTTCTGATTTCTTTTCTCTTCCCACCATCCATATAGGGGCTTATTGCCGTCGACTTTCGTATTCTACATTATCTTTTTGAGCATTAATAAAAGAACCATTAACTACAAGTCTAAAATGCTATGTTATAGTGATGGGTCCATTTCTCTCAGGTGTGGCAAGAGTTCTGGATAACGGGAGATTGTGATGGACGAGGTGTTCCGGTATCAAATCCAAACGGACCTTTGGATCATGACCTTTTCCTGCTGTGTGCAAGGGACACTGTCAAGCTCCTAAGAAATCATCCCAGTCTTGCTCTTTGGGTGGGAGGGAATGAACAAACTCCTCCAGATGACATTAACAAAGCTCTGAAAAATGACCTGAAGCTCCATCCATCTTTCCAATCCCATGTTGGGAAGCCCAATTCTACAAATGATTTACACGAGGAGTCAGTGGATCCTAGCACATATCTTGACGGAACTCGTGTTTACATCGAAGGATCCATGTGGGATGGCTTTGCAAACAGCAAGGGAGACTTCACAGACGGCCCGTATGAAATCCAGAATCCTGAAGACTTCTTCAAGGATGATTTCTACAAATATGGATTCAACCCAGAGGTTGGCTCCGTGGGAATGCCTGTCGCAGCTACCATTAGAGCGACAATGCCTCCGGAAGGATGGCAGTTGCCGGTATTTAAGAAATTATCAAATGGGTACATAGAAGAGGCCCCAAATCCCATGTGGGAGTACCACAAATACATTCCATATTCAAAGCCAGGAAAGGTTCATGATCAGATTGAACTCTATGGATCCGCAAAGGACCTTGATGACTTCTGTGAGAAGGTGAATTGGAAACTGTGCCTCTTTAATCTTGTTTGCTGTTGTTTCGATGCCTTCTTGTAGTTCTTGTTTTGACTTGCGTGTGATTATTATTCAGGCACAGCTTGTTAACTACATCCAATATAGAGCTCTTCTAGAGGGGTGGACTTCTCGCATGTGGACCAAATACACAGGTGTTCTGATTTGGAAGACTCAGAACCCTTGGACAGGTCTTCGGGGTCAGTTCTATGATCATCTCCATGATCAGACTGCAGGTTTTTATGGTTGCCGCTGTGCTGCAGAACCAATTCATGTCCAGCTTAATCTATCAACATATTTTATAGAGGTAAATCTGAGTGTTTATTTTCAGATCATATAAGTTCTGCCAAGCCCACGCACCTCTCCATGGCACCTGCATAGGCATTAGTGTGTGTGAACTGGGAATACATGGGACATCTGGGCTGTGCATGACATGATTTTAAGACTATAACGAGTCTGATATGACTCAGCTGAGTCAGCTCGGACTAGGTAGTACCCGATTCCAATTTGATACCATGATTTACCCCCCGAGTCACCCCTGAATCAGGTGAGTCAGGCCCATTCAGCCTGGACTCAGGCAAGTTCTGGCTCAACTCAGGACTGAATGCGTTTCCAGGTCTTTTAACCATCATGGATCCCCCGTGTTGTTGATCTGGCCCACAAAAATTGGCTGGTTCACATGTCAGGTGGGTCAAGCTTGTAAATTGAATCTGGAAAGCTGTCAATTCCTTTTAAACTCCACTGTTTCTCTACATGTTGGTAGATTGGCCCTATCTTTTGGGCTAGGCCATCTACCTGGTGGGACCGATCTGCCGTGTGGCTCGGATATGCCACTCACGCTAGCTCGGCACTTGTGGCCATGTGTGGATCTGTGCAGTGGGCATTGCAAAACTCCCTTTCATGCTAACTTGCGTCAAGGGCTTCAAAACCCACTAATGGACTTCATTGCCTCATTAGGTAGTAAATACCACTTCAAATCCACTGTCTGATGTTGCAGTAGAAGCTTCAGTTTGGGCTCTAGATGGAACTTGTCCATACTACAAGGTAACGGATAAACTCACGATACCACCCAAGAAAGTCCTATCGACTATCGAAATGAAATATCCAAAGTCTAAGACTGCTAAGCCAGTATATTTCCTTCTCCTCAAACTCTTCAACGTGTCGGACAATGGCATTTTATCGAGGAACTTTTACTGGTTGCATCTGAGTGGCGGTGATTACAAGCTATTGGAGTCATATCGGACGAAGAAAGTACCACTCAAGATACACTCTCAAATTTTCATTACAGGGTCAACCTACCAAATGCAAATGCATGTGCACAACAAATCGAAGAACACAACATCAAAGAATCTGATATACCAGAATCAGACTGTCAATACACAGGATGGCAATGACTATGATAGTAATTCAATGCATTTGTCTGAAGAGGTGGTTGCTCAAAAACAGGACATTGGTTTGCTGAGGAGAATTTTTAGAGGTTTCTCAAGGAAAGGTGATGGTTCGAGGGTAGTTGAAACAGAGGGGTCGGAAACAGGAGTTGCGTTTTTCCTTCATTTCTCTGTCCACTGCAGTGAAGAAAGACGGAGAGAAATGGGAAGACACTCGAATTCTCCCGGTCCATTATTCCTGATAACTATTTCTCATTGGTGCCAGGTGAGACAATGCCGATCACTATTTCTTTTGAGGTACCTCCTGGGGTCACCCCACGGATCACACTTCGTGGTTGGAATTATCATCATGGCCATTCTGTCTATTGATGGGGCTCTGATGGCTGGCTGCAGTGAGGGGTAATCATCTTGTTTCCTATGTCATTGCTACACATTTATGTTCCCTGACTGCATTATTTTTCCTTATCTAGAGGTAGATTGGTTTCTTCATGAACTTGTACTAGTGGGCCATTCCTGAATGTTGAGAAACCTGATTCAGTTTCTGTATCGAAAGGCATCTTCTTAAGCGGGTGCCACTCAAAAATCAGTTGATCTCTGCCGAGTTCCCTATTCATTTGGAACAGGGAACTTCGCTGTTTAGTGTTGGACACAGCCTGTGGTGCCTACTTGTGGGCAATCACAAGTGGATGGGTCCCATGAGGTTTTCTTAATCGTTTTCTCTCTTGGTTTTTTAAGTTGAGTTTCAAATTCAACTTCAAACTCTTCGAACCTCTCCTTTAAATAGGAATAGGTTCTCTTGTGAAATCCATCTCAAATCACGAGAACTTAAAGAGAAAATAGAAAGATAACCATAGTATCATGTCGATCTGGCCCGTTCCATAAATGATCTAAGTCGTAGATTGTAATCTGCGGCCATCTATACTGTAGGTTCAGAGGGGTGATCAGACCCATCTGCTCTAGTAGTGGTTAGGTGGACCGCTGGACCTATGCCGTATCATTGGCTTTTTGCAAAGATCCCATATCGTGTAGACTGTCGGATCCTAAGGGTACAGTCTTCCGCACTGACTTTCATTTAAAACTTAGTTTATAGATATGGTGCTTATGTTTGTTCCATCAGATTACAAGCCATTGATATGATGGCCCCAATCATGCATGGACCATTCCCCGAATGTCCTCTCAATTGGTACTCTTAACCTTCCCATTGTTCGCATGCAGATACATGGTAAAAAAATCGCACAAACACACCACATTCAATTGAGGAAAGGCCAAAGATTCAATGGCTAGGAGCTTCCAATTCGGGAGATTTTGGGCGAATTGTCCATCCATCATAGGCTGCCACTAGATCAATGGCTTGGACAGAACAACCACAAGCTCCAACTAAGTTCCGAATAGGGAACTTGGACTCTTTTGTTGATATTAATTATGTGTTACAGATATACTTTATATAAATGGTTACTCATCAGTTTTTAATCCCCCTGCTTAAAAAATTATCTCTAATACACAATTATGGTAATGTAAAATGAGACGCTCATGTTTACATAATTATGGTGAACTAAAATCAGATGAATTAAGTGACAGCCAAACAGGCCCTCATTTTGTAACAATGCATGAAGGCTGCTATGGGAATAGTCTTAGAAAGCTTCACACTGCCTTTCAAACACCTCTTACTAGGGCTGTCAATGGTCTGGCCCCAAAATCAAAATTTTCAAAAAGTCTGGTACAAACAGTTCAAGATCCAGGCCAAAGCCAACCCCTGGCCGGGCCAAAGTCAATGGTCTGGATCACAGGAACTGTCTGTATCCTGGAGATATGCAATTCCTCTTCTTACCAATCCAGGTGAAAATGAGTGTCTAATGTATGATTTGGCTGGTGAGATGTGGGCCATCACGGATTGAACGGTGATATTTAGGCAGTATTGGTATGGGTGTTTACAACATATAAGCTCTTACATGCTAAAGAGTGGACTGATATCAAAGGTGCTACACAAATTCATGGGCGATGCCTCACTATAGATAGCCCATGCATTGAAAGTGTTCCAAATGGGAAAATCTTAAACATTCTTTGGTGGCCAATTGATAGACTGTTAAGAAAGTTCGGGATATTAGATAACTAGGTCTTCCAACATGGGGCATTTTTTATGCATGTGCCATCCCAGGTGTGGCCCATCATATCAATGGTTTGGATCATTGAACTAGACCTCTTCTTGTGTAAATCTCTGCAATTGTAGTGCCAGGTAGTCGTATACAAAATTTTCTTTTATAAGACATTCACCAACGCTCTCATAACACCATTAAGGGGTCGTTTGACATCTCTAATCCAACAAGAGCTTTTCAAATGAGGGCCACTCCAGCTCATGTTTACCACAAGTTGGTTTGGTAAAATCACTTCTTCAAAGTCAAAAAAGCTCTTATTTGAAATAATCACGTTTGGTCCTTTTCAAATATAAGTGTTTAGGGTTGTTGATGTCATTTTTAAAAATTATAACTCACCATTATAAGAGCAATCCAGATGGTTGTTTTGGTGGATCTCACCATAGATGGACCGTACCCCAAACGGCAAAAGAACAGATGGCTATTATCTTCATGTTTTAAGACATTTGGGCCATCCATCATGTCGGACATTGGATGTGGATCGTCTATCATGTGAGGCTTGTCTTGGATGTGGACCATCATCATTAGGGGCTAACCTTTGATGTGGATTGTTGTCGCGCGGATTTGGACAACTGATGTGGATGGCTAAGATCAGCCACAGAGCCTTTCGCCCTCTAGTTCTCCTTGAATGCAGGATGTTGGAAACCCTCCTAGGTTCTCTGGACCTGCAAGAGCACGATAAGGCATGGGGGAGTTGCCGTTGTACGGCTAGGAACTCTTCGATGCCTAAATCAGGTTTTGGATTTGACAGAAAAAGGGCTTGAAGGCTAAAGATATTTCGTACCTTGAAGGTGGAGATCCCCGTCCTATTTATAGGACGTGGGGGAAGCTTTTGGAAAGTTAGATCCGCTTAGGATACGTACGGTAAAGTCACAGTAGGGGAAGATCTCTCTCTTGATCGTGTCGGGGAGGTCTTCCTAAGAATAGAAGTAGATCTCAGAATATCCGGATCCACTC
Organism: Liriodendron chinense; assembly: GCA_003013855.2. Classification (NCBI taxonomy): domain Eukaryota; kingdom Viridiplantae; phylum Streptophyta; class Magnoliopsida; order Magnoliales; family Magnoliaceae; genus Liriodendron; species Liriodendron chinense. The sequence goes on along the minus strand of PVNU02001915.1, from coordinate 2,720,897 downwards.
GGATATCTCGGACTAACTTTGGAAGGCAGTCCGTTGATTTTGGTCTACTCAAGAAGTGGAGCTCGGCGTCCGAGCTCCTCCCTTTGGGCCTTTTGCCCATATTATAAATCTTCCTTCGAGGGTGAGTCCTCTCAAGCTGAGCTCTGTGCTCTAATGGCTTAGCTCAGCAGCAAGTTGAACTGGAGGTCTACTCGGCCTTTTCAGACGGTTTTCTTGCTTGGATTGTTAGTCGTTGTTGCTCAGCCCAAAGGGCAAAGCATTTGTAGATACCTGCTTGTCTCCTCTGCTCGTCAGAGGTCTGAGGACAAGTGGATGTGCTTTACTCTTACCCTTATCTTTTGTAGATGATGTTGCTTGGCTCTTCTTAGCTTGAAGAGCTGGTCAGCCTATCTGCTCGGTCGATTTATGAGCTCGGCCTCACTCCACCTCTACTCGATGGTTTCGACTGCTTATTTGTACTGTGTAAATGACCTCAGGCATGTCATCCTGTGTGAATGACCTTAGATAGGGCGTCCTGTGTGAATGACTTCGGGTAGGTCGTCATGTGTGAATGACTTTGGGGAGATTGTCCTATGTGAATGACCTCGGGCAGGTATTCCTCGGAAAGATCATCCTGTGTGAATGACCTCAAGGAGGTCGTCTTATGTGAATGACCTCGAGTAGGTTGTCTTTAGGCAGGGCTTCCTCAGGAAGGTTGTCCTATGTGAATGACTTCCTTGCTTGTGCCATTGGTCTTGTTGGACCATTGATCATTTAACCTCAACTCACAGGATGTAGTTCTGACTTACGAGCTCTGTTAAGCTCTGCTTAGCTTTGACTTGTGGCGGCGGAACCGAGGACTTTTACTTGGGCCTTCTGGCTTGCGAGCTTTCTTCCCGTGTCCAAGACCAGATCGGAATCACCCACAACATTTGCCCCCCACTTCTGTGGTTGACTTGTCGGGCTTGGAAGTAAGATCTTTAATTGGTCTGGTTGCATGAAAACCCTGGAATTTCGCACTGGTGCTTGGAGTTCGCCAGCTAGATGAGTTTGGAAGCGGGCGAGGTTCAGAGGTGCTTTCCCGAGCTGGACCATTCGTGGACGGACTTTGCTAAGCAGGAGTCCCGACTTGCTGACAACGAAGGTGTTGCTGGGGGACACCGTCAAGTAGAAGGGCCCTAACCGGCTCAGACGGTCTTAGCTTCACTCTTAGGTCCTGCTGGTCGAGCTGTTAGCCTCCTCAACTGTCTCTTCGATTTTGTAGCCTCTTTTTGTATAATTTTTATGCTAGTTGCCCTCCACTCTTGCGATCGGGCACTTGTCTGTTATGTCCGAGGAGTTGAGGTGAATTTTTTGGCAATTTTTTGTGCTTGTTGCCTCAGTCGTGGGAGTGAGTTAGGTTTGCCAACTGTGTTAAGTCGGCATGGTAGGGTGTCCTCGTAGGCTTGCCAATTGTGTTAGGTCGGCATAGTAGAGTGGACTCATAGGCTAGCCAATTGCGATAAATTGGCATGGTAAGGTGGCTTCGTAGTCTTGCCAACTGTGTTTGGTTGGCATGGTAGAGTGGCCTCGTAGGCTCACCAACTGTATTAGGTTGGCATGGTAGAGTGGCCTCGTAGGCTTGCCAACTGTGATAGGTAGGCATGGTAGAGTGGCCTAGTAGGCTTGCCAACTGTGATATGACAGCATGGTAGCTAGCGTCGTAAGCTTGCCAGCTGTGTAAGGTCGGCGTAGTAGAGTGGCCTCGTAGGCTTGTCAATTGTGATAGGTCGGCATGGTAGAGTGGCCTCGTAGGCTTGCCAATTGTGTTAGGTCGGTATGGTAGAGTGGCCTCATAGGCTTGCCAACTGTGATAGCTCGGCATGGTAGAGTGGCCTCATAGAATGTCGTTGGTGAAGAGCAGCTCGGTCTGCTCAAGGAGGGCGTCAACAAATGTCGGGGCATTAGCTCGGTATACCTGTTGGATATTGCCTAGATGGTCCCAAATATTTATGATTTTCACCCCCCAGGGGACCTCGCTCTCTCCCATGTCTTCCTGGGCTTTTCACTTATGAGTCTGACGCCTCTTGTGGAGTGTAGGGCGTAGGTCGGATTTGTCGTGTCCTCTGGTCTTCCTTAGGTTAATTCTGCCCCTTGCTTCCCCTTGGGGGCAATGGTTCAGGGCGGTCAGGGTGGGACTTCTTAATCGTCGCCACCTCTTTGGGGCTAGCTGGCAATGGCTACCGCCCCTCTATCAGATATGTAAGGCGGTACACTTGCTCGGTCAGGATGTCGAGCTTTCTTCAAAGGAACCAATTCTACCCTTTCAGTTTCGTGACTTTAGGAAGACCTCTCTTAAGAGCATCCAACTCTCAAGAAGCTTTCCCCATGTCCTATAAATAGGACAAGGATCTCCACCTTCAAGATACGAAATATTTTAGCCTTCAAGCTCCTATTTTGTCAAATCCAAAACTTGACTTAGGCATAGAGAGTTCCTAGCTGCACTACGCCACCTCTCCCTTGCCTACCTTCTCTTGCTCTTATAGGTCCAGCGAACCTACGAGGGTTTCCAACATCTTGCATTCAAGGAGAACTAGTGGGCGAAAGGCTCTACGGCTGATCTCAGCCATCCACATCAGTTGTCCAAATTTGTGCGACAACATGGACCATCCATTATGTGGGTCCCACCTTGGTGTTGGTCATCCATCAAGTGGAGTACACCATCAATGCTAATTGTCCTTTATGTGGAGCCCTTCAATGTCCACTACCTATCATTAGTAGTCTACATTTGATGGGTCCATCATGTGGGCCCCACCTTTGAAGTGGGTTGTCCATCATGTGGGGTTTGCTTTTGATGTCCACCATCCATCGTATGAGGTGCACCTTCTATGTTAGGCCACTTTGGATATGGGTTGTCCATCATGTGAGACCTTGGGTGTGGACCGTCCATTTGGTGGGGCTCACTTGATGTGGATTGTCTACCATGAGGGGCCACATGTTGATGTGGGCCATCCATCATGTGAGGCCCACTCCGTCCATTATATGGGCCCACTTTGATGTGGACCATTCATTGTGGGTCCTCACCTTCAATATGGGCCATTCATCATGTGGGCTCACTTTTGATGTTAATCGTCCATCATGTGGATCCACCTTTGATGTCCACCTTCCATCATGTGGGTCCCATATTTGATGTGGACTGTGCATCAGGTGGGTTCCACCTGATGTGGATGATCCATCATGTGGGTGAACCTTTGATGTCCATCGTCCATCACGTGCGTCCCACCTTAGATGCAGGCTGTCCATCAAGTGGGTCCTGTCTGATGTGGATGGTCTATCATGTTGGGTTGTACTTTGAGGGCCATCCATCGTGGGCCTCACCTTTGATGTGAACTGTGCATTATGTGGGCCCACCTTTGATGTCCACCACCCATCATGTGGGTCCCACCTTTGCTGTGGACCATCCATGTGGAGCCCACTTGATGTGGATGGTCCATGTGGGACCGCATTTTGATGTGGACCATCCATCATGAGGGACCTGCCTTTATATGAATCATGAATTATGTGGGCACACCTTGATGTGGACCATTCATCATGTGGGGCCACCTTTGATGTAAACTTCCACCATGTGGTCTCACTTTCAATGTCCACCATCTATCATGTGGGTTTCACCTTTGAGTGGACCGTCCATTAGGTGGGGCCGCTTGATGCGGATCATCCATCATGTGGGGCCCACCTTTGATGTAAACCGTGCATTATGTAGGCCCACCTTGATGTGGACCATTTATCATGTGGGGTCCCACCTTCAATATGGACCGTTCATCATGTGGGCCAACATTAGAGAGATTGTAAAGAAGAGAAGAGGGCAAGATGTGACTTACTTAAAAAGTTTAGAAAAGGGACAAGATTGAAATTACTTAAAAAGTTTATTGCTTGTATCTAAAAACTTTAGTAAAATTAGAACTTTACTGAGCAATCTATTTTCAAAATAAAATATTATTATTTTTAGAATAAACAAATAAGTTATTATTAGTAGAGATGCCAAAGGGCCTCTAAGTTATAGTGCTTCTAGTTGCACGTGTACAGTCGGACAGTTCAATTGATTGATCAAAACTGTCCAAGTCTACAAATATTTCTCTTACCGAGCCGAAGATCCAATCCTTCCTTGATTTGGTATTATTGTCTATAGCCATCTTTTTATTTTCCAAGCCACCAAGCCATGGATGGGATGGCTACCATTGCCTAAGTAAAAGCTATCCTTTAGAATCACAAGCAATTCGCGACAGTGTCTGACAAATAAATGGATCAAATTGGACCTTTTTTTTGTGAATGATCTTGACCGTCCATATTAAGAGCATTGATTGAATGGTTAATATTTGTCATGTGATGCTTGCATGGTTGCCCATGAAATGTGCCTTGGGACCTAGTGAACAGTCTAGGTGACTGTATGGTCCAAGTGTTCTAATGCAACTAAATGCAGCTAGGAGCAATATAAGTTATAATTCTCTAAGAGTTTTGAACTATTCCTCTTCTATTATTACCTCCTATATCTGTTTTTTCTCAAAAAAAAAAAAAAAAAAAAAAAATCTGTCATACTGCCCCAATAGGCTGTCAACGGGCTGGGCTTTGGGTGGTCTAGGTGCAGATTTTGCACTATTTAGCCCGGGTGTTGTGATTTGACAACCCTAGGTGAAAAGGAACGGCACCTATATTTTGTGGCCCCTTTATTTTAGCAGCAATGGGGAGCCTTACATGAATGTATACATCAATTTTCCTGGTCCTGATTCCTTAATCGTGTATATGCAAAGAGATCTAGACCATTCGTCCTGCAGGACTCGATTGGGATGCTGTGAATGGATGGTTCAAGATGACCAATTTTCGACATTCTATAGGTGGTACTGCTCCATCTTGTCCAGTTAAAGAGTCCCCAACAGGTGCAAGTTTTGGGCCAGGTCATGATGATGAATAGATGAACAATCCAGATCTCTTATACGAAGAAAAAAATAGGGAGGGACTGCCTACGCCCATTTTTTTCATTTGGGCCATGATGCATGGCGTGGCCCACCTTGTGAATAGCTTGAATGCCATAGATGTGCACCATGCTGGAATGTGTGCCACCCTCGCCACTGACCTAAGTAGGGCTCTTAATGAAAATTTCCCACCACCCACTTCAGTTTCGCTCCAACGATCATCCCTATGTATTGCAACACCATGTACCCAGGTATAGTATATAGTGCTACTTTTATGGGGTGTATGATTTCATGTACATGAGATCCACACCGTCCATCAGACGTGCCACCTAATTTTTGTCCTTGACCTGCACATTACACAAATCCAAAACTCAGTTGGACCTCTCCATAAGAAACAATGTCAAATCATGCCTAAAACCTAGTGTGGCTTACCTGAGTTTCAGAATAACGTGATTTTTGGAATGTTCCTTCATCCAAGTGATATGCGTCAGATGAACGGATTGGATTGCATATATAAACCATGGTGGCCTCCATTCTCAAGTAATGGTGGCATCCCATCCCAACTCTTCCCCATGGTGTGGCCTATCTGAGTTTTGGACCGGCCTGATTTTTGGGTTCCAGGGTGAATATTAGGCAACGTACCTGATAGACTGGTGGATTTCATGCATTCTGTCCCCATGTGCCACTCGATTAGTAGTAGGCAGTTCCCCTACATGCATTCAGGTAGTCGGGCTTCGCGGTATAATCAGTTAGTGCAAATTTTTGTTGTAATGTCAATTATGAATTATATAGTATTCTACAATATTATTCGAATACATAATAAATTTCTAGCCAATCCAATCTGGTTGGACATTTAGCCAGATTTTGCTATTGGGTTTCTCTTACAATGAATGGGCAGGCAAAAGCTGACGTGATGACGAACACCATGATATTGGGACGGGAAGTAGACTTGAATGTAGAAATGCTGATGTGAGAACACCTGCTAACATAAACATAGGAATATCAGCCACTCTTATTACTCCCTCCGACATCAACTTTCGCCATCAACAGCCTGTACATGGGTGCCCCACGATCAACAACATGTTGCTCCCAATCTGACCTTACGCCAAACGGGTTTTCCTTTAGCCATCCCCTGTTGTCAAGTTTGACATTGCCTGCACTATTGACAATGCGGAGCCGACCCTTGCCATACATCAAAAACTGTTCCTTCATTCTCATTGCAACTTCTACTATGTCCGACTGTAGAAAGACCTGCAAGCCCGAGAATCAATGTATATACATGGCTAAGATGTTGCCCCTCTAATGCATACAGCTATTTGGTTTATAGAAGTAATTAAAATTGAGCAGAATTCACGTAAGAAGAAATGCAAATTGCTCATGTTGAATGACCTATTTCCTGTTTATTGTGAATATGTTCTTCTAAAGGCACCAGTAAATTAGCTTCTTGGTTCAATAGCAGGCAACACGGTTTGGTTATTGTTATCAGAGAAGAGGTTCCCTAATTCCACATAGGTTTATGGCTCCAATTCCCACCAGACACGGGCAAATGTGGCACGTGCCAGTGATCCACCAGGTGGGCCTAACATGCATATCATCTGACACAATAATTCAGCCAATCCCCTCATCAGGTTGGGCATTGATGGGACTCACGAGCACCATTTGCTATCCATGTGGGTGAGACTACAGAAACCCTGGATGGAAGGACTCACGAGCACCATTTGTTATCCATGTTAAGTTTACACTACTGGGGAGATTTGATTCATGGTCCTTCCATTCCTCGAGATTGGAAGCACAACCTTGTAAATATTTATTCACACCACATATATTCTTCAACACTTGAGGTCATGGGTTCAAGTTCCCATGTGGTGTGTGTGGGTGTGGGTTATATATATATATATATATATATTTCAATTATCGACTATGATATCAAGTCAAGTCAATTAAAGATTCTTTTGCCTTCGAGTCAACCCTACCTGACTGGACATTGAGTTTGAGTTTTTGAACTGTGAGTAGAGGCACAGGCCCCTCTCGAGGAATGGAAGGACCATGAATCAAATCTCCCCAGTAGTGTAAACCTAACCATTAGATTGGTGTTGCCACAAACAGACTGTAGAGAAAGAAAACACAGCACCAGTAAACATTTGACTGAACCACGCCCAGAGATTTGATCACTGGATGTTGAAAACGAAAATCACAACAATCTTGCTACACAACCTCAAACACTAATGCAATCTCATCCATGGATGACCAAATTTAGTTTCCCTTTTGTTAAATGAAAAAGGATTAATGTTGTACGGCCACAGACTAATGCTGAGGATAGTAGAACTTCCCAAGGGTATAATGAGAGCTCTTGCAACGTGTAATGGGTCACAGTTTCCACGCGACAAGCCTGCATGGAAAAAATGTCATGACATGAAGCTTTATGTCACAAATTCAACAAGTTCTTGAGGGCCAGGGCTGTAAACGGATCAGATTCAGACCAGATCTGTGTATATCCAAGTCTGATCTGATTAAGAATAACTAAGATCAGAATCTGATCCGATATCCAAAGGATCCTTGAAAACCCTATTGGAATTCAAAAATTTTAAGGGCCTGTTTGTTTTAGCTAATATTAATATTGGCAATGATTACTTTCAGCCGACATTTGGACTCGAGACAGAAATACCCAGTCAAAATCCATCGTCTTACATTGACACCGAGTCGGTGTAAGATGCATAGTCCCAAACAAAATACAGGGAGATCTCTCCCTTGCAGCGAGAAGACATTTCATGCATTTGGTACTCCAGCAGTATATCATTTCCTATACACCATGAGAATCTCTCGCCCCATATGGTATAGCTCCCTCTCCATTCCACTCACACTCCCATGTCCGCCCTCATATTCCCCCCTCCGCCACTCACCCCCTTGCCGTCGTCTCCACCCATCGAACCATCAACCTTCGATCCCTTTCGAATGGACAGCTAGCCCTCTTCGCCCATCAACCACGAGAGGTATTTTGTCAAACAAGAATTTCTTTCTTTCTTAAGTTTGATTATGTTAGCACTTGTTCTAAGTTGGACCTCATTAGGATGCTCCTACTTGTGGAAGAGTGTTGAAAGGTTGATAGTTGAATAAGGCCCATTGGACACATGTGATGCAGGGGCATGTGATGACTTAACTCTAAATGCTCGTATAATCAGGTTGAAGAGATTCAAGCAATAAAATTAATCAACTAACTACCTCCAATCAAAGGGAATACGCAAACTTCAACAAGGAGATGAAATCAACCTGTTAGCATCATACCCCTTAGCATAACATCACATAAATAGTAAAAGGGAGGACCTAGGGATATGAGGATATCAGTAAATCTAGCATAGCCCAGCCACATTCATGTTTGAATCCGATTCTCAGGACTAGTCATCCCTCTTCTACCGTTCATATCAAACGGAGGAAGATGTGGGGAAGAAGGAAAGAGTGAAAAGGAATAGGAGGGTTCAAGATGAAAGAAGCACGGATTACCTTCTCATGCACCTTAAAGATCTAAGAAGAAAGAAACACGAAATACGAGGTGAAATGCTCAACACCCGAGGGCCAATCCTAAAACCCTAGTCTCTTTGGCAAAAGAAAAAGAAAGCATCCGTTTTTCATTCATTCACTAATAATTAAAATTAGGGTTTCTCATAGGTATATATAAGCCACGAAAATAGTAAAGTGCCTAAAAATAAGAAAAAGAACAGAAAAACGCCTAAAACTAAACAATGACACTAAAATGCCTTAAAAAAAAGAAAAAACAGAAAAATGCCTAAAAACTAAATCCGCTCTACCGTCCTGCGGTCATGATGCTCCTGCGGTCCTGCTACTCGCGTACTCGTAGTGCGTAAGAAAATGGGTCTAATGAGCCCGACATCCATCCACATCAACTCCTCTGCTTCGGTACTTTGTCGGCGACGCCTCCTCCTCTAGTACGCTCTAAAGGGTGCACCACTGATGTCCTCATCAACAAGTCCATGTAATAAGGCCCATAGGCCCTATTCACGTTTTTGCTATTATAAATAAAAATAGAGGACTGGGGTTTCAATAGACCTTAAGCATCTCACTCTCATTGTTTCTCTCTTCCATCTTTCTTCTTCTTCTTCTCATTGTAGTTTCTCATTGGCCCTCAAGATTAACACAATGTAGCTATTTAACATGGTATCAAAGCCTAAGTGCTCCTAAGATTTCTTCTCTTCTAGGGTTTTTTTTTTTTTTTCCCTTCTTCTCAAAGGCTTATTTTTCTTCTCTTTTCTTCTTTTCCCTTCATTTTTTTTTCACATTCTTCTTCAATTTTTTTTTTTTTTTTTTGAAGATTTTTTTGAAGGACTTGCTGATTTTTATGTTTCATTCGTTTAGGTTTATTGAAAATTTTCTATTAAGGACAGATTTTTGTGTTGCCTCGGTCAGAGTTTGCTGGATTTTTCCCGTTGAAGCAGATTTTTGTGTCGTCATGGCTAGTTTGCTGGATTTTTTTCCTATTGAAACAGTGTTTTATGTTGCTTTGGATAGGGTTTGCTGATTTTTCTATTAGGACATTTTTTTTGGTATTTTTTTGTGTTTCCTTCCTAATCCTCGGTAGTTTTCTTCTTTTCCTTTCTTGTTCTTTTTCTTCTTATTTCCCTTCCTTTTTCTTTTTCTTTTCTTCTTTCTTTCCTTCTTCCTCTTAACTTTCTTAGTTTTATTCTTCTAATCTTTCTCAAGAAGTGGTTCTTCCCTTCTTTCCTTCCTAATATTCTTTTCTTTCTTTCCTCTTTCCTTCCCTACACAATAACAATTTCTTATTAATCATTGTCCCTTCCCCATTTATTCTTCTTTTTCATTCTTTTTTTCCTGTTTTGAGAGTCATGAGGCTTTTTCCTAACTGACTCGTTGTGATTTGTGAGAAGGGGTTGGTTTGTGGTTGATTTTTTTTTTTTTTTTAATAGGATTTCGCATCATGTGTTGCTAGATTTGAAGCCTCTTTGATATGCGGTTAAAGCCCTCGCTAATTTTTTTGTTGTCTAGTTAGAGGTATTTGATTGGATTGTCTCATACTGTGTGACGTGTGCTCACCTCTTCTCCACCTCCTCATTTGATGACTTGGTAACTTCTTCATTTCAAGCTTTCCTTTCCAAGATGTGTGATGTGACCAGTATTTATTCAGTGGGCCTGACTCATTTATGCACCGGATGGTTGGCCCATACTTAGTTAGAGAAGAACTTCTTTCTTTTTTAGGTTCGATTATGTTAGAGAAGAATTTCTTTCTTTCTTAGGTTTGATTATGTCAGCCCTTATTCCAAGCTAGGCCTCATTAGGATGCTCCAGCTCAAGGGGGAGTGTTGAAAAGTTGATAGTTGAATAAGGCCCATTGGGCCCAAGTCCATGTAATAAGGCACATAGGCCCCATTCACGTTTTTACTATTATAAATGAGAGTAGAAAGTTGGGGTTTCAATAGACCTTAAGCATCTCACGTTCTTGATATCCTCAAACCCCCCCCCCCCCCCCCCCCCCCCCCCCCATCTTTTAGGATAGTGTACAGCTAGTTTCTTGTTCCACTGTGGACAATGGTATACACCCTCACACTCAATACCAATGAGAGGTGATTGCAATCCTGACGCAGGATGACCTAATTATGATGCATGTTTATAAACACAATTATCCAGCGGAAATAAAAGACAATAATAATATAAAATTCTAGCATTAATCATCATAACTGAGGAAATCATAAAGGAAACATGCAATGGAGCGGGCCATCATCACAGCCATGGAGTATGGAATTCAATTATCACTTAAGTTGGATCCGGTGAGGGATGAGACCTCCCGATCTTGCATGGCCTTAACCCAATCGATCAATGGGATCACTAGTCCGAAAAATCAGGAAGTTTCTCGGATTAGGGATTTGAGAATTTGGAGGTTTAGGGTTTAAATTGATTCTCAAAGTTTGATCGAGGAAGATTGGCAAAACTGGAAAATAGAAAGAAGAAAATAATTACTTTGAAGAATTTGGAGGGGCACAAGAAGAAGTTAGAAGAAGAAGATTGAGAAAAGAGAAGAAGCACCATGAGACAGAGAGGAGAGAGAGGCCACCAAAGAGGTTTGCTTTTTCATTAATAATCAACTAATTCGTTTTTAGGGCTTAGCTCACTTAAACAATCAATAAGAAAACTTAAAAGTACCAAAATACCTCTAAAAATCAAGTAAAAAAAACAAGTCCCAAAAACAGTTCGCGCGGTGGTCGGGCGCCCGACTAGGCCCAAAAACGTCCAGCAAGAAAGCTTCAAAATTTCAGAATTTCGAGCACCCGGTGACAAATTTGGTCAGGTGCCCGACCACCTTCAGTCAGGTATTCTTCCATTCCTTCAGTCGGGTCTTCTTCCATCCTACACACGCGTCTTCTATGTGCGAAATCACGTGCGTAGGGTCTTCAATGCTCCTCAATCATCGCCTAACCACAAGGAAGGTGTTTGTGGTGGGCGCTTTCTTCGTTGGTAAACTTGAAATGATCTTGTGTCCGCATCAACTCCCTTCGGGTGAGAAAAACTCGACTCCGACGAGTTAAAACTCTTGTGGCGCTCTAGTAAATCTGGATCAACACGCTAGCAATTCCGCTTCAATCAACCACGTAGATTCAGACGGTGGTTTATTCTTCCATTTGACAAGGTATCTTTGGAAACCTCCGTCTCTCATTAGATACTATCTCCTCATCCAAGATTTCTTCAATTTCTTCTTTATGAACAATAGGTGGAGGAAGGGGTGGAAGGGGTTGTGAAGCAAAATCAGAAAAAGGGTCATGAATGAGATGATGGATCAATGGTAGGGTCAGGGGAACGGACTAAATCTTCCACATTAAAAGTCGGGTCAATGCCCATTTCAGATGGAAGGTCGATTCGATACGCGTTGGACCCAATTTTCTACAATATCTTGAATGGTCCAGCACTACGCGCCTTGTAATTTCTTAGCAGAACCTTGTGAGAACCGCTCATGCCTTATTCTCACCATTACATAGTCTCCTTCCTGAAATTCTTGCAATCTACGATGAGAATCAGCTGAAATTTTATAATCATCATTGCTCTTATTTATCCGTTGTCTAATATGTGTATGCAAATCATGAATATGGCGTGCAAATGCATCGGCTGATTCAGAAGACCGTTGGGTAACAGACATAGGTAAGAGATCTATGGGCATTCTAGGTTTATAACCACATACAATTTCAAAAGAACTCAACCCTGTAGATCTATTAACTGACCCATTATAAGCAAATTCAGCAGTTAGTAAAATTAGGTCCCAAGTCTTAACATGTTCACCCACTAGACAACGTAGAAGATTTTGAAGACTACGGTTTACCACTTCAGTTTGACCATCTATTTGTCGGTGGTAAGCGGTAGAAAATTGCAAACGAGTTCTCATAATGTGCCACAGTGTCTTCCAAAAATAGCTAGTAAATCTGACGTCACGATCAGACACTATGGTTTTAGGTAACCCATGGAGACGCACCACACCATAAAAAAAGATGCGAGCAATATGAGACGCATTGGACGCTTTCGAACATGGGAGGAAATGTGTCATCTTAGAAAAATGGTCCACAACGACAAAAACGGAATTGTGCTTTTTGATTGTCTTGGGAAGTCCCAGCACGAAATCCATACTAATGTCTTGCCACGGAGCATGTGACACTGGCAATGGTGTATATAGCCCAGTGTTTTGCTTGCGTTGCTTTGCCAGCTGACATGTACGACACTGCCCTAAAACTTTCGCTACGCCTCTGTAACGCCCCAAATTTCAGAAGTCGAGCATGACCTCGACCCTTGAGATTTCGGGTGTCACTATGCTTATGCGGAAGCGTGATTAATGCATTTATGATTGATAGTATCATGTCGCAAGTTTACAACTAAATAAACATTAAAGTAAGGACAAAAGATAAGTGCATACCTGGTCCAGCATTTACAAATTTACATTATAGTCCAAAATAAAGGGGGCCCACACAGCAAGAAGCCCAAATATACAAGTCCAAAAGAATTGGGCCATTACACATCTAGCCATCACACGGCCCCAAAAAACCAACTAAAAGATGCCAGTGCATCTTATTCTCTACCATCCGAGAACTGAAAGTAACTGACGTCTTCTACAAAGTCTTCTAACTCATTCTGAAGGATGTCATCATCCATAGTACCTGTTTCTACATTAGAGTCTGGTTGAAGTTTTTTCCAAACACCACCCAGGATTGAGGGGGTGAGTAATCAACTCAATGCTGCTATAATTCTAAGTTTAACAATCAATCAAGTATTCAAGAAACAAGCATAGGTAATGAGCAAACAAAACATATAAGAGTCCTAGACTAATTGTATTAATGCATGAATGTTATGAATTCGCACACAATGCATGTCCCGGGCAGTCACAACAGAATCAAAATTGATACAATAGACCTTCCGACTATAAGTCAGATACACATAATGCAAGTATGAAAGCTATCACCAATGCCCTGGCCTTTCGAACAGTCAGCCAGTCACTGAGATTGCCGATGACATGTATGCATGTTTAGTTCGGCCTTTATTAATATAAATTTCATTTAGCAAGATTGGTGATGCTGAATTACTAATGTCATACAGTAGGTCCTAAACAGGACCATCTGGCTCCCAACGGTGCGATTGTCTATCATCGCCAGTAGCCCACGAATCCCATCTCCAACTTCCAATACATTTAGAATACAAAAACATTCTATTCAAATAAGTACCTCAACTATTTCAGATTTACCCAAAACAGGCCGGCGTCCTTACAATAGTTTATGGTCACTACGGGGAGGCTCAATGCCACAGCGTAGGCCGACGGCACGAACACGGTGTCCCATACCACCATGCCCGGCCCAAGGAGATTTCATAGGATCGTGTCGCACATACGTTTGTCATTGGACACTTCATTTAATAACATTAGTATTTCAGATTCTGGAAAAGTCATTCAATACAATCTATCTAACACACAACATGTCTCGGCTTTGGATATGTCCGTTTGATACAGGGAGAACATTGACTAAACCGGCATTGGGCACAAGCGACCCGTGTAGTCCAGACTACTGTCGATCGATCAAGTTCACCCCATCAACCAGCCAACCCTGAATATCCAATCCAACTAGGATATCCACATTAATCGATTGGCCCCTTTCACCCATGACAAACAGTACATGTGCGATAACATAAAATTAGGCATATCATATACACATTCTATCATCTCTACGAATTCCACAAATCAGTTATAACAATTGAGTCATTTACGCATTTCATCAAACACTAAAGCCATGAAACACAAATTGCATCACCTCAACGAATTCCACAAATCAGATATAACAGTTGAGTCATTTACTCATTTCATCGAACACTAAAGCCATGAAACACACATGCATGTTGTATAGTAATACTGAGATAAACAATCAGATATAGAAATCCAAAGTCCTACACTATTACTGCAAGAATCATAGTCTAATACCCTTTAGGAATATTAAATAGAAGATTTGAAGTATAGCCCGCACCTTAAGGTCTAGGGTTTCTCGTTCGTCCAATGGTCTAGGGTTAGGGTTAAAGAAAATCAGCTATTCCTACAAGAAAACCCAATTAGGATGAGATTTTCAGTCTCAAACCTAAGATAGCTCAGAGTTGAAAGGTAGGATTCGATTCTTACCTCAAATCGCAAAAAGAACCACTCCAGCGACGAAAACTACAAGCTAGAACAACCTCCTCCTTCAAAAGAAAAGGAAGAAGGACATCTTCAATCTCCTTTCTTCTTCTTCTCTCAATTTATGTCTTTCCCTCGATTTCTCTCTCTTTCTCTCTTTCTCCCTCTTTCTCTCCCTCTCCCAAACCTAAAATTTCCTAATTCGATTTGGGGCAAATCTCTGCAAATGGTGTATATATAAAAGATGGGCAATTAGTCCAAATGGCCTTACAGGAATTAGTGGTTAGTTTTCTGACCTAGGTAAAGTTAATGGTTTAGATAGGTAGCCCTCCAGAAGGCTATTCAGAGCAAGGGCCATATCTTTTACAGAATGTTAACAACCTAGTCCACTTTGTACTAATTAATCTTCCTTTTCTATATTAGGAAATCCAATTAACTAAGATGTACTGTCATCTGTATGCTATTATCTGTACGGAAATTTACGGGACGTTACAATCTACCCCCCTTAAAGAAATTTCATCCACGAAATTGTACCTTTTCGTATTCTTCTAATATCTGTGGGTAGTTCTTGCATACTTCAGCTTCCGTTTCCCATGATGCTTCTTCCTCTGTATGATGAGTCCACAGCACTTTTACCAAAGGAAAGATTTTGTTCCTTAACACTTGTTCTTTCCGATCTAGAACTCGAGTCGGTCGCAAAACATAGGTAGCACTTTTATTCAACTCCACCTCCTCCCATTTGATTATGTGCGTCGGGTCAGGCACATACTTTTTCAACATCGATACATGGAATACATTGTGCACTCCAGCGAGAGGAGTAGGTAGAGCGAGACGATATGCAACCGCACCTAACTCGATCCAATATCTGAAATGGGCCGATGAATCGTGGTGCAAGTTTTCCTCTCTTTCCAAAACGTAGCAATCCCTTCATCGGAGATACTTTCAGAAATACATGATCATCCTTCTCGAATATCAAATCTCGCCTTCGTTTATCCGCATAACTCTTCTGACAACTCTGCGCTGTTAAAAGGCGTTGTCTAATGATGTCAATCTTTTTAGAAGTCTGCTGAACTAATTCTGGCCCAATGAGGCTCCTTTCACCAACTTCCACCCAACAATTTGGAGATCGACACGATCGTCCATAAAGAGCTTCATAAGGCGCCATTCCTATGCTGGCTTGGAAACTATTGTTATAGGCGAATTCAGCAAATGGAAGGCATTCATCCCAGCTGTCTTTAAAATCTAATGCACATGCCCGTAACATGTCTTCCAGAATTTGGTTTACCCGCTCGATCTGCCCGTCCGTTTGAGGATGAAAAGCTGTGCTAAATTTTAACTTTGCACCCATTGCCTGTTGAATCTTTGTCCAAAATATTGATGTGAAGTGGGTATCCCTATCAGACACGATCTCTAAAGGCACCCCATGGAGACGTACAATTTCTTTAATGTATAACTTTGCTAGGTCCTCTGTCGACGTAGTCATCCGAATGGGTAGAAAATGGGCTGATTTCGTTAACCGGTCAACTATCACCCAAATTGAGTCGTAACCTTTCTTTGTCTTTGGCAGACCGGATATGAAATCCATAGATATAAAGTCCCATTTCCATTCAGCGATTGGCATGGATTGTAGAAGTCCTGGAGGTCGTCGATGTTCTGATTTGACTTGCTGACATGTGAGACACCTCGAAACATAGTCAACGATTTCTCTTTTCATATTATCCCACCAGAATGAGCATTTCATGTCTTGATACATCTTCGTACTTCCTGGATGTATCGATAATTTCGATCGATGAGCATCTTCTAAGGCTTCTTGTTTTAGCTCATAAGAATCTGGGAGACACAAACGTCCCCTAAATCGCAAACCATCTGTCGAATCAACGTACCATTCGCTGCTTTCTCCTCGGTCAATCTTCTCTCTTATAGCGATCAACTTGGGGTCATGTTTCTGAGCCATGATTATTCGGCTAACTAGGTCATGTTCTGCTCGTGTATGGGACATTCTTAAATTTGAGTCCGTGAGGGTGAGCATCCCACTAAACTCATCCACAAATGTGAGCATATCCCACTCCCTTAACATGAGTGGGGCGATAAAGGCCTGAGCCTTCTTACAGCTCAACGCGTCTGCTACCAAATTTGCCTTTCCGGGATGATAGGATACTTCAAAATTGAAGTCTTTAAGTGTCTCCATCCACCTGCGTTGTCTCATGTTCAAGTCCCGCTGTGTAAAAATGTACTTCAGACTTTTGTGATCACAAAATAACTCAAACTCTTCACCATACAAATAGTGTCGCCATAACTTTAGTGCGAAAATCACTGCCGCCAACTCCAAATCATGAGTGGGGTAGTTCTCTTCGTGCTTTTTCAATTGCCGTGAGGCATAGGCAACCACCTTACCCAACTGCATCAACACACATCCCAAACCAATTTGTGACGCATCAGTATAGATCGTGTACTTGACTCCTAGCTCAGGCAATACCAGCACAGGAGCTGAAGTTAATTTGTCCTTCAACTCTTGAAAAGCTGTTTCAGCTCTCTCATTCCATGCGAAGGGCACATCCTTTTGCGTGAGTTGAGACAGAGGCTTCGCAATCCTAGAGAAATCCTTGATGAATCGCCTGTAATAACCGGCTAGTCCAAGAAAACTACGGACCTCTGTAACAGAAGCGGGCTGCTCCCACATTTGTACCGCCGCAACCTTAGACATGTCTACTGATATTCCTTCACCTGATATAACGTGCCCAAGGAAATCTACCTCTTGTTTCCAAAAATCGCATTTCTCATACTTAGCATATAACTGATGCTGTCTCAACGTTTCCAGAACGGCCCTCAGATGTTCCTCATGCTCGTCTCGAGTCTTGGAGTAAACCAGTATATCATCTATGAAGACGATAACAAACCGATATAAATAAGGCCGGAATACTCTGTTCATAAGATCCATAAATACTGCAGGAGCATTAGTGAGTCCAAAGGACATCACTAGAAACTCATAATGCCCAAAATTTGTTTTAAAAGCTGTTTTCGGAACGTCTTCAGGTCTTACTCTCAGTTGGTGGTAACCAGACCGTAAATCGATCTTTGAGAAACACTTGGCACCACATAATTGATCGAACAAGTCATCTATTCTAGGAAGAGGATATTTATTTCTGACTGTGACTTGATTCAGCTTTCGATAATCAATACATAGGCGTAATGATCCATCTTTCTTCTTAACGAATAAAGCTGGAGCACCCCAAGGTGAAACACTCGGACGGATAAATCCTAAATTTAGAAGTCCATCGAGTTGACTCCTCAACTCTTCCATGTCACATGGGGGCATGCGATATGCTGGTTGCGAACATGGCACTGTACCAAGAATAAGATCGATAGTAAAATCGATCTCTCTCTGAGGTGGTAGTCCAGGTATGGGCTGAAACACATCCTCAAAATCCTTTACCAATATGGTATCAAGAAGTTCCGATTGTTTCATTCCTTCCTTCCTAATGGCATATAAGTCGACACGGCCCTGACGACTGATTTGCATTGGAAATGTGAAAGCCGACTCCCCTGCAATATGTACGGTGACGGTCCTAACATCACAAATGATTTCCGCCTTTGCAGGAGTCAACCAATCCATTCCAAGAAGAACATCTATACGAGGAATCTTTACTACTACAAAATCAACCATCACTTCCTTATCTCCTAAGATAATGGGACACTGTGGACATAACCACTGCGGACATAACCACTGCGCATCAAGTTTACTTCCCGAGGCAGTGAATAAGGTGACGAGACGCATCGGCACGACAGTCAGTTTAAGTCGTTTAACAAGTTCAGAAGAAATGACAGAAACAGAAGACCCAGTGTCTACCAATAAGTATACAGGAATACCGCATATATAGGCCGTACCTTGAAATGTTTGAGGAAGAACATCGTCCTCATTGAGGTCTACAGCAGTGATAGCATGAACTCGGGCTTGTTGTGGCTTATTTGGTGCAGGAGCACCCAGACGGTGATTTTGCAAAGGAGGGCGAACAGTTTGCAACGGAGGAACTGAAATTGTTTGCTGCGGTTTACGATTAATCTGATGCGGAGGGGTGATACCATTATCTCTCATACGGGTAAAGCAGAACGGTTCTATGTGACCTGGCTTGCGACAATACGTACAATATCGATTCGCTTTAGCCGTGGAGGTAGAAAATGAGTTTCGAACGGGTGACGGTCCTATCCGAGCCCTTTTATTAAACGGTTGTTGTAACACCATATCGGGCTTAGTCTTCTGCCCCATCTGAAGTCGCGCCTGTGAGAGGCGAATACCATCCTCTTCAGATCGGAAGGCTTTCTCTACCATTCCAGCATACGTATAAATATCAGAACAACACATCTTGGTATGTATTCCAGGCCTCAAACTCGTAGCGAAACGACGCATCTTTGTCGCTTCATCATTCACTATTGTTGGTGCGTATTTCGAAAGCTCTGTAAATCGACGCTCATACTCTGCTACAGACATATTTCCCTGTTGTAGACTAAGAAACCGTTTCTCGCGTTCGTGGCAATAGGTGAGAGGATAATATTTGTCATGGAACTTAGTTTCAAAATCCTCCCAAGTCCATACGTAGGTATCTGGGACTGATTTACAGACGCCTTTCCACCAAATATCAGCTTCTTTCTCTAACATAAAGGTTACTAGATTCACCTGTTCCGATTCAGAACACTCCATCTGCTGAACCATCTTCAACATTCGGTTTAACCAATACTCTGCCTCGGCCGGGTTATGAGAACCCATAAAAATGGGCGGTCGAAGTTTCTGGAACCGCTCAAATGGACCCTCCCGAGGGGCTGGGGTGGTCTGATACACTGGTCGAGGGGTGGATGTCGAAGCATTCCCAGTATGAGTAATCGCCCCAACCAGAGCAGCAAGAGTCTGCTGATGCTGTAGGGCATTCTGTTGTTGTTGTTGTTGCAACAAAGTAGTCTGTTGTTGTTGTTGTTGTTGCATGAGCAATAACATTTGTGCTATCATATCCATACCTGGGGCTG
The DNA here is from genome assembly GCA_003013855.2 of Liriodendron chinense. NCBI lineage: Eukaryota > Viridiplantae > Streptophyta > Magnoliopsida > Magnoliales > Magnoliaceae > Liriodendron > Liriodendron chinense. The sequence continues at coordinate 2,701,301 of PVNU02001915.1, read as the reverse complement.
GTTGGGCTATGGGTGGTGGTATTAACCCTTGATGTTCAAGTGGTGGCGGTCCTGGGACAACTGTGTGATCTGCCCCAGAAGTTGAATGGATATCTGTTTCGACCACCTGGTCGTGTGTCGTGGGTGGCTGCTCAGAGTTAAGTCCTTGACCCACATTAACAGTTGGATTCTCTGCCCCACTAGAGGCCACTGAGCCAGGAACTTCCATCAAGCTACCATGTGGGCGTCGAACAAAGGTGTGGCTACTTTTAGGCTGCATGTCCTGTAGTTTGGACATATAATACGCAATTAAAGGCAACTCCACATCACATATGTCACAATTACCTTCCAATAATATCTATGTGCCAGAACAAGTAAGAGAAATAATTACAAACCAAAAGTTGGAACAATTTCATTCATATTCAACATTTCTCCTACATTGCTCCATAGAAACTTTCTTCATTACAACCAAAAGAAGCTAAAATAAATTCTGAAACCCCTAAACAGACTATTTCATACCACAACTACTGTCAAACCAGCAAACACATTACTCCTATGTACCGGATCTACTGATCCTGAGAATCGGGCGAAAGTGGTGGTGCACCTTCTCCTTGCAGACAACGAAACAGACTCTTCATCATTCGATACATCTTATTCACTTTCTTTTCCAAGTGTTTCTGTCGCTCTTCAACTCGAGTCAGCCCTTCTTGCATGCTATCTAAACGTTCTGTTATGTTTAAGGGGGCTAAGAATTCTTCATCGATATCCTCATCATTTCCTTCTTCTGTTTCCTGATGCACTTCTTCTCGATCAACCCGTTCTAAAGGAGGTTCATTTGGGTCTATAGATCCAATCTTGATTGGACCGATAACAGTTCGTGGCTCGAATTGTACATGCGGCCCACTGCGAAGACCAAAATGTCGAGCTATCTTACACACCAAACAGCCGAATGCGAGTGACTTGGTGTGATTAGAAGGAGCTGCGGCTGTCAGGATGTGACGAATAACCATCGACGGAAAACATAAACTTTCCCCCTTTCCCACACGATAAAGGACTTCAAGCATATATTGTGATACTTCCGTGCGATTCCCAACTCGTGGATACAGATTTGAAATGAAAATACGGTGAAGTAATCGGAATTCCAAACGCATTTTCGATGCCTTCAAACAACTATTCTTTTGTTCCCACAATTTGAGTTCACCACAAACAAAGGTAGTCCTGTCATCTCTGAACCTCCGCCTCTTGGAATCATTTTCAAGGATAACAATCTTGCCTTTCGGCACACCAGAGACTCTCTACCACATCCACATCAACATGCATTAATCTATCACCAATCAGAACATCAAACCCCAACGGCTGTTGGCATGGATTTCGAATAGACGAGTAAAAGTTTCTTACCATTTCTGCATCAGCACTACTGTATGGAGTGAGGACAGGATCCCAACCAACTTCCAGCAGACCAGCAAGCATGGGATTTTCAGGAATCATCTTCTTATCCACAAATCCCTCAAAGCACACAGGGCGGTTTGCAAATCTTCCTAGGCTCACAGGTGAAGTTTGCTCAGGTACCAACTCTCTCGATGTCGCTGGTAAATCACGAGAGGTAGACGGACCCCCTCGGCCTCGCTTTGGGGCCTTCTTACCTCGAGTAGATGCAAGAGTAGGAGCAGACACATCAACATCCTCTGCTCGTTTGGATCGACGCTCCCGAGGTGAGGTCTCCTTTGCGATTGCTCGCTTCTTTGCCATTTGTACCACCCAAAAACAAGAGAAAGGAAGAACCTAATCTAAGTGGGTTTGGGAAGCTTCAAAGGTATTGAAACCAAGAAAACCCCAAAAAGAAGAACAAAGAGGAAGGAAAAAACCTAATCCCAACAGAGTTGGGAAGTTTTGGAAGGTTTCGAAATCCAGAAAAACCCCCAAAACAAATGAGTTGGGAGAGAAGAAGCTTTAATAAAGCTTGAAAAAGTTGAGATGATGATGATAGATGGTAAGATTAAAAGGGGTTTACAGGGATTTGAAGAAGAAAAAGAAAAAGAACGCAAAAGAAAAGAAAAGAAACAAGGGAAGAAGATTCAGAGATACCAGAAATTGGGAAGTCTTCCCAATCACCTTCCCTGCATCACCCTTCTCAATCAAATCCCTATTTCCTCCGTATTTTCTCCATTAATTTGAGCTGTAACCATATGCTTGGAGTTAGGGTTTGAGGGTGAAGGAGAGGAAGAACAGAGAAATGGGTTTTGGGGAAAAATCTGGAAGAGGGTGTATGTCTCAAACCCTCTTAAATCCAACTCCAATTAAATCCGGCCGGTCGACCATGGCTATAGCCGGTCGGCCGGCTGTTGCTGTTCACCCGATTTTCCACTTCAACAGCCCAATCCGGTCAGCCGCCTGTCCAACCGGCCAGCCGGTCATCAGAATCCGGTCAGACCCGGCTGTGGCCGGTCGGCCGGCTCTCTCTGAGGTCTCCTAAAAAAAAAAAAAAAAAAAAAAATTCAAACAAAACCATGCCTGCTGCCAACATCCAGCGCCAATCGGTCAGCCAGTTGCCCTGGCCCGTCAGCCGGCCCTCTCTGGTTCACCCCCTGCCTGAAAAACCCCAAAATCCACCCTTTTCTGCTAGCTTTCCAGCGGCATCCGGTCGGCCGGATGTCCTCAGCCGGTCGGCCGGTCCTCCCTGGGTTATTTCCTCCAAAACCCTCACACAACACTCCATTGTTCTGCCCCTGTCCAGCGTCAACCGGTCGGCCGGTCGTTCCTGGCCATCCTCCCTTCCAAAACACTACAAAGGGCCCTCCTTGGGTCAGCACCAACCGGTCAGCCGGTTCTTGCTGGCCCCCTTTTCCATTTCTACCATCTCTCTCTCTAACTCATTCCACTCTCTCTCTAATCTCAAGCACTAGTGGCCCATCATAATTACTTCCATCTCAATGGAAGAGAAAAACAAAACAACAAAAAAAATGGACCAAAAGTTCTTCCATCTCAATGGAAGAGAAAAACAAAAACAACAAAAAAATAATAACTTGTACCAAACAGTTAGGGGCCACCAATTTGTCTAAAATCCATCATTCGAAAGTACATGTCTACTCTCCATTTCTCAACACATTATGCCCAAAACATGGATTCCAAATCCTAGAACCTTAACACCTCATCTGGAACCGTATGTTATCACAGCTAGAATCCTAGGAATCCTAAAACAAACAAATTACTTATTATAACTAATACTTACATAATTTATGCACGGTAACACCTAAGGTTCCACGGTTTCAAACCACAGAGTCCAAACTACGTCGGCGTAAAGGGTTGGTCAAGTCCATAACTCAAGGTTCAGTTTAGCTCTAAACTCACGCTTTGATACCAACTCTGTAACGCCCCAAATTTCAGAAGTCGAGCATGACCTCGACCCTTGAGATTTCGGGTGTCACTATGCTTATGCGGAAGCGTGATTAATGCATTTATGATTGATAGTATCATGTCGCAAGTTTACAACTAAATAAACATTAAAGTAAGGACAAAAGATAAGTGCATACCTGGTCCAGCATTTACAAATTTACATTATAGTCCAAAATAAAGGGGGCCCACACAGCAAGAAGCACCAATATACAAGTCCAAAAGAATTGGGCCATTACACATCTAGCCATCAAACGGCCCCAAAACACCAACTAAAAGATGCCAGTGCATCTTATTCTCGACCATCCGAGAACTGAAAGTAACTGACGTCTTCTACAAAGTCTTCTAACTCATTCTGAAGGACGTCATCATCCATAGTACCTGTTTCTACATTAGAGTCTGGTTGAAGTTTTTTCCAAACACCACCCAGGATTGAGGGGGTGAGTAATCAACTCAATGCTGCTATAATTCTAAGTTTAACAATCAATCAAGTATTCAAGAAACAAGCATAGGTAATGAGCAAACAAAACATATAAGAGTCCTAGACTAATTGTATTAATGCATGAATGTTATGAATTCGCACACAATGCATGTCCCGGGCAGTCACAACAGAATCAAAATTGATACAATAGACCTTCCAACTATAAGTCAGATACACATAATGCAAGTATGAAAGCTATCACCAATGCCCTGGCCTTTCGAACAGTCAGCCAGTCACTGAGATTGCCGATGACATGTATGCATGTTTAGTTCGGCCTTTATTAATATAAATTTCATTCAGCAAGATTGGTGATGCTGAATTACTAATGTCATACAGTAGGTCCTAAACAGGACCATCTGGCTCCCGACGGTGCGATTGTCTATCATCGCCAGTAGCCCACGAATCCCATCTCCAACTTCCAATACATTTAGAATACAAGAACATTCTATTCAAATAAGTACCTCAACTATTTCAGATTTACCCAAAACAGGCCGGCGTCCTTACAATAGTTTATGGTCACTACGGGGAGGCTCAATGCCACAGCGTAGGCCGACGGCACGAACACGGTGTCCCATACCACCATGCCCGGCCCAAGGAGATTTCATAGGATCGTGTTGCACATACGTTTGTCATTGGACACTTCATTTAATAACATTAGTATTTTAGATTTTGGAAAAGTCATTCAATACAATCTATCTAACACACAACATGTCTCAGCTTTGGATATGTCCGTTTGATACAGGGAGAACATTGACCAAACCGGCATTGGGCACAAGCGACCCGTGTAGTCCAGACTACTGTCGATCGATCAAGTTCACCCCATCAACCAGCCAACCCTGAATATCCAATCCAACTAGGATATCCACATTAATCGATTGGCCCCTTTCACCCATGACAAACAGTACATGTGCGATAACATAAAATTAGGCATATCATATACACATTCTATCATCTCTACGAATTCCACAAATTAGTTATAACAATTGAGTCATTTACCCATTTCATCAAACACTAAAGCCATGAAACACAAATTGCATCACCTCAACGAATTCCACAAATCAGATATAACAGTTGAGTCATTTACTCATTTCATCGAACACTAAAGCCATGAAACACACATGCATGTTGTATAGTAATACTGAGATAAACAATCAGATATAGAAATCCAAAGTCCTACACTATGACTGCAAGAATCATAGTCTAATACCCTTTAGGAATATTAAATAGAAGATTGGAAGTATAGCCCGCACCTTAAGGTCTAGGGTTTCTCGTTCGTCCAATGGTCTAGGGTTAGGGTTAAAGAAAATCAGCTATTCCTACAAGAAAACCCAATTAGGATGAGATTTTCAGTCTCAAACCTAAGATAGCTCAGAGTTGAAAGGTAGGATTCGATTCTTACCTCAAATCGCAAAAAGAACCACTCCAGCGACGAAAACTACAAGCTAGAACAACCTCCTACTTCAAAAGAAAAGGAAGAAGGACATCTTCAATCTCCTTTCTTCTTCTTCTCTCAATTTCTCTCTTTCTCTCTTTCTCCCTCTTTCTCTCCCTCTCCCAAACCTAAAATTTCCTAATTCGATTTGGGGCAAATCTCTGCAAATGGTGTATATATAAAAGATGGGCAATTAGTCCAAATGGCCTTACAGGAATTTGTGGTTAGTTTTCTGACCCAGGTAAAGTTAATGGTTTAGATAGGTAGCCCTCCAGAAGGCTATTCAGAGCAAGGGCCATATCTTTTACAGAATGTTAACAACCTAGTCTACTTTGTACTAATTAATCTTCCTTTTCTAGATTAGGAAATCCAATTAACTAAGATGTACTGTCATCCGTATGCTATTATTTGTACGGAAATTTACGGGACGTTACAGCCTCGCTTAAGACTTGGCCAATAGAAACGATCCTCTACAAGGGCAATGGTCTTATCACGACCAAAGTGGCCAGCTATCCCTCCTGAATGAAGCTCTCAGACGAGGAATTCACGAAGGGACATACGGGGAATACAAAGTCGGTCTCCCTTGAAAAGGAAACCATCTTTAAGAACATAATCACCCGTACTACGCTGATCACTAGAGAGCGACGCGTAAGCACCCTCAAAATCAGGACATATGGGGTATTCATCTTTCACTTGCTCAAATCCGACTACTTCTATACTCAAGGAATTGAGCAACGTCATTCGTCTACTAAGGGCATCTGCTGGTTTATTTTCGACCCCGGCCTTATGTTTTAGGACAAAAGAATATTCCTGAAGAAATGCTACCCAATTAGCATGCCTTGGGTTGAGTTTCTTTTGAGAATGTAAATATCTCAAGGCCTCATGATCAGAAAACAAGAAGAATTCTTGCGGTAGGAGATAGTGACGCCAATGTCTCAGGGATTGCACTACCACATAGAACTCTTTGTCATAAGTGGAGTACTTTTGTTTTGCCTCATTCAGTTTCTCACTGAAATAGGCTACTGGATGACCCTCTTGGCTCAACACTCCACCTATACCAACACCTGACGCATCACACGCCACCTCAAAGACTTTAGAAAAGTCAGGAAGACGCATGACAGGAGCTTCTACTATTTTGCCCTTAATCTCCTTAAAAGCCTTGACTGCGGCTTTAGACCACACGAACTCTCCCTTTTTCATGCATTCAATAATGGGAGCCATGATTATGCTAAAACCCCTAATGAACCGACAATAAAAAGTTGCTAAGCCGTGAAAGCTTCGTACCTCATGAATGTTCCTCGGCTTAGGCCACTCAACTATGGCCCTGACCTTTTCAGGGTCTGCGCGCATTCCTTCTGAAGACACTATAAATCCTAGGAACACGACTTGCCTAGACATGAACGCACATTTCTTAAGATTAGCGTACAACTTTTCATTCCTAAGGACGCTGCAGACCTGCTTCAGATGTTCAAGGTGTGATTCTTTAGTGGTACTGTAAATAAGAATGTCATCAAAGTACACCACTAGGAATTTTCCCATGAACGGCCTCAAGACTTATGTCATCACCCGCATAAAAGTACAGGGCGCGTTAGTCAAGCCGAAGGGCATGACCATCCATTCGTACAACCCATTTTTTGTTTCGAACGCCGTTTTCCACTCATCTCCTAGGCGTATGCAGATTTGGTGATATCCACTCTTGAGGTTAATTTTGGAGAATATGGTAGACTTCGCCATCATGTCAAGCATATCATCAAGTCTAGGTATGGGAAACCTATACTTGACGGTAATTTTGTTTATGGCACGGCTGTCCACACACATGCCCCATGTGTCGTCTTTCTTTGATGTCAACAATGCTGGCACGGCACACGGGCTCATACTCTCTTGGATAAAACCCTTTTGTAGAAGCTCATCAATTTGCCTCTTCAACTCTGCATGTTCTGCAGGGTTCATCCTGTAGTGAGGAAGGTTCGGTAGAGTTGACCCTGGGACGAGGTCAATGGCATGCTGAATGTCCCTCGTAGGTGGTAACTCGTTCGGTAAATCCTCAGGAAATACATCACTGTATTCCTTTAAAAACGATGTTACCTCATGGGGTAACTCTGATGGAACCTCAGGTGTAATCTCTCTTGCCACAAGGGCATACACCATGGAATCCTCCTTAGTCTCTTTCTCAAATTCTCTCGCATTGATTATGTGAAGGGACTTAGGTTTGGATTTCCTCACTTCCTTAGGCTCACTCGCCTTCTCATCCTTCTTCTTTCCTAGTGTGCTGTCAGGTGGCATAGGATTAAGCTTGATCTTTTTACCGTTATGCATGAAGGTACACACATTCAAACGGACTAAAGATCGTGACGTCATTGTCAAATAGCCACGGCCTACCTAGGATAATATGTCCAACATCCATAGGTATCACATCACACCAGAGGGACTCCTTGCATGACCCAAACTCGATAGGAACTAAACACTGATGGGTGACTGGAAGGGATGTTTTGTCAACTCAAGAAACTTTGTATGGGTCAGGATGAGGTGTGGATTTCAGCTTCAGATGATCTAAGGTGTTAGTGGAAATCACATTCTGACAACTCTCATTGTCTACTATCAGCTTACAATTCTTTTCTCCACACTTGGCAAGAGTATAAAAGATAGTGTTACGATGCCAATCAACGCTACTCCTAGACTGAGCTAGCACACGCCTGACTACTGCAAGCGTTGCTTCTTCATCTACACCATCTTCGTCAGTAAGACCTCATTCAGGGTGATATTCTTCTACTTCATAATCAACACCCTGGCAATCAACACCCTCGTGGGACTCGCCTATAACTAAGGCTTTCCCACGGTTCTTCGTGGGACACTGATTGGACATGTGACCGAGATTCCCACATTCGTAGCATCTCACTTGGCTACCTCCACTAGGACCTGCACCAAGAACCCCTTTGCCCTTGTCCTCCCTAGGCTTAGGCGGAACAGTCGCCTGCGCTCTAGGTTGACTACCAACGTTAGGTCTAGTTCCCTGGGAACCAAGTCTAGCATTAGAGTCTCGGGACTCAAAACGTCTAATGACAGGAGCTTTTAGGTATTGCTCTAGTTCCTGCACGACTTGATATGCTTCATCCAAGTCTGTTAAGGGCCGAGTCATAAACTCGCGCTGAAGATCCGTATGAAGGCCTGTCTTGAAACGCGAGAGCGTTATTAGAGTCTTCTTGCATATCACATCGCATCATATATTCTTCAAATTTAGCGATGTAGTCAGCGACAGACATTGACCCTTGGCATAAGGATTGCCATTGGTCAAGGAGCTTCTAACGGTATCAGAGAGGAAGGTACTTCTCCTTCAACTTCTCTTTATCTCATACCAATGTGTGATAGGAGCTCTACCAACTCTTTCTATCTTACGTTCGGAGTTAGTCCAAAATAGCTTGGCTTAACCCACAAGCTTCATCTTGGCAAACCGCATTTGACGGTTTTCTGACATGCCATACCACTCAAAGTAGTGGTCCATGTCAGCGACCCAGTCAAGGAATGCCTTGGGATCCAGGCGCCGATCAAAACTCGGGGCCTCAACTCTCACATTTTTCATCACTCGCTCATCTGGATCATAGCGGTCTTGATGATCATATTGGCCCGTGCCTCTCGCACAACACCACGACCGTTATCACGATCCCTATCCTCATTACCTCCACGTGTGGCAGCGCGTTCTTCAATGATTCCTCCCACCTAGGGAGTGCGCATCATCCCCTACAGCGGGGTTTTCCCTTTGGGACGCCTCTAGCTGCTCGACCTTAGTCATGGTAGTGGTGATTTGGTTCTCAAGGCAGGCAAACTCACGCTTTTGACTTGATTCTAGAGCGGTTATCTTTTGAATCAATTGAGCAAGTTGCTCAGATAACTGCTCAGTTATTCATAGTGGGTTGGAGTCCGAAACCTCTACCTCTTCTCGTGGGCATACAATTAAAACTTGAACCAAACTCTACCCAATTAAACTACTAGGTGTTATGACTCACAAGATGAATGCGATGATTGCAAAACTAATATGAACTGATACAATTAAATGACAGGAAACAACTCAAATCTGGAAAATTTCCAAATTAGTAAACTTTCTAAAGTTGGAAAGTTTCTAAAATTGGAAACTTTCTAAATCTAGAACTTTCCTAAAATAGACCCAAAAATCAAAACCCTAATTTGATAACTCGATCTAGACAAAAACGATGCAAGCCTATTCTCCGATACCAAATTTGACGCAGGATGACCTAATTATGATGCATGTTTATAAACACAATTATCCAGCGGAAATAAAAGACAATAATAATATAAAATTCTAGCATTAATCATCATAACTGAGGAAATCATAAAGGAAACATGCACTGGAGCGGGCCATCATCACAACCATGGAGTATGGAATTCAATTATCACTTAAGTTGGATCCGGCGAGGGATGAGACCTCTCGATCTTGCATGGCCTTAACCCAATCGATCAATGGAATCACTAGTCCGAAGAATCAGGAAGTTTCTCGGATTAGGGATTTGAGAATTTGGAGGTTTATGATTTAAATTGATTCTCAAGGTTTGATTGAGGAAGGATTAGCAAAATTGGAAAATAGAAAGAAGAAAATAATTACCTTGAAGAATTTGGAGGGGCACAAGAAGAAGTTAGAAGAAGAAGATCAAGGAAAGAGAAGAAGCACCATGAGACAGAGAGGAGAGAGAGGCCACCAAAGAGGTTTGCTTTTTCATTAATAATCAACTAATTCGTTTTTAGGGCTTAGCTCACTTAAAAAAGCAATAAGAAAACTTAGAAGTACCAAAATACCTCTAAAAATCAAGTAAAAAAAACATGTCCCAAAAACAGTTCGCGCGGTGATCGGGTGCCTGATGACCAATTTGGTCGGGCGCCCGATTAGGACAAAAAACGTCCAACAAGAAAACTTCAAAATTTCAGAATTTCGGGCGCCCAGTGACAAATTTGGTCGGGCGGCCGACCACCTTTAGTCAGGTATTCTTCCATTTCTTCAGTCGGGTCTTCTTCCATCCTACACACGTATCTTCTATGTGCCAAATCACGTGTGTAGGGTCTTTAATGCTCCTCAATCATCGCCTAACCACAAGGAAGGTGTTTGTGGTGGGCGCTTTCTTCGTTGGTAAACTTGAAATGATCTTGTGTCCGCATCAAATCCACTCCCACGATTCTAAATCCCTTGATCCAGGTGACCCTCGTTTCATGTTGATGACTCTTTTGTTTGATTCATAGCCAAAAGGTCTTTCGTTTTCACTAGGATAACAAATATACATGACTTTCATCCTCCCGATCTTCATACACTTGCATGTGCAGCAGTGTAGCACAATCGATGGAATGATGCAAAGGGTCAATACAACATACGAGTGGTGTGGTATTGTCATTAGGTGCCCATCAATATGGACACGTTAAACGACTGTTTGACCTCTGGACAAGATGGACCATGTCAAACTCATATCAAACTCATTTGATGGTCAACAATCCTAGGGCTCGTGTTTTCTTAGTCCTGGTAGTTACACGGAAGGCACTGTTTCATCTACAACTTTGATCCACCAATCAATATGTATGGTGCAAATTGTTGATGGTGTGGTCTACTATACTGCATTAATCCAAATGACATAAATACATTTTGCGTCCCACCAGCATTGGAGCACTGGATGATTTTTTGGCATTTAATATCATGTCTCGTATCCTGTCCAAACAATTGAAATTTCACATCCTTTGATTTTTAGGCCATGTTTAGATAACAATTTACCATATCATTTACTTGGATATAGGTAATCATTACTTGCTATTGTTTGGCTCAAGGGAGTAAATGCATGGTCAATTACCACTGCATCCTCTGACATGATGTCGGTGTAAAGCCGTTATTTCCAACCAAATTTCCCTAGATTTGTTTTAAATTGCAATGTGCATGTTTGGATGTATGGTACTCCACATGCATAACTATTTCTTTACACATGCATGCATCCATTGTCTATATATTGACGGTGTGGATATAACATACATCATGGTGGGCCCCACAAAAAATTAGCACATCAATCCACCACTGAGGATGGTGGTAACACAACATGCAATCCGTGTCTGCCTCCCAAGGCATGCACGCTATGTTCTTCTCATGGAATACATTTTTATTTTACAGATATAACCAAACACGAGAAGTGTCTGATCAAAGGTTTTTACCAGTAATTACACGATTAAACAAACAGGTACAAGTTTGAGTGAAATTGCTTTCATTTTGGTCAACTGTTGATGGTGTAAGTAATGATTACAATTTTACTTTACAATATCGTGGAAAGTTGTAAACCAAACACACCCTTAAGGGATTTACATATCAAAGCAAACAAGGTAATCTCTTGGTCAAAGTTCATTGACAATGGAGGACAACTAATGTAAATAGTAATCATAACCCACTTACATTAATTTACCACAATAAATTGTAAAACAAACATGTCCTAAAGATTCCGATATCAATTTGAATATACCATTAAAGAATTTTTTATGAAGGCCCACAGCCCACCTAGGCCCATAACCTACCAGCCCAACTTGTGCTAATTTGGACTACTTATTCATAGATTTTTGCCCTAAATATCAAGATTTGCAATTTACTATTTGTGGAAAATATAGTAGCTGATTTACAGATGTGATTGAAGATATGGGGAGATGTGATTGGAGATTTGAAGATGCGATTGATGATTTGGAGGATTATTTCCTAGATTTGCTTTTACAATTATTAGGCTTTTGCCATCTAAGGTAGACTAGATTGATTTGAAATCAATTACGATTGATTCGAGATCAAGATCTTAGTTGGGGAGATTCTCATTGAAGATTCATTTAGGTTCCATAAAAGGGGGAGTCGTGTAGGAGGTAGGCATTCCAAAATTTTCCAAGTGTGAGTTTTCTTAAGTATTGTAAGAGAAGAAGATCGATATCAATAAAGTTCTCCCTCTCTACTCAAATATTCTTACAAGTGTATTCTTGTCCGTTCTTTGCGATTCAGATGCCAAGATCTCATTGACTTGCACCAATTTTTTCCCCCTTTTTCTACATAAAAATACTTCACTATTTTTCAAATCCCCTTGCAATTTGCGAGGGTAAAATTGTCAGATTGGATCTTTATCAAATCAAATCAGGGTGGATCTGAATCCGATCCAATTATAAACGGATCCTGTTATCACGACCTGAAGTTGATCCAATAGATACGGTTATTGGATCAGAATTGGATTTAATCAGAAGAAATACGAATCGGATCTAGATCAAGATCTGATCCATTGACAACCCTAATTGGGGCCTGAATTTCTGTGACCATTGTGTCCAGCCATTAATATGTTCACAAGTCAATGAAACTCCACATGTATTAGACAATTCATCGTCTGGTGACGTAATTGTCATGATCAGAAACATAACAGCTCACTGAATACATGGTATAACATGTTTTTAGTTTATGGCATCGCTAGCATGACTTATGGCTATTAACATCCAAATATGAGATATATGTTATAAAAAATGCAGGCTTGAGTTAGGGAGTTCAAGAAGGAAAAGGCCCAAGAAGTTGAAGGATACTATTGGAGGAAGCAGAAATGAAAGACAAGTACCTTTCCATCAGTCGTAAGCAGTTTTGTGATTGCTTCTATAAGTCCCTGCTGCAACATTCTCCATCTCTGTTCTGTTCTGTTGAAGTCAGGGTTGGGGCACTAAATGGAAAAGCAAACTTCAGCCTAAACTTGAAGTTTATGATCAATCTTTTGATGAGAATAATATGTTGTGCATTTGTTGTGAAGCATCACACCAGAAAGTAAATTCCCACATCGAAAGAAATTTTTCACAATGAAATGGAACTAATAACTTGCTAAACATGAGGGCTACTCCAACAAACAAATATGATATAAAATAAAGTACTTTCCACAGAAAAAGAAGCTTGATGTGACGCATATCCATGTATCTGTAAGTGACTTAACTTCCTCCAAAGATGGACGATCATATCATTAAGAAGCTATTGAAGCATGGACATTTGTGTTTGTATCAAAGGTCCCACGCTGAAAGAACAGTAAATTACCACATAGAGTGATTTTTTTTTTTCAATAATGAAATGGAACTTATAACTCACTGAACATGACGGCTAATTTATGAAACGAATATGATAAATAATACAATTCCTTTCCACAGAAAAAAGCAACTTGATGTGATGCATAAGGACTCAACTTCCTCCAAAGATACGCGGTCATATAAAAAAGCGGTTGAATGAAGAAATGTATCACTGCAACTTATTCTCTAATGTAAAAGTGGCTCTAAAACTCATCCTTGGATCACAAATAATCTAATCAGTGTTTTCAATCGCTTATGCTATGCAGCATGTAGCTGACGCTATGTACCGTAACTTAGCCTAATCACTATGTAACTCATTAAATAGCTTAAGTTCATGTAGCCTACATGACATGCTACAGCCTATGCTACATGCTATGTAGTTTACACACTATAACTTCAAAAAAAAAAAGTCAATTAATGTTTTCAATGATTTGTTACATTTTTCTATTTTTCAATAAAAAATAGTTAATCTTTTCAGTTTTTTTTTTATAGTAAAATAAAAAAGTAATAGCATTAAACCAGTTCTGTTCCTCTTTCCTTATCTTTTATGGTTAATCTCTGCCATAGTTTTTTCTATTATTTTAGGTTGTGCTGATTACACTAGATATCCATTATCCGTCGGTATAATTGGTGCAAAATCTCGGGAAATTTCATGCTATTTGGTGCAACCTTAATTAAAAATCTAGAAGTGACGTGTAGCTTACGGCGTTATGCTAAACGCTATGTAGCTTATTCCTTACTCTGCAGATTGAACGCCATGCTACACGCCTCACACTTCAAAGGTGTGAATGTTATGCTACACGCTATTCGCTATTTAAAACACTGATACTAATTAGAGATCAAGACTCCAACCAGGATCTGTATACCTATCAAAAGCTCCTTGAAAGGGGGAGATGATAAATTGACCGCCTCATGCAACCTCATAAAGTGCACTTTGGGAATGATCTATTAAAGGCTCCTGACTAAACGTATTCATCTAAAGGTGTTTCACTGAAGATTCCTAGAAGGTGGCTACTATGAGAAGAACCAAAATGCTAGAGTTGAGATTTATTGCATCAAAGTGAGTCTACAGTTTGATGGTGACTAAGAAAAAAAATAAAAACTTGGTATTAGCTTTCAGTAATTTTTTTGAGCCATCCAAACAAGAAGTATGAAGGTCCACAATTGTAGAAACTAACAAATAATCTCCATCATTCCTCTAGTGTACCTTGGAATTATTCAAAACAAAGGAAGAGAAATATAAGGTAAAATTTTTTCAAAAGCTAATGGAAGTGTTTAGATATGAAAATTAATGACAACAAGATTAAATACAAAAACATAGTGGCTTCCTATAGTCCAACAAAATAGGCACTTAATTTAGAATTTTGTATTAAGTAAGGTACAACCAACCTTTTAGAAATAAACAAGAAATTCACCTAGTTATAGCCAGTGTTCCAATATTGATAATATCAGTATCACAGGGTCAGTAATACGGAAACCCCAAGTAAACAGAAAAATTCTAGATATCGCTGATATTTTGGATAATATCAGCGACGATATTGATATGGCTGATATTTTCCATCGAGCCCAATATATATTTTCCTTGGTATTGGCGATACTGGTGATATATCCAGCTATATCAACAATATTATCAGACATACCAGCAATACACCTGGAAATTTGAGAGAAATTCCCAAAAATTGATTTTTTTCATCATTTTTGTAGGATTTTTTTGGGCAATTTGTTCTTTAGATGATTTCGATCACTCCTACTTTATCTTTTATTACTTGCAGTGTATCGTATTTGAATGATATAAAATCATTTTGGTTATAACTGCTCTGGTTTTTTTAGATAACACATGGTTTAGGCTCCTATAAAATGGAAACTTATTACATATAGTTGTTTTTTTTTTTTTCGAAATATTTTGATTCCTAAATGTGTAAACATGTATATTTTTACATGTCGTGAAGTTCCACTAAAAATGCCACCTTTGTCCCAATGTTTCCCCAATGTATTCCGCAGTCAGCAATATTTTTCCGGGTATAGGCAACAATATCGGCAATGTCGATACATGTTTACGTATCCTCAGTCTTTGATGCATGTAACGATAACGATATTCTGAACACTGGTTATAACAATGGAGAGACAACATGATTTTGGTGCTAAAAAGCAGAAGCACAAAAAGAATTTGAACATAAGCCAATAAAACCACTGGCACAAGTCACAACAAAACAATGCCACAAAAATGCAAAGAAGTTTGTATACCTGTATTGAAACAAGAACCAACTTTCCAAGATAACTAGAAATTATGGAGTGAAATGTAGTGGTTGCATTTGTTGAGATGAAATATCTAGTACAACAAAGTCAAACATAGGGTCAGATTAACATAATTAAAAAGGAAGTCTTAGAAGGCATAGGTGAACAAGTGCAAATAAAATACTGGCTTAAGAATTGGACAATGACATTAGTGCTCTGAAATATGTTTGTAACGGACAAAGTAACACAGCATACAACACTAGATGGTGTGTGTGTGATATACTTGGGGGTAGCCATGGCTAAAAAGCGCAACGTTTGTAAAGAAGAATTTTCAAAGAGAAGAAATCATGTCGCACAAACTTGTGAAGCAATGTTGTAGGGCTAGAAAGGTAGTGGAGACGAAGAGAGTGACAGTGTGGTGGCAAGGATGTGGTGGACCCTGAGGGGTGCAAGGGTGAGTAGTTTGCGCATGGTGTAGGGCTAAGAAGGACATATGAATCAGGTAAGAGAGAGCATGGAGTGTGTGTGTGTGTGTGTGTGTGTGTGTGTGTGTGTGTGTGTGTGTGTGAGGGGAGAGAGAGAGAGAGAGAGAGAGAGAGAGAGAGAGAGAGAGAGAGAGAGAGAGAGAGAGAGAGAATCCTAGGGCTAGTCACACGAGAAATGATGCATATGTGTTTAAGATCCAACTCTCTCATAAAGCTATCCACGGTTTATATTCCATGTGTCACATAATTTAGGCCGATATGAACATCAGGTGGGTGACATCCATATATAGAATTTGAACCTTCAGTTAATTTTTCATGGCCATTCATTTCTTTTCTACCAATATTGTCCACATGATGATCATACAGCATGAGTTTTGGGACATCGAATCTACTTAGTCTGGATCCCCTGATGAGTGGCTTCAGTTTGGAACTCTCATGCCTCATTTCCACATGTGAGAGCAAGCGACAAAGTCCACTCGAGTAGTCTTAGAATTCCTCCATAAGGATGGTTTTCTTGGGGAATGGAGAGTGCTATGATGTGTGTTCACCACCAAAACCCAAAATGGTGCTGACTCATCCACCATACACATGTAAAGCAAGTATAACAATATGGAACTTCCAAATCAACATTGAGGACAGATCATAGAAAGAAAAGTAAACTGATTGAACAATCCCACTAGTATGATTAATGGTCATCAACGGGACAATTAAAAGTAGGTTGGAAGCTATCCAGATTTAACAAGCAAAATCAGATGGTTAAGCAGGTCCAGGCTGTGCAGCTTTCAGAAAATGAATCATCCAGAATAGGGTCTATGATGTCGAAGGTCTGAACTATTGTACACGCAACACCCATACGGCATCTGAATCACCACCCTTTTGGCAAAGCTTAGTGTAGCCCATAACCCACCCTTTTGATTTGAAATTATTTGAAACACTTTGCCTTTTGTCCACCTATTTTCAAATTCCTCTTGAACAAAGATCAGGGTCCTTTTTTCAAAAAATGAAAATAACTTGTAGTGGCAAGGCCCTTATTTCAATATAAAGTACATTATAAGGACCCTTCATTTTCTTCAAGAAAGATGATAATCTGGATATTGTCAAGCAGTAGACCCTATACATGTGACATTTTCTCTTGTAAAACTACCATGAATTGAGTTTCAAAAACAGTCATTTAAATATTTTACATATCCTAAGTTTTCATAGTTAACAGCACACCTAATATTGTGTTAAACAGTCAACGTAAACTTCAAATCAATTAAACCTATAATAGTTTTTCATAAACGGCTAAAAAGACTTTCAATAATGCCAAAAAGTTCCTTGATGTTTAAGGAATCATTTCTTCCAAAATGACAATTAACCATCTAACATCCACAACAAATGACAAAAATCACATCTACTGTTGTAGATTGTGCACATATCAGGCATTATAGGTGGTCCACTGTCATTGTGATCAGGTTTTAATGTTTAAGATATGCAAAACTTCTGGCATCTGTGATCCAATTCTATAATGTCCTTGGAAACTTACTCACATGTGTTGCATGCAATTTTACCTACTTATATGATCAGAGTACAAGTTGAAGCTGGAGCTTTACAATGTATGAAATAAACATTTATTTCACCCAGACTTAGAACACAACAATGATCCTAGAGCTTGGGCACATTGGGTGATGACATCCACAAAATAAACCTTGATTTTGATTGATCGGGATTCAGGACAGGACAATAATAGTAATTAGTTATTATTAAGAATCAGTGCATCTTATAACTCTGCTTGAGTTTTTGTCCTCTCATTGTTGGTCCCAAGCCCCAATAAAGGAGGTTGTGTCAGGCTGGCAACTGGCTTTATACTTTCACACTATCCTTTTCTCATGAGTGTGGTCACGACATTTCAAGCTAACGATAGGGAGTTTCATGCAAGTGACACGCTGCACTGGCACCTAGGTGCAGTTAGAAATGGACAAGGTTAGCTAGGGTGTCCCCTAGAAGCGATGCACCATAACAATGCCCGGTTGTGGTGAAAAAGTATGTAAGGGTTCTTGTGCCATTTTAGATAACCACAGATAAAGAAGCAAGTCCAGAACGATAGACATTGTCACAACATGGAATGTAGGAACTACGATATATCAGAGTGTGGTGTTCATGGAGACAATGAAATGAAGGAGAGTTAACATATCCTACGTACATGGGAGATGGGACCAAGTGAAAAAGGACAAATAATTAAGGAAATTGATGGGTAAAAAACTGAGGTACATAGGAAAGGAAAAGAAGGGGGTAGGAAAAATAATACAAGGATAAAGTTAAAGATGTTTAAGTAGTAGGTGATAGGCTTTTATTAATAAAGCTTGTATTTAGAGAGGAAAATCAATATCATAAGTGCAAATGTGCCACATGCAGGATTCGAAAATACAAGAGATAAGTACAAGAGGACATGGATGAACTAATACATGAATTCCAAATGGAAAGAGGATATTTATAGGAGGAGACTTAAATGGTCATGTAGGAAATAATATTAACAAGGTTTTAAAATTAGGTGCATCAGATTCTATTCATTCGCCACCAATATGGGTTCATATCGCCCCGTATTGCCTTGTATTGGACCGTTGTGGGCTGATATAGTCGTCTCTGTTCATGGATGATACTGGTATGTATCAAGCGATATACCAGTTTCGGAAAAATACTTAAAAGTATCATTAGGCAGCTCGAGACACCACTTACCAACGAATGGCCCGTTACACCATCATAAACAAGTTCTCAAGTCTCAACCAAAAAAGAATACATGTTCAAAACCAGATAAGTATTTTTTTTCACCTTCAAAGAATGACTGTTGTGGGGCCATAACAGCTGTTATGGTCTATAACGTAATTGTCCAACGGCCAGTTGTTACGTTGGCCGTTATCGTTATTGAATACCTTGGTCAAGAGTCGGTTGGTTCAAGGTGAGGGCTATGAAAGGGCAAGGGCAAGGCCCAAAAGGGCATGAGTGGAGGTGGACAGTATTCGATGACCTCTCATTTAACTGAGATGTGATCTTGATAGAGTAGAATTGCATAATATGATTGGTGTAGCTGATCCCAATTAGTTGGGATCAGTGTTCGTAGTGTCGGTATCGCGTTACATTTCGCATCCTTGGGATACAGATACACATCGCGTATCGGTGGGAAATATCAGTTGTATCACGGGATGTATCGCACTTTTTGGGAAACATGGGGAAACATTGGGAAATTGATTGAATTTTTCAATGAAACTTCAGGGATTGTTAAAATGGACCTCACAATACACACATTTAAATCATAATATGTAAAAAAGAAAAAAAGTCCACATAATGGAGTTCCTTTGTAAAAGGATCCTAAGCTATGCGCTATCTGACTGAACTGATGCAACCATTGTATAAATTGATTCCATAACATATACAAATGTAACAAGACATTAATGTAAATACAACCAATGCATTGACAAAGTCAAATAAGCGAGAGAGTTGAGAAATATACCTATGGATGATGCAACTGAGTGAGTATCCTCCAAATGCAGTTTTGACTATCCTAGTTCAACGCAATGTAAGCTACCCTATATGGTTTAGATCTATATGAGGACTCAATAAAATCTAGAAAAGAGCTAACTGGACTCAACAAACTATAACCCCTACGCAGAGTCGGAACGCGGGAGCCCAACGTTTTTTATTTTTTTATTTTTAGGGAGGAGAAACTAGAAGAAAATCGAATAAAAAAATCATTTTTTTCTACAAAATGGGGGACTCTTATGCGTCTGACCAATGTAGTAAAGTAGGAGAAGATTGAGAAAAAATAGGCATCCCCAAGTTTTTTCTCCAAAAAAAAAAAAAACCAAGTTTAAAAACGTTCCTAGCGTCTTTGACCGATACCCAGACAATATCATTCAGGTATTGACGATATTTGGAGCCCACTGTGCAAAAAGTAACGATATTTTAACAATATATCATGCGATATCAATACATCGTGCAATATTATCTATATCACACGATACATCGTGCGATACGAAGGAATCGACCATTTTCTGTGTTATTACTGGGCTGATATTTATCGGCGCCTACCGATATCGATAACGTCGGCTGATATATTGGCCGATATTATCGATACTGCAATCACTGGTTGGGATAAGGCTTAGATGATGATGCTGACGACTAACCATCCATATATCTTATAAGCTTCGTCTAGAATAAAAGTTCTCAACATGCATCTTTTATGAAAGTGCAATGTGCCGGACTTGAAAGGAAACACAGAAAATATTAGAGAAGTCTATGTTACATCCAGTAAAAATATCCAAATTGAAATTAACCCTGCTTTAAGAAAGAGCACTCACACATTCTTTAAGCCATGTTGTTGAACAAAGTCTAGACATTGTTTCACAAGCTGCACTAGATCGAAATTTGTTAAAGCATGAAAGTTGCTTTCACTAATTAAAAAGAAAAAACGAAATATTTACCTTCTTATTTATCTCCAGCCCAAGAAAATTCACACTTTTACATCTCCTAGCCACTCTAAACAGAAATAAACCATTTCCTGAATTATAATCACCGGAATGATTAGAGTAGAGAATTCAATGGAACTACAATGCATACACATCAAGAAACATTTACTAAATAAAAATTTCCAATTTATTAGTAAGGTTCAATTTATTAGTCAGATACATCCAGCGAGACCAAATGCTGCTTTTCCTTTTCAATAATAGAATATGGAAAATCATCAAATGGTAGAAAAATTACTGCAAAATGAATGTTTTTCTAAATAAAAATAGGGTGGAAAGTTGATGATCTTGGGTGGATAGTTGATGATCGTTTCATTTATAACCAATGTTGTCGGAATTGTATGATTTATGATACGAATCGTACAATTCGTATCGTATCATATGTCTATACGATACAAATCATATGGACGAATTGCGAATTGGAGTAGGGCTTTTGGTTTTAAAACTTATTTAGGCCCCACCCTCATTAGAGAAACATATCTTTTACAACTTTTGAGAGATTTCGGGGACTTTTGGAGCTTCCGGGCCATAGGAAACTTAGAGAAAGAAATCAAGATATCTTTTTCATCACTCAATGGAATCGAATGCCGCTTGTTGCATTCGATTTCTACGTTGAAATAAGTGAGAATTCATGTAAAATATTCAGTTATTCCTTTCTATTTCATTTCGTTCATATATTAGTGAAAATATGGGCTTTTCGCAAAAGAAAAATAGAATATTTCAATTTTTTCATTTTTTTTCATTTTTTTGCAATTCTTTTTTAAGGCTTTTGTGTTTAAAAGTTATTTATGCCCCCACGTACATTATAATATCACTTCTTTTCTTTATTTGGAGAGATAGTGGTGAGATTTGATGTTTATGTGGGCCTAAATAGATTTTTTTTCAAGAGTTTTCTCATTTATTTCAAATTTAAATCAATTTTTTCATTTTTAATCAATTTATAATCTTCTACGTTCGTGTGGGGCCTAAATCGTTTTTTTTCTTAATATGTATGTAGGCTTGGCTTGTCATTTGTGTATTGTCGACTTGCTGTGTTGGTTCATTTTGAACATTGAAGATGAGAAAAAAAATAAAAAACGAAGGCAATGATCTTATGTGAGAGTATTGTTTAAAAATGGGTGAGAACAATAACCTTCACTTAAGATGCAATTTTTGTGGGAAGGCATATTGGGGAGGTATGTTTCGAATGAAACATCACCTAGCTCAAACGAAGAAGAATGTTGCAGCATGTCCCCAAGTAAGTGATGAGGTAGCAGAATTCAAGAATTTATTGGATGATAATGCTAGCGTGTAACAGCCCAGCCCTCACTGTACCGATATTGTCCGCTCTGGCTGAAGCCTCACGGTTTTCGTTCCGGGGTTGCCTCCAAAAGGCCTCATTACAGGGAAGGGTGGAACCACACTTATAGCCAGGATCTTGAGCAGCCACTTAACCGATGTAGGACTAAAGCCAAGGCCTGACCTACTGCCCTGACCGACTAGCCCGACCGATCCAAAGGACCCGGATGAATAGCCCGGATAACCCAGGGCGTTAGAATCCCCCACCAACAGGCTAGAGCCACCCTCGACTCTGATACCATTTGTAACAACCCAACCCTCACTGCCCCGATATTGTCCGCTCTGGCCGAAGCCTCACAGTTTTGGTTCGGGGGTTGCCCCCAAAAGGCCTCGTTATAGGGAAGGGTGGAACCGCACTTATAGCTAGGATCTCAAGCAGCCACCTAACCGATGCGGGACTAAAGCCAAGGCCCGACCTGCTGCCCCGACCGACAAGCCCGACCGATCCAAAGGACCCGGATGAACAGCCTGGATAACCCAAGGCATTAGATAGCGAGAAGAAGCAACAAGAAGAGATGGCCTATGATGTTAAAAGGCTTCCTGTAATTCATGATGTCGATGAAATGGGTGGCAGAAAAAGAGAAAGAACAATGGATGATTGTATGGGAAAGAGTGGGCCAAAAGAAAAACAACAAGCCACTCTAAACAAGAACTAGAAAAGGAGAGATAGAGACAGTGTGTGCCTATCTATTTCGCATTTCTTATATGCGAATGCTCTATCATTCAACCTTTAAATAGCACATTCTTCGCACCAATGATGGAAGCGATTGTTGCATTTGAGTCAGGATTGAAGCTTTCGTCGTATCATGAAGTGAGGAATAAATTTTTGAAGATGGAGGTTGAGTCGATAGAGAAATCTATTGATGTTTATAAGAAAGAATGGAGGAAGACCAGATGCACGATTATGTTATATGGGTGGACCGATGGAGTGAATCGGTCGATTACAATTTTTTTTGGTTAATAGTCCAAGTGGTACAATATTTTTAATATCTGTTGATACGTCCAATATTTCCAAAAATGCAAACAATTTGTTAGGGTTGCTCGAGTCAGTAAGTAATGAAGTGGGTGAAGAGAACTTCGTGTAGTTAGTTACAGATAGCGCATCCACCTATGTAAAGGCGGGTCAAATGGTAATGAAGAAGAGGACGACATTATTTTGGTTTCCATGTGCGGCCCATTGCATAAACATAATGCTTACAGATATTGGAAAGCTGCAAATTCATTCAGAGAACGTGGCGAAAGCAAGGGCCATAACAGTTTATATTTACAAACATTGTTGAGTTTTGAATTTGATGAAAAAACATGTGAAGGGGGAGTTGACTCGATTGGCTGTAACACAGTTTGCTATGTGTTAACTATAAAAAGCATTCATGAAAATAGAATTAGCATGAAGTCGATATTTACCTCAAAAGAATGGGAAGCTGGCAGCTTCTTCAAGACTGCAAAGGGGAAGCATGTTCAAGACATAGTTTTGGCCGATGTAGATTTTTTGTCATTTATCAAGTTTTTCTTGAAGACAACTCTCCCATTGGTCAAGGTGCAACCAGTGTTCAAAATATCGGTATCACGTTCACGTATCACACCCTTGGGATACGGATACGTATCGGTTATTGCATGGGATATATCGGTTGTATCGCGTAATGTATCGTTGTTGTTGGAAACATGGAGAACATTGGGAAATTGGTCGAATTTTTCAATGAAACTTCAGTGATTGTTAAAAAATACATCAATACACACTTAGAAATCAAAACATTACAAAAAAGAAGTGCACATAATAGGTTTTCTTTATATGGGGTCCTAATCTGTGTGCAGTCCAACTGAATCGATGCAAGTATATTCAAAGTCTATTTATATAATTTATAAATGTTTACATTTAAAAGCAAAAGAAGAATCACTAGACTAGGTTACATACATGTTTGATTTTATGTTTGGACATAAAGATTGCAACCGATTTGCAAGAAATTGAAAATTTTTAATTTTTTCAATTTTCCGCAACTTGGCCCAACTCTCCAAATCTCGAAATCGAAGCTCCCAATTCATAATTTTTCATCATATATTTGTAACAATTTGACACTGATTTAACATGATTTACAGAAGAAGAAAAGGATAGAAAATGCTCACTGGATCAAACCTATGGGATATATCGCACTACTTGTGTGTTTCGTATCGCACAGGTGGGATACAAGATATATCGTGGGATATATCGGTCGATATCGTCGATATTTAAAACACTGGGTGCAACGGCTAGTTGATTCAGATGAGAGACCGGCCATGGGATATATTTATGAAGCGATGGATTGGGCAAAAGAGACTATATTAAAAAGCTTGGGAGAGACGAAGAAGTTGTATGGAAAATAATAAACCAATGGTGGAATCTTCAGTTGCATAAGCCCTTTACAGGCGGTAGCTTATTTCTTAAATCCTAGATTTCAGTATAATGACAATTTTCATCCGGATTTAGATATTAAAACCGGCCTATATGACTGTATTGAAAGAATGGTCCCTGATTAAAGACAGAGGGTCATCATTGATGAGCAGATGGACAAGTTCAAAAAGGCCTATGATTTATTTGGAAGAGAGATGACAAAATTAACTAGAAAGTCAAAGCAACTAGGTAATTTTACTTTTAATTATTTTGCTTTTATGACTTTGATTGTGTGCCTATTGTTTATATAAATTATATATTATTCTGTTTTAGGTCTATGGTAGAAGAGTTACGGAGACGAGTATCCAGAATTGCAAAAGCTAATTATTTGTATTTTAAGTTTAACATGTAGTGTTACTGGTTGTGAGAGCAACTGGAGCACTTTTGAGCAGGTGAGACATTATTGAATTCATTAATCAACTTATGAATTCATCATGTAAATTGTAGTGACCAATAGCCTTATATTATTATGTTCATGGGCATGTAGATACATTCAAGAAGAGTAATAGACTTGAGCAACAAAGATTGAATGCACTCATATTCGTAAAATATAATCTCCAACTCGAAATCCATCATGTAATGAGAGAGGACCAATGACGTGATCCTATATGCTTATCATATATGGAATTCGATGATAAATGGATCACAGAGAAAGAGGATCCCACACTTGCTATAGATAACACCTGGATGGACATAGCTGAATGTTTTGCTGAAGGCTTGGAGGATGTTCAAGGTGTAGGTGGATCCACATCAAAACCGAATGGGCAACGTGGTATGAATCGTATTCTTATTGTTTAGTCTTGAAGTGTAGTCTTATAATTATTATATTAATATTATAATGAATTTTGCAACAACTATTTTGTAGGTCCTAGAAAACTTGCTATTCGAAGCAAGGCGAAGGGAAAAGTGAAAGTGGTAGAAGTAGAGGAGCAAGATGAGTTTATTTCGACATCAAATTCTAAAGATGAAGATGATGTTGATAATCTTGACCTTATTGGTGATGAGGAGGATGATGATGGAACATCCGATGAAGATTTACTTGGACTTTTTATTTCCTTTTTAAATTATAGAAACAAGTGAAAAGAGAATACATATACATTATACATGTAAATGGGGATGGGGAAAATGTTATTTTTTTATTCATATAGAAAACTTACATGTACATGGGATGGAAAAAAGGATTATTTTTTTAACTTGATTATGACATGATGATATGTACATGATCATCTTTTAGTTTTTGCATATTCATGACAAAATGGATGATTGATGTGTTTTTTTTTTTTTTCATATACAATTTTTATGATGGAAATTTGGATGGAAAGGAATGAGAGGCGTTTCAAGGACTTGCAAGTGAGTGTGGCGAGAGCCATCTTTAGGGTCAAGAGGTGGTTGAAGCTGCTGGTTCCAATCCTTCCTAAGGCTAAGGAAGGCAGTCTGGCATGCTAGCTAACCCTCCAGGAGCTGGGCATTTCCCCGAGACCCCCACGTCATAAAGAATTTTTCTATGTGAAGTGGGTTAAGCTTCTAGCAGGTTAGATCAAAATTAACCTTGACAGGTTGGCGCGGGGTAACCTAGGTCCCTCAAGCAGTGGGGGAGTGTCTAGAGGAGGGAGAGGAGAGTTCATCTTCGCTTTTTCTAGTGGCTATGGGCTTGGTACGAACGTTCGAGCAGAGGCTCGAGCCATGGTGCAGGGTATTTCCCTTTGTGTTGTCCGAGGTTACTCGAACATTTTGGTGGAGAGTGACTTGAACACAGTCATGGTTGTGCTTAATAAGGAGAGGCCTATGTCGTGGTCCTTCTGGTATTGGTGGGCCAGAGTAGCCACCCTCTGAAGAAAGGACGTGTAAACATAGTTCACGCTCTGAGGGAAGTTAATGTGGTTACTGATGGTTTAGCACGCCTAGGGAGCGAATCACAAGTTGGCAATTCCTTCCTTAGTCCGTCGGCCCTCCCAAGGGCCATTAGAAGTCTCCTCTTCCTGGAGAAAGCGGACCTTGGGAGAATTAGAGAGTCATGATGTCCTAGGTCTTGTCCTGCTTGTTTTTCTTTCTGGTTGTTTTCTGTTCGGGCTATATGATAGGCGGCCTGATGCAGGTTTTTAAGCCATCGGGTCAACAAATGTGTGTGTAGTCCCCTCGGGGTTTCTTAATGTAGTTTTCCTAAAAAAAAGCATATACAATTTTTATATTTTTTTATGAAATGTTTTACGAAAATCTGAAGAAAAAAAAATCTTACGATTTACGATACGATACGATTCAGACCCCTTTACAATTTACAATACAATAACGATTATGACACCATTGTATATAATTATTAAGACATAAGGAGAGCACTAATAGGACCCATCATTCTGCCCTATGCCTTGCTCAGACATCTCCTAACATTTTTTCTTTCTAATACAACAAAAAAGCTCATCACTTGTAGTTTTTCGTGCTCTGTTCATGAAACAGAATGAAGGTTCTTCTCGAAACAATGCTGGGTTTCAAAATTAATTTGGAAGCACTATGTATAAGCGTGTTTTGCAGAAATGATAAAAGCCATATATATAAGATCTTGACATCACCAAAGCATATATCAAAATCAATTGGAAAGCTATGGATAAGTGCATTCGGTAGATAAGTATGATAAAAGCAATCTTTAAAAGATACTGATGCCACCAAAGCATATCTCTTCCCTCCCTTGTTAAAATATGAATGCAATATGCAGTTCCTTTTCAGAAAATGGAATTCTGGACTGTTGGTCAACCTTTTTTTGGCTATTCATGTTTTCCTCCAAACAAATTGATGCGGACATCTAACCTTCAAAGTCTATCGGTGAAGAAAGCGCCCACCACAAGCATCTTCCTTGTGGATAGGCGCCTATTAAGGAACTGAAGACCCGCTAAAGACCCTCCACATGTGATCAGACACATAGAAGACCCCACTCAGGGAAGACACATGTGAAGGAAAAAAGGAGAAAGAAGCCAAAGAAACTGAAGATTTCGGGCGCCCGACCATCGCCTTCGGGCGCCCGATCGGGCGCCCGAACTTTGTCTTCCGAGCGCCCGAACCTCTCTGGAGGTTTTCGGACGACTTCGGGCGACACTTCGGGCGCCCGACCAAGCGCCCGAACTTTCCCGCACTTATGTTATTTGGGCATTTTTGCTTAGTTTAGGGGTATTTTAGTATTTTTATGTCTTTATTTGCTTATTTAAGTGGGCTAAAGCCCTAAACTCGAATTTAGTTATTGATTTGATTAATGAAAAACCTCTTGGAGCTTTCTTCTTCTCTCTCTCTCATGGTGATGCTTCTTCCTCTTCCTTGATCTTTTTCTTCTACTTGCTTCTTGTGCCCCTCCAATCCTTCTTCCAGGTAATTCTATCTTTCCTAATCTATTTGTTTCGCTAACCTCAATCCCCAAAATCTGATTTTGATCCTAAATCCTAAGTTTTCATATTTTCAAATCCCTAATCCAAAATCTTTTGATTTCCTGGATTAGAGATTCCTCTTAATTGATTGGGTTGTAACCATGCAAGATCGGGAGGTTCCGTCCCTCGCCGGATCCAACCATAGTCATATTTGAATCTCGTACTTCATGGTTGTGATGAATGGCCCGTTCCATTGCATGTTCTTTGTGATCTTCTTAGTTCGTGATGATTACTGTTAGATTTTTATATTGTTATTGTCTTTTAATTCCACCGATTTAATTGTGTTCATGAGCATGCATCATAATTAGGGCATCCTGCATCACAAATGGTTGGGATGTCCAATCAAGGTAATTAGGCCATGACCTATCTATGATGGATCTTGCTGGAGAGAGGCCTTGACTCATATGTCCCAGAGTTTTCCAACAGAAATTGTTTAATTTTCACATAAAATAGCTCTAATCAATTAAGCATTCCTCATATCATATTTCTTCAAAAAATGAATGATTATGTGAAGGGCAGAGACTGCACAAAAATATGAAGAATATCTAACCACGGAGTTGGGTGGCAATGGTCGGGCCTGACTTTTGAACTGCTCAAACTGGGCCTATTCAAAATTATTTGTTTTTCATAGGTCCATTCTGGTCCATTTCCAGCCTCAGATATTATTATTTCCAGTGAATGAATTACAAATATCAATTTTTAAAATTTAAAATACAATTACTAACAGCTGCAGCACTACTTCTGAATACAAGAATGGTTGGAAAAAACGTACCGCTCCCTATATCAACTGTTAAAGGCAGAGATGGATCAGCAAATATAGCATTCCAGTCAAGTTCAAAAGGGTATGCCTGTAGAAAGAAAATGCACCAATCTTGTCAATGACAACTCGATGTCATAATATAAAAATGCTCAAACTAACAATGACAATGGGATACCCGAGAGAGAGAGAGAGATCAACCGTTAGGGGTTAAGGAAATTGATAGGAAATCAAAGACAATGACATAGTTGTCAAAAAAAATTACAAAGAAGTATTGAAAGAATGAATTTTGTTCATAACAGCCAAACTTTGCAAAGACATACCCCATACTTCATTTCTAAAAAAACCAACCCCTAATAACTCTCAAAAAATTAGGAAATTTTGGTAAACTAAAAGAACAAACTCTAAATACAATCAGAAACTGATTTTAATAAAAGAAATCATAAAGAACATAGGAAGTCATAGTAAACAATCAAACACAAATTTTAAACCTCTTAAATCTATGAAAATAATAACAATTGCAATGATGTTCATGACCATAGCTAGGACAAGACCATCATGATGATGATGTCCCTAATTCTTAAAAGAATTTTTCAAATATTCAGAATTGTATGAACTTTAATTTACAATAAGAAGAATGCATTACGGATGAAATTCAAGTAAATTGATAGCAGTTGTGGTTATAAAGTACGAACAACTATATAGAAATCTAGCAAGCATACATACTCTATCTAAAGCTGCAACACCTGGAAGTGTTCTTCCTTTAAGATATTCCCATACAACTGAGGCGTTCTCAAACATACTATAAGATGAAAGAGAACTTGAGGTCTCCATAACTGCTTTGCATGCTGCATTCCCAACGATAATTACATCACAGCCACCACTTATTTTTTCAAGCAACATAGCCAAATCAGATGCCCCGTGAGTATCCTCTCTTGATGCACCAAATTCAACCGGCCCAATCCACAAAACTTTCTGTAATGCAACCAAAAAAAAAAAAAAAAAAATCATATGGAATTCATTGGCTGTTGCAGGCAGAATGCAAACTTCAGGGCTTAATAACCATATGGATTTTCTTAAGTCAGGCAAAGAGATGGAATTTATGCAATTTATAGATGAAAGAGATTCTCTCTGTTCTAAATTTGAACAAACAGTCATCCACGAAATAGTCAGAAGTACAAGATAAACATAATTGCGAGAATAAAACAGCAAAGACTCCCTCATTCTGATCCTGCTAATTTCATACCATACAGAGAAATTCAAACTTGATTCAGAGTGCAGGTTTATGAGCAAAACCTAGAAC
Source organism: Liriodendron chinense (assembly GCA_003013855.2). NCBI lineage: Eukaryota > Viridiplantae > Streptophyta > Magnoliopsida > Magnoliales > Magnoliaceae > Liriodendron > Liriodendron chinense. The sequence continues at coordinate 2,671,476 of PVNU02001915.1, read as the reverse complement.
TAAAATGTGTGAGTTATTGAGCTAACAACGAACAACTCAATTCTATCCACTGGTGGCATTGTCCAATTCTATAGGTTGAACAGCTCTGAGAAACTATTCCGATCACCAACAAAAGGCAAAGATTTGGAAGTTCTACAAGGACAAGATGAGAGAGACACCCAGGAAAGTTCTGAATCAGTTTCTGGAACAGTAGAGTGTATGTGTCATAAAACCAATTTTGCTGGAGTTTCCATTAATGGGGATTCACATCAAGTGGGAAACTTGACTGCGATAAATACTTTCAGCTATGGACAATAGTTCTGGGTATGTTACCTACCCTAAAGCTTCATGAATCATGTAACTAAGGCTGTCAATGGGCGAGGCTGGCCGGCAGGCATTTGGCCTAGCCTGCCTTGGGCTGGCTTACCAGGTCCAACAGCCAGGCTCGAGCCTATAATTCAAGCCCGTTAACTGGACAGTGGCTAAACGCCCACTGGCCCAGCCCATTTAGGGTTTTTCAAAGGCATTTCATAATATATGATGCACATATATTTTATATTTCATATATCCGTGTAGTTTTTGTGAAGAAAGAATGGGTGAGAAGACTTGTAGAAAGAAGAAGATTGAGAAAGAGGAAAATCATTACCCTCTCCTTTGTCTTATTCCTTTTTATATGTAGGGTTTTTTTTACAACTACATGTTGGAATATTAAAATTATAGGGTCTTTTCTGTAATAAAGTCCCTCTCAACTTATTTGTAAATAGGTCATTTGTTGAGGTTGTATGACGTAATAAGTGAGGGAATCCCTACACATAATAAAATAATCCCAAGGAGAGGTCATACGTTTCAACTCTCTCTCACTCTCCCTCTCACGTCTTCTCATCTTCTCTCTTTCTTCACCTTTTTTGTTTCTTTATGGTATCAAAGCCTAGATCAATCCAAACCAAGCAACATCCATAACAACTTTCCTCTTCTCATAAAAAACAGTAGACTCAAGCAAAAGAGGAGGATCAAAAGTCTTTCCTGAAGGAGACATGTACTGATGTCAGCGTCCGTACGGTTGACGTCAGTAACCCATTGTTTGTACAGCTCGGTTTGCTTAAGGATCAACCCCACTTGGTGTGGAATCATGTGAGGAGATGTATGGTGATTTTTCTGGAATTTGTTTAAGAGGATTTATATTTTTTAATGATTTTTCTGGTATTTTTTGGAAATATCCCCAAATCAAACCATTTTTCAGATTCTATTCAAATCTGGAGTTTTTTATCTGCAAAAACAGTTGCATAGGGGTCTTTTTTAATATCCTACATAGAGAAATTGTTTTTTTGTGGAGATCCGATATCAAAAATCGAAGTTTTGGATCAAAATGGGGGCCGGCTGCACTATTTTTGGGCCCTTTGACGCACACAACATATACATCAGAATTATGGTGTATGTTCTTGCACCTTATAAGTTTGGTTGTTGGTGCTACGTGGTGATTTGATTGGTATTTCTTCATCTTCCTTCTCTTGCCTTCTCTATATTCATGGATTCTAAGCCACCGGGATATGGCCTTGATGGTCCGATCTCAATTACTTCTACAAAATTTAACGGAAATAACTTCCTTCATTGGTCTCGAGCTATTCGGATGTATATTGTTGGCAAGGAGAAGCTTGGGTACATCATTGGCACCACAAAACGATCTTCATCCTTGACAGATGCATGGGATTCTTCCAATGCCATTGTTATGAGTTGGTTACTTAATTCAATGGAACCTAGTATTGCTTCTGGATATTTCTTCTATAAAACTGTAGCTGATTTATGGAAATCACTCAATGACACTTATGGAACGCTCTCAAATAAGCATCGCATCTTTCAGCTAAACACAGAGTTGTATTCTCTCACACAGGAGAATCTTTCCGTTACTGAGTATTTTGGGGCCTTGAAGACCCGCTGGAAAAAACTGAGTCACTTGCAACCCTTCAGCGAACTTTCAGACGCTCGCAATGTTGAGATTGTGAAATCTTAGGAGGATGAAGATAAGACCTATAAATTCCTAGCTGGATTGAATAGTGAGTTCACACTAAGGACTCAATTGGTTGCCACGACCCCTTTTCCTACACTCCACACAACATATTATGCCGTCCATTCAAAGGAAGCTCGCAAGTGAGTTAAGTCAGCTCTAGCCTTGACACAGGAGATGACTACCTTTACTTCCACTACCGTTCCACCCGATGATAGGAGTGGTGGTTTAGATACTCGAGGTGGGTTCTCATCTAGAGGATGTGGTAGAGGTAGAGGGCATTTTTTCTGCACATGTTGCAATCGTTAAAAAAAATTCTGAGAACAATGTTTCAAACTTTATGGCTACCCTACTGCCCACGTCGTAGCTTCTAATGATACTGAACACACTTCTGATACTTTTGGCATTACTTCTATGGATTCTTCTCATACGGAGACTATTACTAATACTAGGGCAGATGTGATGGAGCTTCAGCATCTTAGATCTCTTCGGTCCCAGTCAGCTACACCTACAATCATCTTCTCACAGCTGTCGGAACATTTTTCTCATTATGCAGGGGTTTATTTGTAAATATGCAAAATAGGGGTCTTAGATATAATTTTATGTTTATTAGGAGGTTATTTGTAAATAAGGAAAACCCTACATATAAAAAGGAAAATAAAGGATTGGGCTCTTACGCTTTAGAGAGCTCCAAGGTTTTCTATCTTTCTCTCTACAATATCTCTTTCTACAATCTCTCTAAAAATCCACATGGTATCAGAGCCATGTTGCTGTTAAGGGTAAAAGAAGACATCAAGGAGCCCAAGGAGAAGTTTTTCCATCCCAGTCACCTGATGACATCAGCCGTACGGTCGGATGGGGTCAAATCCACCTACACCTCGTGTGGGTACATGATAGGAGTCTAATGGTGATTTTTTTGGAATTTTTTTAGATCGTTTAGTATTTTTCCTACATTTTCTAAGTTTTTTTGAAAACCAGCCCGCCTATCGTCCATTTTTCAGATTTCTTCTTAATCAGGGGTTTTTTTCTATGCAAAACCTATATTGTTTGGGTCGTTTTTGGATGATCGATACATTGGAAGTGATTTCAGGCAGATTAGACGCATACACTTGATGATTTGGTAAAAAATAGGGGCCGATTGGACTATTTTTTCCTCTTTTTGGGCGCTGCACATACACCATCTGTTCGGTGTATTATTCTACGACGATTTTATGATTTGTATCACTCGTTAGTGTTGGTTTTATCCGTGATTTCATAGATTTATAGATCCCAAAGTTGTTGGACATCATCCTGAGGGACCTCTCTTTGTTACTTCCACCAAGTTCAATGGGAGTAACTTTCTTTTATGGTCCCAGACTGTCCGAATGTATGTTATTGGGAAGGAAAAGCTTGGGTTTCTCACTGGCACTTCTAAAAGACATTCTGCTTCACCATCTGTTGATTCTGCAAAGATAGATGCGTGGGATTCTTTGAATGCTATCGTGATGGGCTGGATCCTCAATTCTATGAAACCCAGTATTGCTTCTGCTTACTTCTTTTATGAGACTGCATTTGATCTGTGGAAGTCTCTAAATGATACTAATGGAACTGTTTCCAATAAGCCCCACATCTTTCAGTTGACTACGGAACTTTACTCTCTCACCCAAGAAAATATGTCTGTTACTAAGCATTTTGGGGCCTTGAAAGGCCGTTGGGAGGAGTTAAGCCACCTACAACCTCTAAGTGAACTCCCAGACCGTCGTAGCGCAGAAATCGCGAAGACACGGTAAGATGAAGCCAAAACTTAGAAGTTTCTGGCAAGCCTGAGTAGTGAGGATGAGGCACTGCGTACTCAGTTGGTTGCTACACATCCATTTCCTTCACTCCAGACAGCCTATTCCATTGTTCATACTGAGGAGGCCTACAGGCGGGTGATGATAACACCAGTTGTCACCCAGGAGAGGACTGCTTTTACATCGACCACTATTCCATCTGAGAGTCATAATGGTGGCTTGGACAATCGAGGGGCCTTCAACAGAGGATGTGATCGTGGCTGGGGGAGATTTATGTGCACTGATTGCAGTCGATCTGGACACACTCGGGATAGGTGTTTTAAATTACATGGCCGCCCTACTGCTCATATTGCGACTTCTAATGAGATTAGAGCCACATCTGACATTTTTGGTAGCCTTTCTCTTGATCCATCTCCTACTTCAGATCAGATAGAAACTGTCACCCTGACTCGAACCGATGCTCTTGATCTTCAGCAACTCCGGACTCTTCAGGCCTAGTCCGCATCTTCTGCCTCATAGCCTTCTACCTCCTCCTTTATTGCAACGACTACAGGTACCGCACTTCATGCTTCTTCATCTCCTGTGACCTGGATTATTGATTCGGGAGCCTCAGATCATGTGACTGGTGAGCATAGTTGTAACGCCCCGTAAAATCGCCTTTCTTAGGACCCGAGCACACACACGAGTCCAGTAAACCCACATGACCTTAGGGCAAATAATTAACCCTACTTAACTTAGAAGAACCATAGTTTTATGAAATTAGAAACTTAGTGGTGCATGTAAAAGCCCACTTCCGCCGTCGTCCCAAGACCACCAAACCCGAAACTCGATGGAGAACATCCCCGTACTGGGCCTAACACTCTTGGATGGGTGTCTTGCCGAAGGCAAGACCCGAAACCATTAAACTGCGACGTCTTGTAAAACACATGGCAATGCAAGTACACTTGCACTAGGCCTTATGTAAGCAATCATTTCCAAATCCACTTTTCTTATGTGGGCCACATGAACCCTTACATGCCCATGGAGAGTAGACCATGAACTCTAAATATAACCCACCTCATGATCCCTTAATGTGGACCCCGATCGATGGTCGGTGATCGTCAAACGGTCGTCGCCCCGGATCCGGCAAATACCACACACGATTGAACCCAAATCGCTCCTAGGCAAGGATCTCAGCTTAGTGAGGCCATCTCATGGGCTAGATCAGCCCAAATGGGCCAAGTGGGCCCCATGTGATCAAGACAGGGCCCTAACAGGCCTATTGGGGTCATTTTCCCCAATTACCCCACTCATATAAGATCAGTTCTCAGCTCTCTCTCTCTCTCTCTCTCTCTCTCTCTCTCTCTCATTTCTTCAGCCATTTTCTGAGAAAGAGAGGGGTGAGAGAGAGGAAGGGGAGCTTGAAGAAGGAGAATTAGGTAGGAGAAGCTCTTGCATGCCACCCCCTACTAGTGTCTAGCCACCCCCAAGACTCCGCAGCAGCCACCTCTTACGTTGAGAGCTCCTTCGAAGTGCTGATAGTGGTAAGCCTAGGTCAATTCTCCCTTAATTCTTTGGTTTCTACCTACATCTTCCCAATTCCATAACATGCGACCATCTCCCCGTAGTAATTTCACGAATTCACAAGACAATGAGGTGCATAATCATTTACCTTTGAGTTGCCTTGCAACAAATGCAAGGAGACATAGATAATGCCTAGAATCTTAAGTAGTTATACTAAGAGATGGCAGAATATCCAGGGTTTTTAGCTTATTAGTTGTTCCTAGCAGGAATTCGCTTGATCTATGTTGTTTCTTTGCTATAATTGCTTATGTTTGTGCATCCTTAATCAAGTATCCTAGATTTTAACATAAACCAGGAGATACATCATTACTGTCTAGGGAATTCGGTAGATCGAGATGTTTCGAGGATTTTATTGTTGTATTAATGGATTTTATTTTGTGTGATCTTGTTGATAGTTGCTTTATGCACATTTTGGGAGAGTACATGAAGGCCCCGACGATGATTCGACTAATCGGACCACACGGAAGGACGGAACCATACCTGACATACTGTGTAAACGATTGGATCTAAGTCCAAATCCCAAGGTTCGACACTCAGAATTTCGAATGGATACTAATGAACTCAATGCTCCATGTGAGTAGAAGATCCAAGTATTGGACCCAAATCTACTTGAACCGTTCGCTCGTGATGCCGACACTATATGAACCACATCCTGTGGCTTAGCTTGGGGATATTTGTGAATTCTCTTGAGATGTGTGTATGTGTGTTTTTCTTTTATGATGATTAGAGTGAAGTAGACGTATAAGCAACCGTAGGTCATAGAAACTAGGCCGTCTAGACCTTAGCATGAGTTAAACTACGGTACGCCTTGTGTCGCACCTTTAGCCGATCAACGACCATCAAGGATATCTCATTCGCTTAGCTATGCGCTTGTGTATCTACTCTCTCACTTGACCATTCGATCATGCCATCCTAATCAAACTCAAATCTATCCTCTCAACTCCCGGTCAATCGTCCCACTAGTGATCAAACATCCCCAATAATTATTTAACCCTAATCATCCTAGATCTTCGATCGACTGTAGCAGCACTCCCAGACCCGAGAGATATTACGGCAATAGATGATTGATTAATGTAAGGGACCCATCGATATATAGAGAACCATCTAGGAATCGGAGTGCACAGTGGAAGCATGCCAAGCCAGGAATTTAGAAAATCGACATAAAGGATGAAACCTTACTTTAAGGGGGGTGGAGCGTGATCGCAACTAACCCAAAATAGGACAAGAATAGCTAGAGACAGGGATAAATGGAGAGAGATTGCCCACAATCGGCGCCTAAGAAACTTCGAGGACAAAGTTTGTTTTTAGGGGGGGTGGATTGTAACGCTCCAAATTTTCGGGATTTATTTGGGAATTTTTGAAATTTTATTTTGATTTTTTAACTAAATATCGAGCATTTACCTTGTTTTGAAAACAACAGATCATCTGTGAGAGTTTTGGTGGGCGACCCTTTACGAAAATTGCTTAGAATAATCCCATAAATGTTGTAGAAAGATCGGATTTCGAAAATCGTGCATTTTTCAAATAATAACGAAAATGCCACTAGTTAAACTTAAGTTTAACTGCCATTTTTAAGTATTATGGTTTCTAACGATCATTTTCACGCAAAACTCTATATATAAGATTTTGGGCACATTTTAGCCGTATACATCGAATTTCAACCCTCCGATCATCCCACAAATGGCCCAATCAGAAATCAAGTTATAAGTGGCCCACGTTAACTCAGAACTATCCCAAATTTCATGATAGAGGCTAATATTATGTTGCCGACCTATTTGATGGAGCAGATGAACCAAATCCATCGCAGTGGACCCCACATACAATGTGCAGCCCAAACCGGTCGGGTCCGTACAATGTTTCAGGTAAACAAGAGGAAAAAAAAAAAAGGATTCCTTCGCTATTACAGCGTCTGCTATAACAGTGTGCATTGCTGCCGATGCAAGCTCTCCACATCGTCCTCACAATGAGCCCCATTCCATTGATCCAAGCCATCCATCCATCTCCCTCTCCTAATATCCATCATCCTTTCAAGTCTTTTCACCAAACTTCGATCCAACAGCCCGCTCCAAACCGTTGTTTCCAGCCAAAAACGAAAAACCACCATAATTTGTGTCCCTGCTTTGCATGGTCATTTGAGATTGGTTTAGAAGGACTCGTGTGGACCCCACCTACCATTCCAACGGTCCCTATTCGTGATTCATCCCGAGATCTATCCGCTCTCTATCTCCCTCTCGAACCAGGAAGTTGGAACCATTCACCCACCGACTTTGGAAACGTTTTATGCACCTTGCAACGCACGCCCCTCTCCACTAGCATCCGTCTGAGCCGAGATAGATAGATAGAGAGAGAGAGAGAGAGAGAGAGAGAGAGAGAGAGAAACGTCTAGAGAGAGAGATCGGGTTTGGAGAGTGAGAGATAACGGGTTAGAGAGAGAGAGAGAGAGAGAGAGAGAGAGAGAGAGTTCAGCGTGGGAGGGGATCTCGCACCCCTGTGCTGCTGCCGCTGGAGCTTCGCTCTAGGTTTGGGAAGGAAGAAATAGAAGAAGAAAGGAGAACAAAGAAAGAGAAGGAAGAAGGAAGAAAGAAGGAAATAGAGAGAAAGAGATCGGAGTCGAACAAAGTTGACCCGACTGAGTTTCTGAGCCGTCCCACTGTTGAGAAGAGGTAAATCATTCTAAGATAGCTATTTTCTTCCTAGATCTACCCCCATTCTCTAATCTTTGATGAGATCTAATCCTAGGTGCTCAAAACCATGAAGATCATACCCGTATACACCCTAATCTCATGCTTTTCATTAAACAACGTAGGTTTGGATCTAAGCTTGGTTTCACAGCTCTAACAACGTCTCCAATCATCCAACCTCAAGAGGTAAGGATTTCCCTTAAGCCTAGTTATAATAATATCGAATTATATGTTGAGTTGTGCTTAAAAACTTAGAGTTTGTTAATTTTATTCTTGAAACCCATGTTGTGTGAATAGATGAGTTGTATAGAATTCGTTGACGTGTTTTTCATTGAATTTTTTATTTGTACGAACCATGCTCTTTGTTAAGTGCTGGGGAAGAAACTATGCTTATTTACATGTTCACATGAGAACCATGTGCAATATATGCTTGATTTACCCCTCTTATATGCTTATGATGAATATGATGTGTATTGCCTGATGTGATACAAGATTTTTATGCGGATGTTAGATTAATGTGCACCCCTTGTCCCCATACTGATAAACCTGCTTGATGTAAAGAGATGGAGCCCGTGAGAGGTGTCCATGATGGAAATTAAACCTTGGCGTGACCATGAGAATAAGTTTGATGTTAGCCAAGGGATTCTTGTGATTTTATATTATTTAAGATAGATCCATATGATATGTGTACGATTTGTTTGGTTGGCCTCGTTGGAAGGCAATGGATGTTTGGGGCATGATTTAATTATAACGTGGGGTAGGGAGTGGACATTATTCGTACATGTTATCTCATGAACTGGGGTTGGTGAGATGGACACTAAGCCTGAGCTGTCGGCCTATGCTGGGTTGCTTGCGACTCCCCATAGTGACCTTTGAGTTTCTCTAAATTGGCTAGATGTTAAACTACTTAATTAAAGGCGAAACTAATTACGCATTCACGGGACCCGACTTGGTGGGTCAGCCTCGCGGGTGTTACGGTGGAGGTTGATGGGTTACCCTGCCTCTTGCCGTACACTAACTAATGGAGATTAATAGGTTTCCCCGTTTCCATTAGTTAGGTTTCCAGGACATGAAGTGGGGGCTTCATCGTAGAACTCTGGTGACAGGCGGCTAACGAGTGTGTAATAGGGGTGTCTCAACTTGGGTTTCCCGCATTCGTTTCGTCGGGGTGCCTTAGCTAGAGCATGCATATCATGCATTGTATTAAATAAGATTTTTCTCATGTATATTTTGTTTAGGTATGACTATTATGCTTGGGTATTATTGTGCTAATCTTAGGGGGTAACCCTCACTGAGTTGATCGTGAGCAACTCACATCCTCCTGAGACGGTGTTTTTAAAACAACAACCAGATATTATAGGTGACGATCTATTAGATGACCAGAGCTGTAAGATGAAGGAAATGGAGATTCATGGCAGCCAATGGCGGACGACGAAGCTGTAGCAGTTTAATGATGATTTATATTTACCGTTTTCATTTTTTTTTTATATAGAATAGATTTATTTTCATGTAACTTGAATAAGTCTCCCAAGGAGACCAGAAAGTGGAATATTATGTTTAGTATGGATGTAATACATTATGTTTGAGAACTTAGAGTAGAAAGTTAAGGATTTAAACTTTAATTTCCGTCATTATGCTATGAATGCCATGAATATGTGAAATGAAGATCAGTATGTGGAAATGTATCCCTAACATAATCAGGTTAACACTCGGAAACTCAGCCCATCATGTTGTCTACGAGAGCCGAAATTTCGGGTTGTTACACAGTCTGCGCGGGTGATGTGGTGGTTGGTGCCACTCACTGTCTTCTGTGGCATATTGGAGATCGGGCATGCATTTGCACTACATGCGCCCATGCATTTAAAAAACCATGTTTGATGACGTGATGTACTGCCTTTGACTGTTACCATTAAGTTGGCCACTCACTCCCTTTCTGGGACGATGTTTTAAAACACCACCAGACGACCCGGGTGACGCAGGTGTACAGGAGGCGGTTGCGGCGATAGGATATGTGGAGGAGTGTGATCCGGAGGACCCGTACTTCTAGCTCTCAGGCAACCAGTCATAGAGAGAGCGATGGGGTTTTTGTTGGTCTTTTGAGGAGATAACGTTGGGGTGGTGCTCTTGTATAGCTTCTTGTTGCTTTGGTGATGAGAGCATTGGGGCCCTTAGCAGGTCCCATCTAGTGAGTTGAACATTGTCATGATTCTTTTACATTATATATATATATATATATATATATATATATATATATATATATATATATATATATATGGAAAAGGTACTATGCGGTCAACCTCATGGGAAGTTCCCATGAGGTCGAGCTGTGTGGGCCCCACTGTGATGTGTGATGGGTATCCACACCATCAGTTAGATGCACCATTTCGTGGTGGGCCATGGGCCTAAAACGCAGGCCTATCCATGACTTGGGTGAGCCACACCATAAACAAGAGTTAAGAGTAGATATCCACCCATTCAGACCTTTATGATCGTTTATAAGACCGACTAAGATGTGGTAGAGAGATCCAGCCCATCCATTGTTCCTGTCCCACTTAAATAAGAGGTCACACCAAGTTTCAACCGTATCCAAAACTCAGGTGGGCCCCAAAAAGTGATTTTAGATGTTGTAAGCATGATTTTACAATCTTTTAGTTGGTATGGCCCACGTGATTTCTGGATACAGATGATTTTTGGGATATCCCATAATCAATAGGGGACCCACAAAATGCATGGTGTGCATGCCCATCACACATCACAGTGGGGCCCCATGAGGTCGACCGCATAGTACCTTTTCCCATATATATATATATATATATATATATATATATATATATATATATATATATATATATATATATATATATATATATATATATATATATATATATATATATATATGTGTGTGATCTCACTTCTTCTTTTTGGATATATTTGTTCCTGTGTTGCTCTAGCTGGGATGTCACCTCAGATCTTGAATTGTCATATTATCTAACATGTGCTCCTAACCATACATAACACGTGCATCGCATAATGTGGAACCTAGGATATTGGGGACCGAGGATTTCTGCGGCCCTTGATGTCCGGGATGTCACAATAGTTGTCTTATCCCTTTCAGTTCCACTGTTTGCCATCGTCTAGTTTGTCTTGCTGATGGAACCTCCACACCAATGGAATATATTGGTTCTGTCTCTTTTTCTCCCTCTCTCACCTTATCCAATGTTCTCTATGTTCCTAAATTTAGTGTACATTTGATCTCTTTTAGTAGTCTCACTAAAGCCTTAAACTATTGTGTGATTTTCTTTCCTTCTTATTGTCACTTTCAGGACTTGAGTACGAGGACTATTGGTGTGGGCTATGAGCAAGGTGGTCTCTACTTTTTGCGTCAGGGGGAGCTTTTTGCTAATAGTGTTTCTGCTCCATCTTCTTCATTTCTTTCTGCTTCTAGTACTTTAGAGTCTCGAACGGCTTTTGCCACATTGTGGCATGCACGCCTTGGTCATGTGTCTTTTCAGACTTTACGTTTTTTAGTTCCTGCATTTAATAAGTTGGATATGTGTCTCTTCGATGTGAAGCATGTCAATTTAGTAAACAAGTTCGAATTACTTTTCCTGCTATTTCACAACGTACTAATAAAATGTTTGCTTTAATACATTCTGATGTTTGGGGCCCTAGTCCAATTATGTCTCTTAATGGTTTTTCTTATTTTGTTACTTTTATTGATGATTTTTCCCGTGTTACTTGGGTATACTTGATGAAACGGCATGATGAACTTCTACACTTGTTTCGATCATTCCATCAAATGATCAAGACACAGTATGATTGTAATATTTAAACAATTCGTTCTGATAATGAGGGTGAGTATGTATCAAAATTCTTTACATCTTATCTTCAAGAACATGGCATTTTTCATCAGTTCGCTTGTGCTTACACACCCCAACAAAATGGGGTGGCTGAGCATAAGAATCGCCATCTTCTTGAGGTGACTCATGCACTTTTGATTGGTATAAAGGTTCCTAAGTCATACTGGTCCGTTGCTCTTTTGACATCATGCTACTTAATCAATCGTATGCCGTCACGTGTTCTAAATGGTAAAACTCCGTTTCATACACTGAAACCGATTGTCCTCTCTTTCTTATTCCTCCTAAGGTTTTTGGTTTCATTTGTTTTGTTCATTTAGTGGGCCCAAAGAGAGACAAGTTTGATAACCGATCAATCAAGTGTATATTTCTTGGTTACTCTCTTCAGAACAAAGGCTATAAGTGTTATGATTCATGTTCTAAAAAAATTTATGTTTCCATGGATGTCACCTTTTTGAAGAATGTTCCTTCTTCTCTATATCTAATTTCATGGATGTTGCTGACATGCAAGTCTCTTTGCCTATGCCTTTAGTTGATGCTCCACCTGTTACTTATGCGGTGGCACCTAAGCAGATACTTACATATGTCTGTCGGAAGTTGAGACCCCCATCTACACCACTGGTAGTTTCTCCTCCTACCTCGGGTAACTCCTTAAATCCTATTTCTCTATCATCACCTGTGGCATCTCATACTCGTAGTCATCATCCAACCTTACATCCTATCTTTAATTATCTTTCTTATACTACTGCATCCCCATCATATCGTCATTTCCTGTCTGCCATTTCTTCTTCTTCTATTCCTAAGTCTGTTCTTGAGGCTATTGCAGTTCATGAGTGGAAGCATGCAATGAAGGCCGAAATGGTTGCGTTGGATAGGAATGGCACCTTGGACCTTGTCCCCTTACCAGTGGGAAAGCATACCGTTGGATGCAAATGGGTGTACTCTATAAAGTATTGGGCGGATGGTTCAATTGAAAGGTACCGGGCTCGCCTAGTTGCTAAGGGTTATACTCAGAACTATGGCGTGGATTATACTGAGACATTCTCTCCCGTTGCTAAGTTAAATTTTGTTTATCTGATTATATCTTTGGCAGCAAACCTCTCCTGGCCATTATTTCAGCTAGATGTCAAAAATGTCTTTCTTCATGGTGATCTTACTGAAGAGGTGTATATGGATCTTCCGTTTGGTTTTCAGCTCAAGGGGGAGACAAGAAAAGTGTGTATGCTAAAAAAGGCCCTCTATGGTCTTACGCAATCTCCAAGAGCGTGGTTTGCACGCTATAGCATTGCAGTTCGCTCGTTTGTATTCAAGCAATGTCAATCAGATCACACTATTTATTCATACTCGGCTAGAGGGTCGCACCATCATACTTGTGTATGTGGATCATATTGTCATCACTGGGGATGACATGAAATTTATTAAACATACTAAGCAAATGCTGGGCAAGGAGTTTGACAATAAGGATCTGGGTCCTCTTCGATATTTCTTAGGTATTGAAGTTGCCCGTTCGTCCAAGGGCATCTTCATATCTCAAAAGAAGTATACTCTTGATTTACTGAGTGAAACAGGCAAACTTGGAGCCCATCCTACTTCATCTCCAATGGATCAAAAGCACTCATTACATGCATCTGAAGGTGATATTCATACTGATCCAGGTATGTACCAGAGGTTCGTTGGCAAGTCGATCTGTTTAACTATCACAAGACCAGAGATTACTCAAGCAGTTGGCATTGTTAGCAGATTCATGCATTCTCCAAGATTATCTCATCAAGATGCAGTGTATCACATTCTAAGATATTTGAAGTCATGTCCAAGACACGGCATTCTCTATGCTAATCATGGACATGTTGATATTGTTGGGTACTCTGATGCTAATTGGGCAGGTTGCCTAACAGATAGAAAGTCTACCTCTGGCTACTGTACATTTGTTGGAGAGAACTTGGTGATTTGGAGAAGCAACAAGCAATTTGTTGTGTCTAGATCAAGTGTAGAAGCAGAATATCGGGCTATGGCCCATGGGGCATGTAAAATTTTGTGGTTGACATCCATAATGGGAAAACTTGGATTCTCCATTTCCTCCGCTAGCCCACTTTACTGTGAGAATCAAGCTGCTATACATATTGCTTTTGATTCAGTTATCCATGAGAGGACCAAGCATATCGAAGTCGATATTTACTTCATTCGGGAGAAGATTTCTTCTAGCGTGTTGAGTACACCATTTGTCAAATCAATAGAACAACTAGTAGATATCTTCACAAAGGCTTTCAGTTCATCTACGCGACAAGATGTATTTGGCAAGTTGGGTATGACCGATATTCATACACTAACTTGAGGGGGAGTGTTGGAACATTTCTCCTTATGCAGGGGTTTATTTGTAAATATGCAAAATAGGGGTCTTAGATATAATTTTATGTTTATTAGGAGGTTATTTGTAAATAAGGGAAACCTTACATATAAAAAGGAAAATAAAGGATTGGGCTCTTACGTTTTAGAGAGCTCTAAGGTTTTCTATCTCTCTCTCTGCAATACCTCTTTCTACAATCTCTCTAAAAATCTACAACAGCCATTTGCCTCTTCCTTTGCTGCTACGACAGCCACATCATACGCAACCTCACGTGTAGTGTACGCTACACACCAGGTAGTGAATGCAAGAATGGAAACACACTTTTTTATACACTACTTAGTGTGGAGGCTACACCATGCTATGTAGATTATGCTATTTAAAACACCGAGTATTTGCTTACTATTAAAGAGACGACATTAGGGAAGAGGAGAAGAATATTAAAGAGACGACGTTAGGGAAGAGGAGAAAAATATTAAAGAGATGACTTTAGGGAAGAGGAGAAGAATAAGGTGGGAGAGACTATTGTTAGTTTCTATCAGCAGTTGTTGTCTGGGGAGGATGTATTAAGGCTAAGGTAGGATAACCTTTCTTTCCAATCCATCTCGGTGGAGGATGTAGCTTTCATATAGCAGCCGGTTTTAGAGGAAGAAATTTAGCCAGTTGTGGATGAGTTAGGGATGGGCAAAGCGTCGGGTCCTAATGACTTCCCCTTGGCTTTCTTTCAAATCTTTTGGAGCCTAGTTATATATGACATTATGGCTTTCATCCAGGAGTTTTTTTTTAAGTAGCAAGCTTTCGGTGGAGTTGGGGGCATCTTTTTTAGCGTTGATAAGCTTGCTACAAGCCCCTTACAAAATCCTAGCCAACATCTTATCTTCTAGACTCTACGTCTATTCTCAGAAAGGTCATCTCCAAGTTTCAAGGTGCTTTTGTGGAATGTAGATAAATTATGGACAGTGCTTTGATTGCTCATGAGTGTATGGACTCAAGGTTCAAGGAAGGTTGCAGAGGCATTGTTTACAAGCTTGATTTGTAAAAGGCATGTGATCTCATTGATTGGAATTAGATGTCGGGTCGACTTGGTATTAGGGGCAAATGGAGAAAGTGGATCTATATGTGTTAGCTCAACCAAGTTCTCGATTCTAGTTAATGGGTCGCCGAAAGGCTTCTTCAGTTCCTCTCAAGGCCTAAGGCAACATGACATGCCCTCGCCACTTCTCTTTGTTGTGGCAGCGAGAGTTCTTAGCAAAATGTTGGAGAAAGGAGCATCTTTGGGTTTGATTTTAGGGTTTAGAGTGTATAGGGGAGATCTTCAAGTGTCTCATCTTTAGTTTATGGATGATACATGTCACGCCCCAAACCCGGGGACCGGGCTCACTAAATTCCCGATCGCCAACCTTGGTGCCAACAGCCTCTGTAGTACCCCATTCTTAGCTCCTAGCTCTCGTATGCCAGGTTCCTATCATGGGATCCCACTAGGAGGATTTTCAGGGTGAATTTTTTTTTTGTAAAGGAGCATAATCAAAACCATAAACATCATCAGATATCCACTATATAGTTGTTGAGTATAGTGCTGGAAGGGAAATACAAAATATAGCAAAAGCCCAAAAGATCAGGTACATGAACCGAGCTCAACGCTGCTGATGTGCCCTAGTACCTGCAGCGTAACAAACGCGCATAAGCTTCCTACGAAGCTCAGTAGAGTACGTGTGCTCGTGTGATGCATGTGAAAAGTGTACAGATATCAGAGTAAGCGAAAGTGATAGAGAGCTAAATTACCAAGTTCATGAATGTTATCAGCCATCCCAAGGCTATGCGATGCAAAGGCCTACATGGCCGAGTGTTACATGCTAGAGATGCAATGTAAACACGTCAATCCTCAACTAATCCACATATCAAAATGGTTCTCATCTGGGATATCACCGGGGTCTAGTACGCTCTGATACTGGCCGCCGCACATCGCGCGTATAACCAAGCGAGTAGAAAAGACCTCACTATCCGCCTCGTCAGTGGTATGCCAATGCCCACCCAGCTCGCCGATACTGGACCCATTCCATGAGCTGGTCAGACTCGACCTAACTTATAGCCCACTGCACCCGGGCGGATAAGGTCACACCCCTTTCCAACCGACCTCGACACAGTGGGAGACGCGGCCTACTAGTATTTGGCACTCGGGCGCTCGTGTTATCCACTCGGTCTCGACGTTGGAGTATCCTACTGGTACCACAGGGTTTAGGGACTTTCACCCAAGGACATCCATAGCGCCCACGTACTAGAACAAGTTTCCGGTGTCCATTACTGACAACCACAATGTGACTATGGTGGCCACCACCCCGATGCTGCTAGGGTGTGAAAGCAATCGTGACATACATAATGCGAAATGCATGAGTCACACAATCCAAGTCATGCACTAAACTTACTCATACTGCGCAATCATGTAGGGCGACCCTGTCTCGTACGAGTCCCCTAAGTATAACAAGCCAAAATAGCATGTGCTATGATTTTTCGTGATCCACAACAGGCATACAAATGATGCGTATGGGCATGTGAATGAGCAGGGTATTCATTATACTAAGCATGTTATCAGTGTGACATATCAAACTAAGTATACTAGAATGTTACCAAACGTATCATGTGACGTTGGCCTTAAATGGCCCAATATATGTAGAGAGTGGGACCCGGACTGTGGCCCCCATTGGAAACGTAAAGGTCTTCGTGGCATTAGCCCACTTAAGACCACATCGACCCCTTACTCGGGCCTACACATACAAAATAGGCCGACGAAATAGGTGTACGGCATGGATAAAACATATATATCAAAGGAAGGACCATGGCGGGCCCCGCCCACTGGTCGGATAGTAAATATACATCATCGGTCTTAGGAAGTTTCAGTGGTAGGTATTCAATCACCACCATTTTCTAAGTGAAGCCCACTCAAATTGGGCCCCACGCATTGGTCAGACGGTTGGTATGCTACACACTGCATCCATCAAGGTGGAACCCAAAGATGGGCCCAAAACCTGTAGTTGGATGAAAATAACCATCACAGTGGCCCCAAGAAAGTTTTCAATGGTGGGCATCAATGACCACTATTCCCTACGGGTGTGGCCCACCTAACATTTGGATTTGCCTCATTGTTGGGGCCATATTCTAAAATGGCATGGAAAAACAGATGGGCAGCATGTATAAACATGTACATCATGGTGGGACCCACAGGGTGATCCACCTGCTGGGCAGCGTGGGACCCCCTGGGGTCTCACTCGTTTGAATCAAGCTACTGTTTGTGTTTTCCCCCTCCATCCAGACCTATACCATAGGTCTGGATGGCATTGTAAACATCACAGTGAGCCTTGGGAAGGCTTCAACGGTGGACATCATTGTCTCCCACCATTTCCTTTGTTGTGGCCCACCCACTACTTGGATCTAGCTCAGATGTGGGCCCATGTACTAAAATGATCTGGACAGCAGGATGGGCGGTGTGGATGATACATATACATAATGGTGGGTCGGGAAATATTTCAACAGTGGACGTCACTATCCCCACTGTTCTCTACGTTGTGGCCCACCTGGGAAGTGAATCTGGCCCAAACTTGGGCCTGAGGCCCAAAATGAATTGGCAAAAGGGATGAACAGCATGGATGGTACATATACATCATGGTGGGTCTCACGAGTGGGCCACCTGCTGGGGCGCCTGTGAGTCTAAAGTGTACCTCACCAATGAAAGCACTGGGGATTGATCTCCTACCATTAAAAACTTCTTGGGCCACAGAGGTTTTCGATCAAGCTGATATTTTGTTTTCCCTTACTTCATACATGTGTGAACTTATGAACAGATTGGATCTCAAATAAACATCATGGTGGCAGGTTGGATCTCAAATAAACATTATGGTGGACCGTAGGAAGATTTCAACGGTCTGGTCACTGCCCCCACTGTTTTCTTTGGTAGGGTCCTCTCGAGATTTGGATCTGTCTCATTCTTAAGATCATGCCCTAAAATGATCTCTCCAAATGGATGGATGGTGTGGATTTAACACATACAACACGGTGGGGCCCATAGAAGTTGGTGACGTCACGTCAATAGCGAGATAGCTACTCAACTTGTCGGTACTAATCCAGCATCCGCTGGATACGCTGGGAGCCTGCTTCCTTTTTCTTTTGTTTTCTTTTCTTTCTTTCTTTTTTGTTTTTCCTTGGTTTTGATCGAGTTGGGCAGTTGTAAGACCCGTACCCTGAATTTCCCTCCGTACGCTTAGTTTTCGGTACCGGTACATCCCGGATGGACCAGATTAGCAAGCCTTGATCGCGACCCTATTTTAGTACCGCATCAACCTAAGACCTATACCCCGGCGACCGCATAGGCGCTGCGATTCCAACGCCGCGCGGCATGCCCCATTGCGATACCCGGTGTGAAAGTTGCGATCATTTGCACAATTCGAGGCAGGCCGCGCAACGCACGTGTGGCGTGGGCCCCACTTGCACAAATCCCAAGAAAAGGTCAAATCAATCAATCACCCTCATCCATACCCCTCTCATTACCCTAGTCTACACAAACCCTACTCACCCCATCCCTCTCTCACCAAAAAAGTCAAGGAGCCCATACCTTCCATGCCCCCTCCCATACCACCCTACTCCCCCTCCCATGCTAGCCATTCTCCTCTAGAAAATCCCAAGCATTCCCAAGCACCACTCATCCATGACATTTCTAAGGAGAGTCTAAGGAGAGAAAGAGAGAGAGGATTAAGGAGAGAGAGAGAAAGAGAGATTAAGAGGGAGTTAGAGGAATTGAAGGTGGAGATCAAAGCTTGGAGGGCCCCAACCATCATCCGGACCGTCCGATCGTTAACCTGACCTGATCCAACCGTTCATATTTCGAGGTGAGTGCAAGGGGGGACATAAACTCCCCCTTTTCTTGTTTGCCTTTTCTTTTCTTTCTTTTTTTTTTGTTTTTCCTTGGTTTTGATCGAGTGGGGCCCACATAAGGGTGATCCACTCCGTTCATCAAATTCCCCAGCTCATGGGGGATCCAAAGAGTCCAATATTGGACAGGTAATACAGCCTACAAACATCAAGATGGGCCGAAGAAGGCTTAGCAGTAGGCATCATTCTCCCCCACTGTTTCATGTGGTGCGGTCCGCTTAAGATTTGGATCTGGTTCATACTTGGGCCCTGGCCCTAAAATGATTCGAGAAAACAGACGGACGGTGTGGATAGAACACAAACATCAAGGTGGGTCCCACGAGTGGGGACCCCACTCACGTCGTCCAGGTCTTAACGCTAGACTGTTCCAGCGTCTCTGACGCTGTGAACGTCCAACATCTGGATGTTTTATTTGTTTTTTTTTTCTTTTATTTATCAAGTGGGGCCCACTTGGGAACGATCCACACCATTCATTAGGTTCCTCAGCTCATGAGGAACCCATAGAGCCCTATATTGGGCAGGTGATTCGGCCTAGAAACATCAAGGTGGGCCAAGGAAGTTCTGACAGTGGACATCATTATCTCCACTGTTTTCTATGGTGTGGTCCACCTGAGATCTGGATCTGCTTCATTTTTTATATTTAGCCCTAAGATGGACTGGAGAAACAGATGGACGGCGAGGATTGAACACAAGCCTCAAGGTGGGCCCCACGAATGGGCCCCATGGTCAACGCCCAAAAAGGGCTTCACCAAGCGTTGCTGGGCAGCAGCTAGACCTGGCAAAATTCGACCCAACCTGACCCTGACCCGACCTGGATTTTTCTAGTTTAGGGTTGGAAAATTTGACCCGAATTCAATTTTTGGGTTGACCCGACCCGACTTGAATTTTTATGGGTTGGGTTAGGGTTAAAGGTGACCCGACCCGAATCATATAAGGGTTAAGTAGACTATTATATATTGATTTTCTTATTAGTTAAATAATATATAGTTTTTTTTTCTCTCTCTCACACCCAGCTGGAAACGGTCTGCATGTCTGTCAATTTAATAAACATTACGGTGGTCCCTAAGACTATTATATACTGATTTTCTTATTAGTTAAATAATACATAGTTTTTTTTTCTCTCACACACCTTGCTAGAACGGTCCACATGTCTATTAATTCAACAAACTTGATCGATGTATCTGAAGCATCATCCCATTACTCTAACTATGTTGATGCTTAAAGAGGTATGCTTTAAATATGCACTCCATTCTATCCATTTATTTTTCTCTTTCAATATTTATGTAATAGAAATACTCTATAAAAAAACCTCGGTTTATAGAACTCATGTGGGCCATACCTTGGTTTAAAAAACCTCGGTTTATATATGGCCCCACATGTCAGACATCAATACCGTGAATTTGATGGGCTCCCTTTAGGTCATGGGATATCCCAAAAATCATTCGTATATAGAACTCATGTGGGCCATACCATTTAAAACCATGCGAAGACATGCCTAAAACATCTAAAAGCACTTGGTGGGGCCCACTTGAGTTTTGGATGCGGCTGAAACTTGGTTTGACCCCTCATCCAAGTGGGACACATACAATGGATGGGCTGGATTTGTGAACCACTTCTTAGTGGGCCAAAAAATCGATCATGAAGGTTTTAATGGGCGGATTACCCCTCTCAACTTTTGTCTATGGTGTGGCCCATCTAAGTCATGGATTGACGTGATTTTTAAGCCAGTGGCCCACCATGAAATGGTGCATCTGACTAATGGGGTAGATGTTTGACACACATCATGGTGGGGCCCACACAACTCAATCTCATGAAAGTTCCCATGAGATCAACATCATAATACCATTTCCTATATATATATATATATATATATATATATTTGTCTTATGCATTTAGTTTAATCTACAAATTAGTTAGTTGATCATTAAAATGTGGGTCAACCCGACCCGACCCAATTTAATTTGGGTTGGGTAAGGGTTAGGAAAATCCAACCCGAATTCAATTTGGGTCAGGTTAGGGTTGAGGTGGAAGCGACCCGACCCGACCCATTGCCACCTCTAGCAGCAGCGTCCTCTGGACGCTGTCTGTCCAGCGGCCAATCTCCTTCCCTTTTTTTTTTATATATATTATTATAATTATTATTATCTAGGTTGTGGGGCCCATTCATGGATGATCCAATCCATCCATCTGACTGTCCATCACAAGGTGGGCCTAAAAAAGAAAGGAAAAGGAAAGGCAAACAAGAAAAGGGGGAGTTTATGTCCCCCCTTGCACTCACCTCGAAAGATGAACGGTTGGATCAGGTCGGGTTGACGATCGGACGGTCCGGATGATGGTTGGGGCCCTCCAAGCTTTGATCTCCACCTTCAATTCCTCTAACTCCCTCTTAATCTCTCTCTTTCTCTCTCTCCTTAATCCTTTCTCTCTCTCCTTAATCATCTCTCTCTCTCTCTCTCTCTCTCTCTCTCTCTCTCTCCCTCCTTAGACTCTCCTTAGAAATGTCATGGACGAGTGGTGCTTGGGAATGCTTGGGATTTTCTAGAGGAGAATGGCTAGCATGGGAGGGGGAGTAGGGTGGTATGGGAGGGGGCATGGAAGGTATGGGCTCCCTTGACTTTTTTGGTGAGAGAGGGATGGGGTGAGTAGGGTTTGTGTAGACTAGGGTGATGAGAGGGGTATGGGTGAGGGTGATTGATTGATCTGACCTTTTCTTGGGATTTGTGCAAGTGGGGCCCACGCCACATGTGCGTTGCGTGGCCCGCCTCAAATTGCGCAAATGATCGCAACTTTCACACCGGGTATCGCAATGGGACATGCCGCGCGGCGTTGGAATCGCAGCGCCTACGCGGTCGCCAGGGTATAGGTCTTGGGTCGATGCGGTACTAAAATAGGGTCGCGATCAAGGCTCGCTAATCTGGTCCATCCGGGACGTACCGGTACCGAAAACTAAGCGTACGGAGGGCAATTCAAGGTACGGGTCTTACAATACACTTTTGTTTTATGATGCACATGAGGTTCGGGTGGGCAATTTGAGGAAAATTATCTGCTGTTTTGAAGCGGTATTGGGCTTAAAGGTGAGCTC
Source organism: Liriodendron chinense (assembly GCA_003013855.2). Taxonomy (NCBI): domain Eukaryota; kingdom Viridiplantae; phylum Streptophyta; class Magnoliopsida; order Magnoliales; family Magnoliaceae; genus Liriodendron; species Liriodendron chinense. The sequence goes on along the minus strand of PVNU02001915.1, from coordinate 2,649,279 downwards.
CCTTAAATGTTAGGCATTGGTATTACTAAGGAGGTGGTTGAAAAGCTGGCCACAATGTTTGGATGTAGAGAAGGTTCCTTCCCATTCACATATCTAGGATTGCCTCTACGCATTGGGAAGCGTCATAAGCATCTTTGGGGTGAGCAAAAGATTTGAGAAGAAATTATCGTCATGGAAGCAGCGTCATCTTTGGGGTGGAAGGCTCATCCTTATCAATGCAACCCTCTTGAATCTTCCATTATTTTATTTTTTTCTCTATTCAAATGTCCTATGGGGGTGATAAAAAAGTTGGAAAAGCTTAGGAGAGACTTTTTATGGAAAGGTGTGGAGTCGAGGAAATTACAATTGATGAAACGGGACGATGTGTGCAGACCAAAGTCTAGTGGAGGTGCAAGGATTAAGAAGTTAGCAACTATTAACAAGCCACTAAGGCAAATGGCTATGGAGATTTGGATGGGAAAAGGATAATCTTTAGAAAGAGATTATTATGAGAAAATATGGGGCTAAGGAAGTGGGATGGTGGCAAAAAAAAAAAAAAAATCTATGCATAAGGTTATGGGGTTGTGGAAGCCAATTGTGGGTTTGGATGAAAGGTTTAAGGGGAGGGTTTCTCTATGGGTGACAGGCACAATGTGAAGTTTTGGGATGATATTTGGTTAGGTAGCTCTAGATTGAAAGACGATTATCCCAGACTAGCTTTGATGTCATCGGATCTGGGCATATTTGTAACCCATTGCTTCTCGTGGCAAGGCCCGTCCAAGCTTTGGACCCCATCATGTAGAAGGAATTTGAAAGATGATGAATTTCTTGATCTCTCGACACGGCTTTTTGGGGTAGTGTTCAATTCTGACAAGGACTGATTGAAATGGCTCCAAGGTAAGTCAAGCTTATTTTCAATCAAATCCTTCTATATGTTGCTTAGCAATCTTCTGTGGGAGAAATCACGGGTCATTCGTCCTTTGTTTGGTCCTATGGTGATCCTAAGAAGATTGTGGTTTTTGCTTGGTTGTTGGGTTGGAACAAGGTGCTCACTATCAATAGTCTCCGAAATAGGGGGTTAATTCTCATCAATATTTGTCCTCTTTGTTGGACAGAAAATTAGTCGGTTGATCAACCTTTTTGTTCATTGCTTATTTGCTAGGGAGGTGTGGAATAAATTTTTGTCATTGCTTGGGATGGTGTGGGTGATGTCGGATCTTTTTTAGGCTTGGCGTGGTGGAGTGGGGAGGGCAGGAAAATGTGTTTGGAGGCTAGCTTTGCTTGCAGGTTTGTGGGCGATTTAGCGAGAGAGAAACAGCCATTGTTTTAATAATTTGTTGACAAGAATCTCAGGGGTCTTTGATAAGGCCAAAAGTAATGTAATGGATTGGCCTTTGGTGTCTCATGAAATGAGAGGCGTTTCTTTTTCTTGCCTCGTTTGGGATGCGTTGTAATTTTGTCTTGCTGGCCTTTTAGCCTCTCTGTCAATAAAATAGTCATCTTTCAAAAGAAAAAAGTTCTAGTCCATTGAGGTTCACACAAAATTCAGCCCTAACACTTTCTCTCTCTCTCCTTTCACCTTTCTTCTTTCTCCTCCATCTCCTTTCCGTCTTCTTCCTCATAACCCTCAATCTCTCTACATTATACTTCATATTATAGCTGGGCATGATTGACATTTATGCTCTAGTTCCAGGGGGACTGTAGAGACATATATGTATTCATGTGTACATGCATTGTTCTCTGTGGTCTGCAGTGCGGACTATATCTGCTTAATATTAATGAGATAGTTGTCAATATTGTTGTGTGCCATGTAAATTCAATGATGATAGTTATAATCATGTAAATAGATGACCACGTGTTTGGTTTTACTATGGATGTCATAACTAAATGTGTGGGAACCTCGAATATCTATGATTTTATGTGTCACGGGGAAGGATTTCTCTAGTTGTCTTAGGCAAAGATGAGTTTAGACACAACAACTGTTGGCCAAAAGAGAGTAGTGTTTCATGGATCTTAGTGCCCTAATTCCATGAACATAGTCGCAGAATTGGCAATTAGATGGTCATCCTATGAGTGGGAACCCGCAATGAGTTGGGATGAAAGGTCTCCACCATCGGGTTGACTGTGCTTTGGACCTACCCCATATAAGAGTGCGAGTGTTCGCAGATACAAGTTTTTGCATCTTAGGCCCTTTGAGCACTTGCATTAGAGGATTGCATCACGTCTCTGGTTCAGGAGATCCATCATGCCTAGATTGGATTGACTTCATCATGTACTAGCTTTGACTAATTCTTAGACCTAAGGTCATGTCAGGACTTCATGGTCCTAGTGATTCGGGCTTTGACTCACCCTGCGAGATTACATTGGTGGTTGGCATATGAGGGGGGTTAGCCGCATGTATTAGGATACAATACAAGAAGCTTGTTTACTCCAACAAGGGATCCATTAGTTACCTTAAGGAACGTATTTGTGGCTTAGATCTTAGTGATCAGACTGTCCATCAAGTGGTTTTCTAGTTGGGCCTAACACTAAAAAGGTTTTAAATGTTTAATCAAAGGATTTTAACCATTGATCTTTTATTTTAATTGTTAGTAGTGTTTTATCATGCTTGATGGACATTCAATGGTTAACATCTTATGGTCCACCTTTTAGGCTAGCATGCAATTTTGGTCAAGAAGGATGTCATCGGTTAGTGGAGGGATTTGGTCAATTTGGATGAATAGATAAGGCAGGTACCCAAACTTTTGATGGTGTAGGACATACTAAAGTCTATAGGGTGAGGTGCACCATAACTGGTGTTCCCTTCAAAACCCTGATTCCTCCTTATAAATAGATTATATCTCAAAGGGAATAAAGTAATAGGGAACCTTGGACATCCACACCCTTCAAAAACGTCTAGTTGTGGAAGAAAAGAGAAAAGAAGAAAAGAGAATAACATCTATCTCTCTCTCCCTCTCATTCTTCCTCCCCCTCCTTTCCTTCAGTTCGCACTTTGTAAATGTAGGGTGAACAAGGCTATGTTTGGCCCAGATTTTGGACCAAAATAATCATCTCGAACTGGTCAGCCTGACTGTTTTTGCACGTCATGTGCCCGGGTGGGCTTGAGCCTTAGATTTACTTTGTAGGCCAGACTTGGACAGACATCAACCTAGCCCATTGACAGCCCTACATGTAAGGTGTCATCTATGTTACCCAATATTTACAGTTCTAACTTTTAGCCTAAAAAATCTAATGGCTTGTTTCACAAATCTCAAGAATAAAGAATGTAGCGAACACTAAAGATGCATGTTCTGCTTTACCACAACCTCATTTTGATATGTTGGTCATGAACAAGTGGTCTGAGATTTTATTCCATTATCCAATAAAATACCTTTGAAATTCAGTGAAAATATATCGTCCTCCATTTATCAAACCTTTGGATGCTAATGTTTGTATCAAACTGATTTTTCACCATCTTAGGAAATATTCTAAACATAAAAAGAAACTTAATCTTTAGGTTTCATAAAATAGATCAAGTTGCTTGAGTGCAGTCATCGATGAAATAAAGAAATTAGCAGAACCCAAATATTGACAAAACTAAAGATCCCACACATAAAAATGACTTAAAAACGAGAACATTGCATTTACTATCAAAATTGAAGGTAAGAGTTCCTACAATGCTTAAACAATTGGCAAGTTCCATAATGAAGTTTCATGACAAATTTAAAAGTAAAGGGATGAAGAACTAACAACCTAAGCCATGACGAACACAAAGGACCTAGGTGCAACTACAATATGTGCACTATCCTCACCAACATCACTAGAGAAGAAGACCTAGTCTCAAAATTGATCAAGTGCAACCAACCAATCTCGTGAGTGCCACCAACTATTTACCTCATCAGTACTTCTTGAAAAACACAATGTGAGACAAGGAAAGTTATATTGCGTAGTCGGAGCAAGTAAGACAACAATTACATGCAGTGTTCCGAATATCAGCAATATTATTGATAATATTCACCGATATCATCAGTATCCCCGAGCTAGTGATACTGATAACTCTGGTAGTATCAGAAATTTCAAGTATCAATGATATATCACAAAGTATCAACAATGCAACGATATTGCCAATGTATCATAATATTTTCGATTGCATAAATTCTAGATGTTGCTCGTATCAGCAATATTATCGGTCGTATCGCTAATGTGTTGCCAAAAATCTATTTGTTAAAAAAAATCCATTTCAATTTTTGTTTAGCCCCCCATTAAAGGGAAACTTATTATGCATGCATCTTTCTTGCAATTATTTGATTCCTAAATATGCAAATACGTATATTTTAGCATGTCCTGAAGTTTCATTGAGAAATTCCACCATTTTCCCCATGTTTCCCCAATGTTACCTTTAGTCAGCCATACATTCCTAGGTATCAATGATATCAATACATGTAATGATACCAATACTACAAACACCGCTAGAAAGTAGCAGCAGGAACATGAGTCTAAAGTGCGAGTCAAAGTGGGAGAAGAACCTGGTTACAAGGATCCTGCAGCTGAGCTCTATACCCACCTTCAAATTTTCAGACTCCCACTACATTAGTAAGATGCGTCAAGATTCGGCTCCCTGATCTTACCATTAGTATAGCTGAACTTATTCTTACCATCCAAGGGTTAGATGTGCCATTGCATTGATTGAAACAATTAAGGGGGGGGCGGGGGGGGGGGGGGGGGGGGGCGGCGCGGGGGACTGGTCATTGGGGGGTCCAATATTGTCCACCACACCATCACCGTTAAACCATTATCAAACATGATGAAATAGAACAGCAATGGCCAGTATAAAGGGCAAGAATGAGGAAATTTGGACAATGTGCACCTAAACACCTCACAAACTCATATTATACAATTTGAATCTTCTGCAACATCATCAGATCACATTACAAGACAACCCAAATGCAAATCAGACGATCTCCATTGAAGCACATAAAAGAAAAGCTTCGGAAAGTAAACTAATGGCAAAAAAAAACCATCATATTGCACTCAACATTCAAAGGAGTTGGAAAATATCCACTTCCAGACTATTGGGAATTATTAATGATGCCAACTTTAAGCAACAAACCAAATCCAAAAGCCCAAATCAATCAGGGAAATGAGAACATTGTTAAATTTTTATTTACTTCTACTAAAATTCAGATTACATATTTTAAATGGTCCCAAAAAACTTCTGAAAAATATCCAAAATTCCACTAAAATGAACCCCTTTCAAGCAATATATGCTTCCTCAATTTTAAACACCCTATTTGTACAACTACTAACATCAGTCATACATCTTATCATGTCAATAATGGGCCCCAACCAATCAAAATGATATCATCTATTGAAACTCCCTTGTGTCAAATACCAAGATGGTTGATTAGGGTTTGAGAGGATAAAAGAGGAGGAAGAAGAAGAAAAGGAATATTTAAGGCAATAGACAATAAGGTTTTATAATTTTAAAGAACATGTAAGTGTTGGAAGAGGGACTGCATTCACCTGGTTGATGGTTCATGCTAGCACCTACTGCTGTTCAGGAAAGGATTGCATTCACCTCCACCATTGTTCCACCCGGTGACCGAGGTGGTGGTTCAGATTCTCGAGGAGGCACTATTAGAAGACGTGGTCGTGGTTGTGGCAGGTTTATGTGCACCTTCTATAGTCGGTCTGGACATACCTGAGATCGGTGTTTTAAATTACATGGACGTCCTACTACTTGAGACTCAGTTCGTGACTCCTGCCCCTCCTACTTCACAGCCATCTTCCTCATATTTGTTGCAACCACAGGCACTGCACTTCATGCCTCTTCCACTCATGTGACCTAGATTATTGATTCGGGCACATCGGATCATATGACTGGTGAGCACACTTACCTGATCCCATCTATTTCTTCTACTTCTAGCCGCCTGGTATGTCTAGCTGATGGAACTTCTACCCCTGTAGAACTCATTGGTTCAATGTCATTGTCTCCTAATCTCACTCTGTCCAATGTTCTATATGTTCCTAAATTCCGTGCAAATTTGATTTCTGTACATAGCCTTACCAAAGATCTCAACTACTATGTGATTTTCTTTCCTTCTCATTACATCTTTCAAAATTTGAGTACGAAGAGGACTACTGGTGTGGGCTATGAGTGTGGCGGTCTCTACTTTCTACATCAAGGGTAGCGATCTGCTAGGAGTGACGTTGCATCGAGTTCCTTTTCTTCTAGATCCCAGTGTTTTGAGTCTAGTCAGGAGTCTGCTGCCTTATGGCATGCACGTCCTGTTCATGTGTCGGTTAAAACATTGCAATTTTTTCTTCCTGAGTTTAATAAGTTGAATAATATTTCTTTTCAGTGTGAAACATGTCAATTTAGCAAACATGTACGAACATCATTTCCTGCATTATCTCACCATGCTAATAAAATGTTTGCCTTGATACATTCTGATATTTGGGGTCCCAGCCCGGTAAATTCAATTGATGGTTTTTCATGCTTTGTGACTTTGATGATTTCTAGCGAGTTACTTGGGTTTATTTAATGAAAGGCGTCACGAATTGCCACACTTGTTTAAGACATTTTATCAATTAATTAAAACTCAGTATGGTTGTGATATTAATTCCATTCGGTCTTATAATGGGGGCGAGTATATATCCCAAAACTTTACATCTTATCTTCAAAAAAAATGGTATTTTGCATCCGTTTTCATGTGCTTACACTCCACAACAAAATGGAGTGGCTGAGCGCAAGAATCGTCATCTTTTGGAAGTTAATCACTCTCCTCTGATTGGAATGGAAGTTCCCAAATCATACTGGTCTGCTACCTTGTTGACCTCTTGCTACTTAATTAATTGTATGCCCTCTCGTGTCTTAAACGGCAAGACTCCCTTTCACACACTTAAGCCTGGTTGTAACTTGTTTAGCATTCCTCCCAAGGTCTTTGGATGTATTTGTTTTATTCATTCCCTAGGTCCATCCCGAGACAAGTTTTCAAATCGGTCCATCAAGTGCATCTTTCTTGGGTACTCTCTTCAGCTCAATGGCTATAAGTATTATGATCCATGCAATAAAAAGTACTACGTGTCCATGGATGTCACATTTTTTTAAGATCATCATTTCTTCTGTACCTTGTCTGATTCTTCAGATATGACTACCCCACATGCTCCTTTACTTATGCTTGTAGTTAGCAATCAGTTTGTTCCTCCTCCTGCAACACCTAAGCAAATTGTAACATATGTTTGTAGGAAGTCAAGACAACCAGCAATGCTCCTGGTAGCTTCTCTTCCTACCTCAAGTAATTCTCTCACCACTATTCATCTATCTTCTCATATTACTTCTCGAACCCGTAGCCATCACCCAACCTTGCATCCTATTTCCAACTTTGTTGCATATGATTCTGTATCTCCTACATATCGTTCTTTTCTTGCCTCCATCTCTTCTTCTTCTATTCCCAAAACAGTTGTTGAGGCTCTTGCAGGTCCTGTTTGGAAGCAAGCAATGGAGATAGAGATGGCAGCACTCAATAAGAATGGCACATGGGATCTTGTTCCTTTACCTGCAGGGAAGCATACTATGGGGTGCAAATGGGTGTATTCTATCAAGTATCGGGCTGATGGATGTATTGAGCGTTACAAGGCACGACTCGTCACTAAAGGTTACACGCAGAATTATGGAGTTGATTATCATGATACTTTCTCTCATATGGCCAAATTGATCTCCGTTCACTTGATCATCTCCTTAGCTGTCAATCTTTCCTAGCCATTATATCAACTCGATGTTAAGAATGCCTTCCTCCACGCGATCTCATTGAAGAAGTCTATATGGATCTTCCTCCAGGATTGCAACTTAAGGGGGAGACTGGGAAAGTGTGTAAGCAGAAAAAGGTTCTTTATGGCCTTTAACAATCCCCAAGAGTGTGGTTTGCCCGGTTCAGTTCTATTGTTCTCTCATTTGGCTTTAGGCAACGCCAATGAGATCATATTGTGTTTGTTCACACTCAATATGAAGGTCGAACCATTATACTTGTCTACGTGGATGATATAATCATCACTGGAGATGATTTGGACTTTATAGAGCATGTCAAACAAATGCTGAGCAAGGAATTTGAAATTAAGGATCTTGGTCATCTTCGATACTTCTTAGGGATTGAAGTTGCCCAGTCATCCAATGGTATCTTCATATCTCAGAGAAAGTACACTCTAGACTTGTTCAATGAGACTGGTAAGCTTGGTGCTCGTCCTACTTCATCACCTATGGATCCAAAACATTCTTTACATGAATCTGAGGGTGATAGTCTGACAAACCCTGGCATGTATCAAAGATTGGTTGGGAAGCTGATTTATCTAGCTATTACAAGGCCAGATATCACCCAGGCTGTGATTGTTGTTAGCTGGTTCATGCATTCACCGAAATCGTCACATCTTGATGTTGTGTATCGTATACTGAGGTACTTGAAATTATGTCCAGGACAAGGTATTCTTTATGCTAACCATGGACATGTTCAGATTGTTGGATACTCTGACGCTAATTGGGCAGGGTGTACAACTGACAGGAAGTCAACCTCTAGCTATTGTACCTTTGTTGGAGGTAATTTGGTGACTTGAAGAAGTAAAAAACAGTCAGTGGTGTCCAGATCTAGTGCAAAAGCCGAATATTGAGCTATGACTCAGGGGACTTGTGAGATTCTATGGTTGAGATCCATTATGGTAGAGCTTGGTTTTCCTATCAACTTTGTCATTCGTCTTTACTATGAAAATCAAGCTTCCATTCATATTGCATCTGACTCAGTCTTCCATGAAAGAATGAAGCATATTGAAGTAGATCTCCATTTCATTCAAGAGAAGATTTCCTCTGGAACGCTGTGCACTCCATTTGTCAAGTCAACTGAGCAGCTAGCTAACATTTTCACCAAGGCACTGAATCCTCTTATGTTACAAGAGATTTCGAGCAAGTTGGGTATGATAGATATTCATACACCAACTAGGGGGGGGGGGGGGGGGGGGGGTGTTGAAACAGGGACTTATCTGTAAATATGCAAGCAAGGTCTATTTTTAATTTTGGTTTTATCAGGCTGTATTTTTTATATAGGGGAAACCCTACATATAAAATAAAATAAGATCGGAGACAGGGCACGCGTAGCACCGCTCTCTCTCTCTCTCTCTCTCTCTCTCTCTCTCTCTCTCTCTCTCTCTCTCCATTTTCTTCTTCATTATTCTTTCATCTCTCTCTCTCTCTCTCTCTCCTCTACAAATCTCCACTTACACTATAAGAAATTTTTTGGAAATCGCTTCCAACAAATAGGAATATAAGTAGACCAATAAAAGGTAACTTCAATCCTAAAGGCTATTAAAATATGTACTTTTCTGAGTCTTCTCAGTACATTGCATATCATCTATCTCCATTATATCACTTTTTTTATCAATGTTACTTTGTTCCATTGATTCATTATTTTGACCAAGTGTTAGTATCCCCTCAGAATTCTCAAAAGCTTAGGTATTAATATTTATCAGATGTCGAAAAATTGTTATGCATCAAATGTAGATAGCATCACTGTATAACAGAGCGTAAAAAATGATTCAATAAAATCTAGGCAATAAAAGGGGGGAAAAGAGTGTCTATGCAAGAGAAATAGACTTTAGTCCTTTAGTGTAAGGAATATTAGAGTAATATCCATATTCACCTGTTCAAACATTCTTTGAATTCCAAAAGTAGAGTGTTACAGGAGCAGATGAAAAATGAGTAAAGCTTAAAGCATATCATATATTGCCTTAGATCATTTATTAGACCACCTTACTTCACCTTGGACTTCAAGAGCAAAGAGAAAATTTCGTTCAGTGAACTAGGCCCAAGACCAATAGGTGTCCAACCTACAAGAAGCGCAAGTTTTAAGAAAATAAGCAATAGTCATAAAACGTTAAAGTTTTGATATTGCAACAATGAGATTAGGATTAGTAATTAGAGCCACTATGCATTAAAAGATGTTATGACAACATTCCTAATTCAAATTATAAATTATTATTGCTTTATGTTATTTTTGAAAGATATATCTTGTTGTAAGTTTTTAACATGATTACTAGGCAAGTTAATTCTTAATATTGCAAGTAATCAACATGACCAGCCAATGAGTAATAGAGGTAGAATGATAGCTCACCCAACCACCAAAGGAACCAAATAAAGAAATGTAAGAGTCGTCACCAATCAATTCATGGATGGTTAGAAAACCTATAAACAAGATTTTGAAATTAAATTTGGAAAATGATTCCATTTTATGGTTTGAAACAAAGGCACGCCAAATAAGGTCAGCGGTGACTAAGATTTTGAAATTAAATTTGGAAAATGATTCCATTTTATGGTTTGAAACAAAAGCACGCCAGATAAGGTCAGCGGCGACCAAGATGGAAGGTATAATCCTATGAAGCGCCCTCACGCATGCAATAGATGCAAGAAGCATCATCTCTAGCTAGCTTAGGAATACTAGCACTCCCCCAAATAGACAAAGTTCTCGATAGAACTCCCTCTGATTAATGAAGTTTTTTTTTTTTTTTTTTTTTTTGCAGAGAGACAACTGAAATTTATTGAGAAACTCGCAAAGCGAGAAAAGAATAGAAAACCCGAAGGCTAAAAAACAAGCAACTAAAGGGGAAAGCAATCGGGGCTGCCTTCACACAACACGCCCATTCATTGACAAGCCTTAATAAATTAGAGATCACCTCATTCACCCCCTCTTTCACATTCCGAAAGCATCGGCCATTCCTAGAGAGATAACTGAAATTTATTGAGAAACTCGCAAAGCGAGAAAGGAATACAAAACCTGAAGGCTAAAAAACAAGCAACTAAAGGGGGGAAGCAGTCGGGGCTGCCTTCACACAACACGCCCATTCATTGACAAGCCTTAATACATTAGAGATCACCTCATTCACCCCCTCTTTCACATTCCGAAAGCATCGGCCATTCCTGGAATCCCAAATAACCCAAAATACAGCTAGAATGAGTAACCACCAAAAACCTTTACAGTCCTTTCCAACCCCTCCACCATGCCATGCCCAAAGGAGATCTTCCACCGTTTTTGGCATGACCCAAGCCATCTGAAAAGAGGAAAGAAAGAAATCCCAAATGATCTTCGCGAAGGGGCAATGAATGAAGAGATGGTCAATCATCTCCTCATTCCCCATGCATATAAGACAAACATTTGGGAGGACCACTGCCCTTCTTTGAAGGTTATCAATCGTAAGAACTCGTTTCCACCCCACCAACCAAATGAAGGAGACTACTCGGGAGGAGCCCCATAGAACCAGTGGTGAAATGGGTGGGATGAGATCGAAAGAGGGCATCGTAGAGATGAATGAATAAAGCTCTCTAGCCGAAAACTTCCCCGAGGAACTAGCGGACCAAACGACCGCGTCTCCTTTCGATCACTCCAGCTTTACCGACTGTAAGAGAGCCAACATCTCGACAAATTCTTCAAACTCAATGTTGGAAAGGTTTCTGTGACAAGAGGGATTCCACACCAATGTATTGCCAACCACAAAATAGCACTCCTTCACACGAACAAATCTATCGGGGGCAAGTCTTCGCTGGGAACAAAATTTGAAGTGGCTGAGAGCGGATCCAAACATCTGCCCAAAATCGAGTGTGGAAGCCATTGCGGACCTTATGAGAGATACCCCTTCTCACCATCTGATGAGTGCCCATGATCGCTTCCAAGCACCCGAAGCTTTGTACAAAGAGGAGGCTTTGACATACCATCCGCGATCCTGCACCCCATACTTGGCCGCAACCAAAAGCCTCCAAAGCCTATCTGCTTCCGTGCAAAATCTCCAAATCCACTTGCCCAATAAAGCTAAGTTTGTGGTGGTTAAGGGTTTTAAACCAGCTCCCCTTTCCTTCATGGTTTTACACACCTCTAATTTAGATCGACAAATGAAAATAACAGATGTCTAGGTTGACTAGAATTCTTCTTTCTATCCATTGAAGAGCCTTGGCACAACATATCGAAAAGAGTTTCATCGACAAGTTGCTAATCTATTCCAAAGGCCTAATACAAGAATGAGTGCAAGGATGGTTCTAGCCAAACCCTTAAGACAAATGTGAAATCTTGCCACTTGGTGCCATTGGTTGCAGTATCAATAATATGGTCAACATAATGACCGATACTGTATTGCATGCCACTTATACGAAACACCCGGGGAGTTAATTAAGGTCCCTAGTTCACATAATATATCTTCGGTAATGTGTGATATATCAACTCTATATCACAATATATCATCTATATATCACAATATATCATCTAGCCCCCTTTTTAAAGTTTCGTGGTATAGTCAATACATTTGACATGCAATGACAACATAGAGGAAATGTCCCCCTCTTAACAATTTGAAAAAAGAAATCAATAAATAAAAAGCACCTTTTTCTCCGGGGTAATAGGATCCATTTTAAAGTGCATTTATGTAACGCCCAGAAATTTCGGCTCTCGTGGACAACACGATGGGTCGAGTTTCTGAGTGTTAACTAAAATGTATTAGAGATATATTTTCATACATTCATCTTTATTTCCCACATTCATGGCATTCATATCATAATAACGGAATTCAAGGTTTTTATTCAATGTTTTTTCTACTTTACGTTATCAACATAATGTCCTTAAATCATACAAAATATATAATATTTCACTTTCTGTCTCCCTGGGAGACTTGATTCGATTTACATGAAAATAAATTTATTCTATGAAAATGGAAACAATAAACATTATTCGTCTTCAAACCGATGCAACTTCATTGTCCGTCATTGATCGCCATGAAATTGTATATTCTTCAACCTGTAAGTCGGGTTCGTCTAATGGATCGTCACCTGCAACAAGCTGATGGTGTTTTATAACACCGTCTCAGGAGGGAGTGAGTTGCTCGCGATCAACTCAGTGAGGGTTACCCCTTAAGATTAGCACAATAATATCTAAACATAAGCATACCCAACTAAAACATACATGAGAAAATCTTATTTAATGCAATGCATGATATGCATGCTCTGGCTAAGGCACCCTGACTAAATGAGACGGGACTTATTCTAACTCTTCTCACCAGCCACTAGTCACCAGAATCCACGATGAAGTGGGTAATTTCACAACTTCATGTCAACAAACACAACCAATGGAAGTGATGGTCACCCATCCCCCTACCACAAGCTAGCGCTGCAGCGCCCGCAGGGCTGACCCACCAAGTCGGGTCCAGTGAATGCATGATTAGTTTCACCTTTAGTTAAGTAGTTTAACATCCAGCCAATTAAACGATGTTCACAACTAATGACCACTCCTTACCCCAATTAGTTTAAGGAAGCTCAAGGTCACTATGGGGTGCTCGTCACCCAGCATAGGTCGACAGCTCAGGTTTAGTGTCCCATACCACCAACCCTAGCTCATAAAACTTCTCGTATTTATCAATCTCATTTCTCAAAGGGTCCACCACCGGTAACATATCAAACAAGGATCCCTTGGCACATATCCAACAATGCACACGGTAGTGCCAAACTCAACATCATGGCATATACGACCAACAACACATCTACAATAATGCCAACACTTAATCTTCAACTTCAAGGCATATCATTCAATAATACACATGGTGATGTCAATTCTTACTACAACCAATAAGGCATATTCATCCAAAAACATCCACATGGTAATGCCAACATAACAAGGCCCCATACGAGCTTCATCTCTTAACATCAAACGGTTATATTAATACGGGGTTAAGGGGCATTCATTAACGTAACATCCATATACAGAATTTTGAATCATACAACAAATCAATCATCATGTTTATCATGAGCATATAACGAACGTAAATTAAGCATAGTCTCCACATAAGCATATACATCATCATGGTTCATTTTCCAAACACATAAGCATAAATCATGGTTCACATACATCAAAATTCATAGTACACATTAAGGAATATCATAGAAATCATAATCACATGAAGAAATTTCAACAAGCACGGTTTCAAGAAATCACACAACAGAACCCTAGTGTCTAAGCATGTAATCGACAAGAAACATGATATTCTTGTAACTAGGCTTAAAGAAAATCCTCACCTTCACCTTAGATGAAAATCCTAGGTAGAATTGATGAGGAAGATCTTTACATGAACAACGGCGACACGATGAAGGGTTGGAGATGACTACATGTGTTGATTAAGAAGGAAAAGAAGATCATCGGCAAGCGGGTGAGCTCTCTCTCTCTCTCTCTCTCTCTCTCTCTCTCTCTTCTCTTAGATGTGTAGGGCTGGAAAATTAGGGTTGGGCGTGAGTTTTTTGAAAGGGAGAAGGAGTAGGGACATGCGCACCACTCCTTTACGTGAAGTGGGCATGCACACCTCCCAATCTCACTATGACACCATCAAAACATGATTAAGGGATGATTTTTAATGATTTTTAATCCATTCACCGTGTTAAGCACAAAGAGTAGAGTCAGAATATATAATTTTCATGATGATCTGAAATCTAGATTGACTGATATTGAAAAAAGGCCCGGTGGGTGCCAAAACGGACTTGATCTCAATTAACGGTCCACGCTTGATGATCAGAGCCCAAATTTGGGAGAAATGTGAGTCATGATAGGTAAATGATTGTACAAAGTTTGGTAGTTGATTGATGGTGGGAATGACCTAGATCTGAAATTTCAACTTTTGGCGAAAAATGAAGGAGCTAGCTTGGTGGTTCCAAAGTGTAGGATTATAGATTGGGGTCCAAAATTTGTAAAGTCTCGTAGTCACATGATGCTAAGATATATTCCTAATTTGAGTTGCGATTGACGGTGGGAAGTGGGTTAATTGAAAGGCCAAGATCTAAAAGGAGTTGGTACTCAGTTATTTCCTAAAACAAGATAACTTCACGCTTAAGAAAGAGGTTTATCAAGGAGGGGCATTCAAATCACACTATTGGTCCATGCTATGGACAATCTAAGTCACTCACACGAAGGAAAATATTTAACTACGACTAACCATCCACTTTCTCACTCGATGGACATTAAAATCAATGGTTAAGGGGCTGATTTGTTAATTAGGTCATTTATACTATGATCTAAAGGCTAAAATTCGACATATGTGGTTCATTTATGATAGATAGGCATAGTACAAAATTTCACATCAATCAGATTATGGGAACCATGTGAACTAGATATCAAGGGTCTAGGTTAAGGTGAGCCATTCACATTTTTTAGCACTCAAGATTTCATATTTATACTTATTAGATCATCACAAAAATTTTAGGACAAGAGTTTACCACTAAAATGATCAGTTTGGAATGGTTGCTTTCCCGACTAGCTTTCTCGATCAACGGCCATCGACGCTCCTAGGTTAAGATCTCCATGATCTAATAGCCATTTAAAAAATCTAACTTTATGGCGTCGATACACACCTAAAACTACGCCTACCTTCCAGATGGATTCAAAAATTACTTACCCAATTGATCGGAAACAACGAATATGGGTGAGCCAAGGGCATTATCATAGTTATTTTTAATCTGAAACTTTTGGGAAACCTAATGGTTTTAGAAGATTCTATGCATGATCCTAAAGATATCTTACAAAAGAATCTACATCGAATTAATCACAAATCATTACATATTCACAAAATAAATTAAAATTATCGTTAATCGGGAATTTTACATATAATATGTTATACTATACTTTCAAAGCCACCTACGGGAAATCCGGGGCGTTACAATTTAGGCAACTCATTTTGAGTTGTTCCAATAGAAACATAGTTTTTTTGCATGGAAATCAAGATTAAAGAGCGAAAACAAGTCAAATCCCATTTGGTGAGATTTTTGTTATTTTGTTAGTTTTTGCTTCAATATTTTGCTCATAATTAGTAAAAATAAGCTGGCGAGCCCTGATTACGCATGATTTGAGGGGGGGGTTACAAAAAAAGAAGCTAATAAGCCCTTATTATGCATGATTTGAATGCAAAATCATGAATTCAAAGTTTTGAATTTCGAATCTGAAAAAAATCCCAAATTCTTCCATTTTCACCCATTTAAATTGCAAGTATGGTGTCAAAAAATCACTGGACACTACTTGTAGACTAATTGATGGATTGGTGAATTTTGAAAAAAAAAAAAAAAAACACATAATTTTTCAATTAAAGAATAGCGAAAAATAATTAAAAATTTGTTTACACACACATTTAAAATAATGTTGATCAAGCTAAATTGGCAATGTATGCGTATAGGTGATTTATGAATTGTGGAATTCATTTTGGAAAAATTGCATCACTTCTCTCAAATAGCACATAGTTAGGACGCTATATGAAAGAAACTTATTGTGCATACTTGTTATTTGTGATCTTTTGAGTTCTAAGTGTGTGATCATGTCTCTTTTAACATCTCTTGAAGTGTCAAAGTGAAAATTAGAAGGAGAAAGAAGAGAGGAAGACAAAGGAAAAATGTGAAAGGAGATACTTTTAGATATCTTTCTTCTCCCCTTTTGAGTCTATTTAAAGAAGAACGGGTTACAAGAGATAGTTGTCTCTTAGCTATGATTACACAAAACAAATAAAAAATAAGAATGGTGCATTGTAGGAGCATTTAAGACTATTACACTAACTATACGATGCATCGTAGGTGCACCCAAATATATGTACACTAGCACTCCCCCTCAAGTTGATGCATGGATATCATTCATGCCAAGCTTGGCACGAATGGTCTTAAGGCATAGTGTCGATGTGCCTTTAAGACATCCACGAGCTGATCTTCTGAACGAATGAAGTGTGTGTGAAAAAGCTTGACAACTAATTTCTCTCGAATAAAGTGATAGTCAACTTCAATGTGCTTTATGGGTTCATGGAAGACCGGGTCGGATGCAATCTGTATGGCTGCCTAATTATTGCAATATAGAAGAATTGAAATTGAACACGTCGTAAATCCCATATCTTGAAGCATGGCCTTCACCCATAATAACTCACAAGCCATATGTGCCATTGCGCGATATTTAGCTTCAACAGAGGAGCAAGCAACAACAAATTACTTTTTGCTTTTCCAAGTAATTAGGTTTCCCCCAACAAATGTGCAATATCTTATAGTAGATCATCGATCGAAGGAAGAACTAGCCCAATCAGCATCACAAAACCCGTTAATATTCAAATGTCCATTATTTAAATAAAGATGACCATGACCAAGTGCAACCTTTAATAGGTTGGTTCAAGGTGATGAGGGCAAGATCATTGCATGAACTGACTTACAATACCAATAGCATAAGAGATATTTAGACAAGTAAAACTAAAATACGCAACCACTAGTCGACAATACATGCCGGGTTATCGATTGTTTCTAGTGCAACTTATGGTTTACTTTTGTTAGTGTGCACACAGATTTGTGGACACCTACAGTGTACCATACGTACAGGATTAAGATTAGTAGGATTAGGATTTATGTTTCCTAATTAGTTTTAGTCTCTACTCCTTTAGACTCCAATTGTAATCATAATTGTAATTTAATTCTCTATAAATTAAGGATTAAGGGGGAGAGGATGGAACGTGAACATCCTACCCTTTTCCTTTCTTCCATGCTCTCTATCCATCCAATCTTTCATGGTATTAGAGCAACTCTAATCCTTCTTTTTTTTCAATTCCTTCTTCCTTCTTCTTACTTCTTCCCATTCTCTGCAACAAGACCCTAATCTAAAAATCGATTAGATTTTATTTTCTATCCCATTAGGATGGAGAAAGTGAAATAAGTTTTCCATCACCATCAGATGCGATTCCTAGCAATCTCTTGTCTTCTCCGGAAGGATTTCTTCCACTGGAAGTTTTTTCTAAAAGCAACTCTCACCAGAAAAGTCTCAGCAACCATCAGATCTTGCAGGAAATCTTCCTTGCTCTGGATTTCAATGCCATATTTGCACAGGAAACGTTCCAACATCCTTAGATCTTGTTAAAATCAAGTTAGGGCAGATTTCCAACACCGAATCTCGTCTGTGGTTGGTCTTGGTCATCAGCTCTCATCAGAAACTATTCCAGATTCATATTCTGGCGTCGGATCTCAACTGTGGTTGGTCCTGCGTCATCAACTCACGCCGGAAGGTCTTTTAGAAATGCCAGTGAGAAACCCAAGCTTTTCCTTCGCAATAACATACATTCGGACAACCCAAGACCATAAAAGAAAGTTACTCCCATTGAACTTGCTGGAAGTAATGGAGAGAGGTCCCTCAAGATGATGTCCAACAACTTTGGGATCCATAAATCTACGAAATCATGGATAAAAACCAGCACTAAGAAGAGATACAAATCATAAAATAGTCGCAGAATTATACACCGAACGATGGTGTATGTGCAACGCCCAAAAAGAGGAAAAAACAGTCCAACCGGCCCCTATTTTTTACCAAATCATCGAGTGTGTGCATCTAATTTACCCGAAATCACTTCCAATGTATAGATCATCCAAAAACGACTCAAACAATATAGGTTTTGCACATCAAAAACCCCCGAGTAAGAAGAAATCTGAAAAATGGAAGATAGGTGGACCGGTTTCCAGAAAAACTTAGAATATGTAGGAAAAATACCAAACGATTCCAAAAAATTCTAGAAAAATCACCATTAGACTCCTCTCATGTAGCCGCACGAGGTGTAGGTGGATTTGACCCCATCCGACCTTACGGCTGTCATACGCTTAACGTCAACAGGTGACTGGGATGGAAAAACTTCTCCTTGAGCTCCTTGATGTCTTCTTTCACCCTTAACAGCAATGTGGCTCTGATATCATGGGGATTTTTAGAGAGATTGCAGAAAGATATTATAGAGAGAGATAGAAAACCTTGGAGCTCTCTCAAACGTAAGAGCCCAATCCTTTATTTTCCTTATTATATGTAAGGTTTCTCTTATTTACAAATAACCTCCTAATAAACATAAAATTATATATAAGACCCCTATTTTGCATATTTACAAATAAACCCCTGCATAATGAGAAAAATGTTCCAACATTACAAATCATACTTTTCCTCTATCTCATCTATCTCTATACCAACCAAGGTTGCAGATGCCCTAGGCGACCCTAAATGGAAAGCAGCAATGGAAGAAGAGATGACTGCTCTTGAAAAACAAAGTACTTGGGAAATAGTCCCTTCTTCCTCATAGCAAACATATCATCGGATGCAAATGGATTTTTAGTATTAAATACAAGGTTGATGGCTCAATAGAAAGATAAAAAAGCACGGTTAGTTGCTAAGGGCTTCACTCAAAAGTTTGGTGAGGATTACGACAAAACCTTTGATCCAGTGGAAAAATTAAACTTTGTCTATATCCTCCACTCTATCGCCATAAACTGTGATTGTCCTCTACGTCAACTGGATGTCAAAAATGCGTTTCTACATGGCGAACTTAATGAATAAATTTACATGGCCCTTCCTCCCAGTTTTCAGCCTAAGGGGGAGACTGGCAAAGTTTGTCGTCTTCGAAAAGCTCTATACGCCTCAAACAGTCTCCTCGGGCCTGGTTTGAAAAGCTTAGCAATACAATTTCCAACATCGGATTTAAAAGGAGCACATTTGATCACTTTGTATTTGTAAAACACAAGGATGGTAACACGACAATTCTTGTCATATATGTTGATGATATTATTCTATCTGGCTCGAGCATAACTAAGACAATGTTAAGAAATTCTTGGCATTGACATTCGAGATGAAAGATTTGGGGAGATTAAAGTATTTCCTCAGAATTGAAGTAGCTCGCTCAAAATGAGGAATTTTCTTATCCCAACGTAAGTATGTGCTTAATCTGCTAACCTGGGAAGGATTTTTAGTGCTTACCCTATTGACATATCTATTGAGGTAAATCATAAGTTGCATTAGAGACAATTAGACAAAATTGATAACCCAAGCATGTATCTTCGCCTAGTGGGTTATCTAATTTATCTTTGCTTTACATGACCAGACATCTTGTATGTTGTTGGAATTGTGAGCCAGTTTATGCAACATCCTTGTCAGCATCATCTTGAAGCAGTTTATCGAATTCTTCGTTACTTAAAAGTTGCACCTAGTCGTGGTCTTCTCTACTCAAATCATGGACATTTGAATATTAGCGGGTTCTATGATGCTGATCGGGCCGGCTCCTCTGATTGACGCTCCACAACACAATATTGCCCATTCGTAGGGGGAAACCTAATTACTTGGAAAAGTAAGAAGCAATCCATTGTTGCCCGCTCCTCTGTCAAGGCCGAATATCGTGCAATGGCCCATGCAGCTTGTGAATTACTATGGGTAAAAGCGATACTTCAAGATATTCACGACTTCTTCCTCAATTCCAATACATTGAGAAAACCAAGAGATCATCCATATTGCATCAAACACGGTCTTCCACAAACAGACAAAGCACATTGAAGTGGACTGTCACTTGATAAAAACTAATCGCCAAGCTTCTTCATACACCTTTTGTTCATTTAGAAGATCAACTAGCAGATATCTTCACTAAAGCCACATCCACAGTGTCTTAAGAGCATTAGCATCAAGCTTGGCATGAACGATATCCATGCTCTAGCTTGAGGGGAAGTGATAGTGTACACGGATTTTTGTACACTATAGTGGCACTGCATCTTAAACACAATAGACAAGTTTTATAAAATATAATATAAAAAAATGTTCTTTATCTGCTTTGTTTATTTGATATAGTAAATGTGAGAACTAATTTCACCAGTTACATCAACTAGATGTATGGTTTTGGTTTTTATCTTCAATTTACATCTTAAAAATCAAAATGAAATAGATGCTTATCTTTGTTCTCAATATTGAGGGAGGTTGTCACAAGGTCATTAAGATCCAAGTATCCAACACCCACACGGGTTCTTATAACAAGTTCAACAAGTTAGCTACTAATTAAATGCAAGAAAAAATATAATAAGGAAGAAGAATTTAATTCAAGCAAGAACGAACCGAACATAAAATAGCAACGCAATGAAAAGTAATTCCAATAAGATTAGTTTCTAACCAGCATCAATAGCTGGCCTTACCATTCAAGATCCCGGTAGAAGGAAATACATCATGTATCTTTAGTGGGAAATCACTCACGCACCAAAAATCTTTTGGAAATAGAATTGGTATGTTCCTATGATGTGCAAGCTGGATTATTTCTGCAGCATCTTCAACCGCACCATGTTCCACAAATTTTGAAGAAACAGGCAGTCCTAGGGCATGCATTATTTGAAATGCCATCCTACCAACGAACACCAGCCCGTCACATTTAGAAGTTAAGTGACGCAAAGCAGTTGCCTTTTCTGAGAGATTTCCACCTCCAATCTGCAGCAATTTACAAATCACAGTTGGGATTTGATCTTATTATGAGTAAGCAAAATAAAATAAAATAAAAAATACTGATTATCAGAAGCAATGTGATCATCATCTAAGTCTTATCCTCGCTAGTTGGGGTTAGTTACATGAATCCTATTCCGCCATACCACTCTATCAAGGACCATATCCTCAGTTTTTTTTTTTTAGTTAACGCACGCACCATCACACCCAATATCCTCAGTTAAACCATAGGTCCTCAAATCTTTTCAATTAGAAGCAATATAAAGATGTGAAATTCTGATTTCATGAGCGAATATAAGTTTTCCCATTTCTGCCATGGAATAGCATTTAAAAAATTTGGGTTGAGGACCATTTGTTCTGTCACTGGGACAAAAACTGTCATGACAATCAGACGAAGGTAACCACAGCCACACTACCATATACAGATGAAGGTAACCACAGCCAGTGAAATGCTCACCCGCACACCAGTTCTCACGAGAACTCGTGAGCAATTTTTGAGAACTCATCTAATGTGATATGAGCCTAAAATCTGAAGTGTCCACATGATGCAGAACCCCATCAAACCTCCAAGGCCCAACTTTTAACCTGATCCAAAACTTTAATGGGCCATGGCAAAAGGAAACAGTTTCCTCCCTTGATTTACCTCTCTCTTTGCTACGGCCCACAATAGTTTTGGATTAGGTTGAAAGTTGGTCCCTGGGGTTTTCATGGGGTGCCACATCACATGTACTGTTCAAATTTTGTGCCCAAGACACATGCACAAAGGGGAGCATGACTCAGCACAGCCACACTACCATATACAGGCAGACCTATGTAATGCTTCTAGTCATGCATAAGAATGCGTGTAAATCTAATAAATCCATGTTGAGGACATCAAGCCCTTCAAAGTCTACCAACAAAGAAAGTGCGCGCCTCAAGCATCTTCCTTGTGGCTAGGCGATCATTAAGGAGCATTGAAGACCCTACACACGTGGTTTGGCACATAGAAGACCCCACAATGGGAAGACGCGTGTATAGGATTATAAAGACGCGACTGGACGTCGTCGGGCGCCCGATCATTGGTCATCGGGTGCCCGAAATCTACCCGAATTGAGGCAGAACTCTCTGGACAGTTTTCACTGTCGTCGGGCACTCGAAATTCACCAGCTTTCATGTTTTAGTCGCTGGACGTTTTTGGCCATCTTCAGGCGCCCGACACCCATGCAAACTATTTTTTTTTAAGTTTGTTTTAATTAAGTTTAAGGGTATTTTAGTCTTTTTCTTCTTTCTTAGTGTTTATTTAAGAGGGTTAAGCCCTAAACTCGAATATTGTTTTTTATTATTGAATAAAAAACCTTTTGGTTACCTCCTCCTCTCTCTCTCTCTGTGGAACTTTATCCCTTCTTCTCTAATCTTCTTCTCTTTTCTTCTTCCTTTCCCCTCCAACATTCTTCTAAGGTATTTCTCTTATTTCCCTCCTCCTTCTAACCTATTATTTCACATCTTCTACAACCTAAATCTAAGAATTGATTGAAAGCCCTAATCTCTCAGATTTTCAATTCCCTAATACGAGAAATCCTTCGATATCTTGGACTAGTGAATCCCATTGCACGATTGGATCAAAACCATGCAAGATCGGGAGGTTCCATCCCTCGCCAGATCCATTCCACGCAGTAATTGAATCCC
Organism: Liriodendron chinense; assembly: GCA_003013855.2. Lineage (NCBI taxonomy): Eukaryota > Viridiplantae > Streptophyta > Magnoliopsida > Magnoliales > Magnoliaceae > Liriodendron > Liriodendron chinense. The sequence continues at coordinate 2,626,366 of PVNU02001915.1, read as the reverse complement.
ACACCATGTGATTGTGATGTTAGCTCACATTATTACATGCTTCTTTTCTGACTCTCTTAGATTATGATGATAGATGCTGAATTTTTATTGTTATTGTTTTGTTATTCCTCTGGATTATATATGTTCATGAGCATGCATCATAATTAGGGCATCCTGCATCAATCCATGCATTGCGATGGTGGCAAGGCAATTGAGGAAAGGCCCAATCTTGCACTCGAGTCATCTAGATCACAACATATCAAGGGGCAGTTTCATTAACAGCATACTGAAAAAAGTCAATAGCTAAACATGCATAATGTCTTTGAAGACCAACGTTACCTAAATCACCAAACCCCCTATGTTACTATTTTGAAACGCACAATCTGGATTGTGGATGATTTGCAATCTGGAATTCTGGATCACTATTTTTCACAACCCCAATCAATGGTTATGTACTCTTATTGTTGATTAAGTTGAAAACTTGCAATGCAAATTTTATAGTTACAATGTAGAGATTTATACTTTGGTTTTTTTCTGCAACATACATATAGCATAATACTTTTTTATTAAGGGATACATATAATATATTACTATGCATCAGGGTCTATAATAATATCATCATCATGTCATATATAAGTTACCGTATGAATTCACATATAAAACTACATTGCATGCACCTAGTGTATGTATGGGAGAGACCCACATGATCCTACCCCTGGCATACCACGTATTGCAGGAAGTAGCATACTGCTTTCACCTCTCAAAAGACCTGTGATTCAGGTGACCTTGGTGTAAACACGTGTGAAATAGTATGACATGTATATGACCATAAATCACAACAATGGGATGAAACTTACAGGAGTGCTAAAACAAAGATTTCAGACATTGCGCAAAATCATTAACTGAAAGAATTTTTGAATAATGTTATTTGATGCAAAAGAAACCATATTCCAAGTTCCAAACATATTACCAGAATGCTGTTTTTTTTACTAAAAACTGGAAAAGCTTGATTCAGTGTACAAAGTACTTGTCTACTCAAACAAGTTCATGTTAATTCTAAGGCAGACCCTGCACTTTTAAGTGTTGTGCAAGATTCTAACTTGAAACTCAACTTGAGCCCACGCAAGGTCCAAGTTTCAAATTTTAGATGGATAGCCATTTTATCCATACCCTGTGGAACAGAGGACATGCATCTCAAAGCTATAAAACTAATTCATGGAACATTCAATTCTGCATGACACCAAGATTTTACCCACATTTCAGACAACAAAAATAAGTTCCAGAATTAATTAGAAGTCATCTAATTTTTTACAACTTCAGGGAGACAGCTTGTGGTGAGTGAAATAGTGGAGAGGGCATACAATTGATATGTAAGGATACTGTGTAGTCTCGACAACCTCCACTACTTGAGATAGTTCCTCTTCAAAGCAAAAACCAGCAACAGAGGAATGGCAAAATCGAGCAACACCAACAGTCGAAGCAAGGATTTTATGAGATAGGGAGAAAGCATCATTTACAAAGATCTCAACTCCTGATGATAATTTTTCAGCGAATACCACACAATTCGCAAGCTCTTCTCTAAACTTTGAAAGGTTCTCAAGAAGAAGAATATCTGCTTTCTCTGACCCTTCCATCTTGGGCTGCCTACAACCAGAAATTCCATTTGCTGGTACCACTTTCAGTTGGATAACTGATGAAAGATGATCTGAAACATAAGGTGCGTCGAGCAATGAGCAGAAAACCCCACATCTATGAAAATTGGACTTGAATTCCAACAATAGCAGACTGACGTGCCCATTGAATAAAATGGTTGCTTGTTTTCCTTCTTTCTTCTATTTTTAGGTCAATAAGAAAATCTCTATTCGAATGCAGGCACCAGAAAATAAGCTCTTACTGAAACTGTTTTTTTTTTTCTTCTTCTTTTTGCAAGGCAATAAATTTATTGATAAAGAGGCAAAAGCCTAAAAAATTACAGATCAGACCAAGAAAGAGAAAACAAACAACTATCAACTAGTACATTGGAAGCTATTGCCCATTCCATTACACTTAATTTTGCCGTATTAAGTGAAATTATGCCTTTTGGATCAACACACATGTATAGGCGTATGTGTGCGGAAGCTTAAAGAGCAACTAGTATTATGGCTAAAGTCCTGTGATTAGGACCTTTTAAAATTCTTTTCACCTACTTAACAATTTTATCAATTTAAACTAAGCAAGCAAGAACACTTCAGCTTCCAAGCCTAAGTGGGTCCAATGACAAGACTAGCAAATGGTTTAAGCAATAAGCTACCTAGTCTAAGCATGCATAGATAATTAAATGATTAAACAAATCAAGCTCATAATCTATGCAACCTATGTAGACTTATGAGAATTGATCAATGAGCTCAAGTCTACACTACTCAGTGAAAGTACATCTTGTGTGTGGATGTGCCTATCTAGTGCCTAGCATACATTCCTATCAAACATTCATAATTAATCAATTAAACATACAATGTTAAGATAACGATGTGCTCAAATCAATCACAAACACAAGCAAGTATAATGGTTCGACTTTGGGTCTACTCCACTCCCGATTCAAGTACTCAACCCCATTAAGCACACCGGCATTCACTATCGGAGGTTTTAAATGAGGTTCACCTCTCAACCATAACCGGAGTTTTGGACAAAGGGCTAACTCTTAACCCAAACAGAGTTTTGGACATAGGCTAACTCTCAACCCGACGCACGTTCACTCCCGTGTCGGAGGCTCCCCCTTGGAGACTAATTTACGCCCAACAAACGTGCCAAGGAACGGCAAACGTCCCTGGATGTTTAGGCCTGACAAATGTGCCAAGGATCGGCAAAACGACCCTAGATCGAGTTTGACAAACAAACTCTACACTCAACTCCCACAGGGAATTGAGTGGATGGACTCTCAATAAATGACAACCTTACTTGTCGGATGAGCCCCTTTGTTCAGCGTTGCTTCGGGTTGCTTGATCTCCGCTCTCCCATGCTTCAATCAGCTTCCCTTGCTCCCCCGATAGTGTTGTCGCTGCGTCGTCAATGCCTCAGCTACACTTGATCAATCACCTTGCTTGTGATGACTTTGAGATGCCCAAGGTGATAGGAGGGTAGGTTTGAAAACTCTACAACTAATGAGGATGGGTTGCCTAGAGTTGCCCACCTACAACGATCTCATCTTAAAGCTTTGGATAAGGATATAACTATAAAGGAAGATCCAAACTCTATAGATCAAGAGAGGATGAAGGCCATATTCTTCATGAGCTTGGAATGCTCCATTCTTGTGTAAAATCACAAGGAAGATGCCTTGCAATGGTTAGGAATTGAGCCTCTAATGGTCTCCAACAATGGTGGCTTCAATCCCCTCAAAATCCATCTGCTTACCACTAAAAACGACCCAAGCCTTTAAATAAACAAAGGCCCAACGGCTATAAAACAGCTATAAACAGCTCTGTCCGATCGGTCGGATGGGGTCCTCAATCAGTCGGACGACCGGTCGAATCAACTGGCTAGGACAAAAAAAAACTGCTGTCTCAAAACAGTCGGTCGCCGACCGGTCGAATTAAGCCCCTTGAGACATGTTTTTCCAAATGAGCTCGCTATCCATTTTGGGCCAACTGCCGACCGGTCGGACGACCGATCTGGCATGTATTTCTGTTGCATTGTTTCTCTTTTGTTTTGCAGCAGTACATGTAACCTCTTGGCCATTGTATTGGTGATCTTTTGGGACACCTAAGGCCAATCTAAAATGACTAAGGGTATGCCTAATGGTCACAGTCATCTAGAGGTTATAGTTTTGGTTTTGGTCAAGGTTCAAGGCTCACCAAGGCATCTCTTTTACCTATTTCTTCTTCCTTGATTCAGCAGGTCCGTCTTGAGTCTTCGGTCTTCGTCTTCATTAAGCTCAACCGACACTAGACTCACTGACATAAGTGATTGACAAACAAGGTGCACTAGTATGCCACAGAAAAGTGCACTAACATTAAGCACTTCCAAAATTCACCACTTCTATTCCTGAAGCATTTGACTAAGGTTGAATTTAGATAACCTCCTAAAATTACTCTATGATTTTTCTTTTTCTTTTTTGCTTTGTGTGTGTGTGTGTGTGTTTTTTTCTTTTTCTTTTTCTTTTTTCATTTTTTTTTAGAGAGAGAGAGAGAGAGAGAAAGAGAGGTAATGCTACTTTGCAAAATTTTAATATTGCATCTTTTTAACTGCACTCAGTGTTCGCATTGTCGATATCACTACAAGTTTCGCTGGCCGGAGATAAAGATATAATATCGTTATCGTCGATAATATCACCGATAACCGGAAATGTGAGGAAAAAGGGGGAAACATGAGGAAAACGGTGGAATTTTTCAATGAAACTCTAGGAAATGCCTAAATACACACATTTGCATATTCAGGAATAAAAAAAATTACAAAAAAAATGCATTAAATAATAAGTTTTTATTTAATGGGGCCCAAAAAGCATGCGTTACGGTAAGAATTCACTCCAATAGTAACTAAAATGAGTTTATATAATACAAATACGACCACTATACAATAATTAAGTCATGTAAAATTAAATGAAAGATCATTTTAGGGCATGATCCAAAAAAAAAAAAAGCAAATCCAAATCTCAGATGGACCATAGAACAGGAAACAGTGGTAATTGACCATTAAAAACTTATTGCAGGCCACAAACGCTTTGGATTAGGAGGATATTTATTTGGTCTCTTCATCTATGTCTTTGTGACCTTATCAACTGGTTGGATGGCAAATAAACATTCGGATGGACCGTGAGATGAAAGAGTGGGGATTCAATGAGATTTAAAGCCCCCTCATTTTTGGTCCACTGGATATTTGGATCCACCTCATTTTTGGCATCGTGTCCTAAAATAAGCTTGCAAAATGGATGGATGGTGTGGATTTCTCAAAAACATCATTGTAGGCCCCACAGTTAGGGGTCCCACCCACCTTCGTGGATCCGGGGTCTCACCGAATCTGCTCCTAGTTTGATGGACGCAAATTAGCTACTGACTGCCCACTGTTGAAACTTTCTTAGGGGCCACCGTCATGTTTATTTGAGATCCAGCTTGTTCATAGGTTAACACAGACATGGAAGAAGGGAAGACACAAATATCAGCTTGATAAAAAACTTATGTGGCCCCAAGAAGTTTTTAATGGCAGACATTCAATCCCCACTGTTTTCTGTGGTGGGGTCCACATGAGCTTTGGATCTGCCACATTCTTTGGGTCACGCCCTAAAATAATCTCTCCAATTGGACAGACAGTGTGGATATAACATATACATCATGGTGGAGCCCACAAAACTTGGTGACGTGACTTCAGTAGCTAATTTCGCTACAGCGTCCCCGTTTGATAAGGACAACGCGAATTTTCCTTCACTATCATGTGCTGGGATGTTGCATGGGGCCTACAGTGATATTTTTGAGAAATCCACTCCATTCATCCGTTTTGTGAGCTAATCTTAGGACATAATACAAAAAATGAGGCATATCTAAAACTAAAGTGGGCAACATTAGTGGAAAGAGTGGGGATTCAATGACCACCGTTGAAACATTCGTGTGGCCACAAAAGTTTTATATCAGGCTAAGTTTTATATGTTTTCACTTCGTACTAGTGGGAATGACCTTATAAACGGTTTGGATGGCAAATAAACATCAAGGTAGAGCCCAAGAAGGTTTCAATGGTAGGAATTTCTTTCCCCAATTTTCCCTGCTGTGTGGCCCACGTGAGATTTGGATCCACCTTATTTTTGGTATTATGTCCTAAATTAATCTTGAAAATGGATGGACGGGGTGGATTTCTCAAAAACATCACTGTGGGCCCCACCTAAGCATTCCAACGAAATGGAAGTTATTTGATACTCTAGTTGCGCATGACACTTGTACCAAGCGTGATTTATGTATTTTATACTCAGCCAATTACACAACTTTGTGGGGACCATCGTGAATTATGTATTTTATCCACTCCATCCATCCATTGTAACTGATAATTTTAGGGCTTGATCCCAAAGCTGAAGCATATCCAATGCTCAAGTGGACCACACCACAAGAAGCAATGTGAATTGAACGTGTACCATTTAAAAATTCTTAGGGGCCACGGAAGTTTTGGAACCATTGAATTTTTGTCTTACCTTCATCCATGCCTGTGTGATCTTATGAACAACTTGGATGACAAATAAACATCACTATGGGCCCTAAAAAGGTTTCAACGGTATGAATCATTGTCCCCACTGCTTCTGTGGTGTGGTCCACTCGATCTTTGGATCTCTCTAGTTTTTGGGATCATGACCTAAAATGATCTCGCCAAGTGGATGGACCGTGTGGATATAACCAATACTTCATTGTGGGGTCCACGGAACTTGGTAACGTCCACACACGTGCGCTGGCACACAGCACGCTAACCCGCTCCTCGTAAACAAAAGGCCTCGAGAGGCCCTTTCTCGAAATGGAAGAGGGTTCCAGATGGGAACCCTAAAATCCCCAAAAAAATCAGTGCAGAATCCCTACTCTTTCGTAGATTCTTCACCGGAATTAGCATTTCATTTGAAATTTTTGATCTATTCGACGGAAAGAAATGGAAAGTAGAGATTTCACACGGATCGATCGATTGGTCCACTGTTACTTCCGATCAACGATCCTCTTCTATGATTGGCCCACAACTATTTCCGATTAGCGATCATCTTCTACAGAAAACAGGTACCGAAATCAACAGTTTCCCCCTTTTTTTTCCCTTTTCTTTCGGTTTTTTGGGTATTTACGAAATCCGACAGCTATTTCTCGCCGATAATTGAAATTTTTGATGAAAAATCGATAAAATCACCTAATTATCAGCGATATCTGGAAGAGAAACGAATAACTGGGGTTTCGGTGTCGCAACTCCGGCGACACCGATAATATTGGCGATATTATCGACATTTCCTCGACAATGCAAACACTGACTGCACTAAAATTTATTTTGTTGTTTTCTAACTACTCAAAATTCTATAAAATTTATACTATTGGGTTGATGACATAACAAGTTCTAAAAATGGCTTAAAGAAATTATTTTAGGAAGCCACCTACAACCAAGATATTAAAAAACAGTTATGTAATGGTAACGGTGGGAACCGTTATGCGTTACAAGGTTGTTCGGCCATTACAGAAAAAGGGCTCCTAACGGCCGTTATGGGGCCGATATAGTGGTTTTTTTTTTTCAAAAGAATAAAAAAAAGGTCGTAATGGCCGTTTTGGCCCATGTCGTAGCAGTAATGGCGGTGGTTGTTACTGCCACCATTACCATTGTTAGAATAGATAAAGGTGATCTTCTAGATTAGGATATTTCCTCTTTTGTAAACATGTGTATCTGTTAAGATCTCTACAAATCTCCCACCTCTTCTATATATCCTCATTATTTTTAGAGAAATAAACAAGTTGTAGTTTCTAAACTGTAGTCTCTTGTGGTTTAACATAGTATTAAAGTGTCAATTCTGATCTATCGTGTCTCCACCACCATTGCCCTCCGTGCACACCATCGTCAACACGATTCCTAGCCCGCATCTCCATCAATTATCGTCATCGATTGCTACAACCCACTGCCTCAACATCACCATCTGGAGAATATCCAAAACCATCTCCAATTAGTATCATAGCTTCAATGTCACCAAGACTCAAACTTGCTACTTCGTCCGATCGCCACCACCATCAGAAATTTTGTCATCATGCCTCAACATCAACAATAGCACCATCCAAAATCAATCATCATCTCCATCTCCAGCAACCATCTCTATCTTCTTTGGAGGTATGCAACACTATTTCCTCCATCGGTCACCAAGGGTTGCTAGACCCATCTCGCCCCCTATTATTTTTGCAACATTGTCTCCTTATTAGATCTACACCTCATTGTTTCCGGTGAACCTATAGTTGTCGTCGTTTCAACCCATTATTGGCGTCGAAACACCACCGACATTCGATCCATTTGCCGCTCAAACCCACTTGGCACCAGAACCCAACCTAGCCCCACCAGTACTGATTCGGCACCACCATTGCTGACCCGCCACAATCCACCATCATCACAAGCACCATTGCAACCCATCAAATGTGCCTCCTGTTGGAACATTTGTTTGTTATGTAGAAGCTTATTTGTAAATATGCAAAGTAGGGTCTTATGTGTAGTTTTATATGTAGTAGACTAGTAGGATGTATTTTGTAAATAGGGGAAACCCTACATATAAAATAGAAAAATAAAAAGAGATGGCTTACGTTTTCTGCCTCTCTTTCTCAACTTTTCCTCCATTTCTCATCTCTCTCCCCTACAACTTTTACAACTCTACTTGGTATCAAAGAGTAGATCGATCCATTCTACGTGAGATTGAAGAGCTCTACAGAAGAGGAATTGAAGCCAGAAGAAGATCTGATGCAGGGGGGCTACTGACGTCAGCCATACATGTGTTGATGTTGGTAGTATAGCCCCGTACAAACTGTTTTGGGTCAAAATATACACCACCAAGTTCGGTTTTACATGGAGGGAATTATAAACATTTTTTCATAATTTTTTGGAATCATTTAATACTTTTTATGGATTTTACCTTTTTTCTAGAAAACGGCCCCAAATCGTTGATTTCTCAAATTTCCTCTAAATCAATGATGTTTAATCTTTGGGATCCACTCATTATAGATCTTTTCATGATGATCTACCAAGGAAGGCAGCTATTGTGCAAATTCAAGGCATTTTAACTCATTTTTTTAGAAGAAAGGTGGGTCGGTTGTGCCATTTTTTCTATTTTTGGAGGTCTAGCATATATACAGAGTTTGGGTATATACTCTTGCAACTGTTTTTTCTTCATTTACTTCAGCATGTGATCTGTATCTCCTCTTTTTTACATATCCATGGATTTCAAGTCATCTGGACATAGCTCTGAGGGGCCCTTCTCAATTACCTCCACAAAATTTAATGGGAACAATTTTCTTTTGTGGTCTCGGGCTATTCGCATGTATGTTATTAGCAAAGAGAAACTTGGATTTCTTACCGGCGCATCCAAGAGGCCGTCTTCTAGTGATTCATCACAGGTTGATGCATGGGATTCTTCAATTGCTATTGTTATGGGTTGGATCCTCAATTCTATGGAACCAGGTATTGCTTCTTTCTATTTCTTCTATGATTTTGTTGTTGACCTGTGGAAGTCCCTAAATAAGACATATGGGACCATTTCTAACAAGACCCGTATCTTTCAGTTGACCACTGAACTCTATTCTCTCTGTCAAGAGAATTTGTCAGTTAATGAGTATTTTGGTGCACTAAAGAGTCGATGGGAAGAACCGAGTCATCTGCAACCCTTGAGTGATCTTCCAGATAGCTGCAGTGCAGAGATTGTGAGGATACAGGAAGACGAAGCAAAAACATATAAATTATTGGCCGGATTGAATAGTGAATATGAGGCCCTCCATACCCAACTTGTTGCTACTACATTTCCCTCTCTTCAGCCAACATATTCCATTGTTTATATCGAGGAGGCCTGCAGGCGAGTGATGTTAGCACCTGCTACTACTCAGGAAAGGATTGCATTCACCTCCACCATTGTCTCATATGGTGACCGAGGTGGTGCTTCAGATTCTCGAGGAGGTACTATTAGAGGACGTGGTTGTGCTCGTAGCAGGTTTATGTGTACCTTCTGCAGTCGGTCCGAGCATACCCGGGATCGATGCTTCAAATTACACGGAAGTCCTACTGCTCATGTTGCTACTTTTGCTGCGATCGGGACTATATCTGACCCTTCTAGTAGTCGCTCTTCTGACATATCACATGTCCCCGATCAGTTGGACACAGTTACCATGACCAGAGCCAACGTTATAGATCTCCAGCACCTTCAGATGCTTGAGACTCATTCTGTGTCTCCTGCCTCTTCTGCTTCACAGTCATCTGCCTTTTCATTTGTTGTGACCACAAGTATTGCACTTCATGCCTCTTCCACTCCTGCAACCTAGATTATTGATTCGGACGCATCGAATCATATGACTGGTGAGCACACTTACCTTATCCCATCTTGTTCTTCTACCTGCAGCTGCCTAATACGTCTAACTGATGGGACTTCTACTCCTATAGAATTCATTGGTTTTCCGTCCTTTTTCTCCTAATCTCACTCTGTTCAAAGTTCTCTATGTTCCTAAATTTCGTGCAAATTTGATTTATGTACATAGCCTTACCAAAGCTCTCAATTGTTGTACGAAGAGGATTATTGGTGTGGGTTATGAGCGTGGTGGTCTCTACTTTCTACATCAGGGCGAGCTATCTGCTAGGAGTGATGCTGCTTCGAGTTCTTTTACTTCTATTTCTCAATGTTTTAAGTCTAGTCGGGAGTTAGCTGCCTTATGGCATGCACGTCTTGGTCATGTGTTGTTTAAAACATTGCAATTTTTCCTTCTTGAGTTTAATAACTTGAATAATGTTTCTTTTCAATACCTTTAAAAAAAATGTTTCTTTTCAATGTGAAACATGTCAGTTTAGCAAGCATGTACGAACCTCATTTCCTGCACTATCACATCTTTCTAATAAAATGTTTGCCCTAGTACATTCTGATATTTGGGGTCCTAGCCCAGTTAATTCGATTGATGGTTTTTCATACTTTGTGACTTTCATTGATGATTTTTCACGTATTGTTTGGGTTAATTTAATGAAAAGGCTTCATGAATTACCACACTTGTTTAGAACATTTCGTCAACTAATTAAAACTTAGTATGGTTGTGATATTCAGTCCATTCGGTCTGATAATGGGGGCGAGTATATATCCCAAAATTTCATATCTTATCTTCAAGAAAATGGCATTCTACATCAGTTTTCATGTGCTTACACTCCACAACAAAATGGAGTGGCATGAGCGCAAGAATCGCTATCTTCTGGAAGTTTTTTTTTTTTTTTAAGTGAAACAAAATCTTTATTTCTCAAAAAGCACTCAAAATCACAACATGCAGACTTGCACAAAGCCAAAGAGAGGACTGGACTAAGGAACCTAACTCAACCCCCTAGCTAACCCTCACCACCCTCTCCCTAACTGAACCTAGCCCTACTCGGTCTAGGAACAGCCTCCCTCTCACAATATGGGGCAACTCTCTCTCCACAACGTACTCCCTATACAGCTGGCACTCACTGCCCAGACGAGCGAGACCGTTCGCAGCCTAGTTTGCCTCTCTCGGCGTAAACACCACCCAAACCTGGGCCCGCTTTAGTAACTCACCATACGCAGCTTTCCAATACCACAATTTCCACCTATTCAAGGCCCCTTCGGACATAGCTTCGACCGTAGACTTTGAGTCACTTTCTAGCACAATGTTGGAAAGCCCTTTTCAACGCAGAGTAAGACCCTCCACTAGAGCCCGAACCTCGACACGAGCACTCGACGAGGACCCGAAGCCTTTAAAGAAGGCAAATAAGAATTGTCCTCCATCGCCCCTGCAAATGCCTCCTCCACCCGACGGCCCCGGGTTACCAAGAGCCGATCCATCTACATTTAATTTTACTCAACCTAACAGCGGCTTACTCCATTTCTCAACGGAGAGAGAAGAGGGGAAAACCCGAGGTTCAGCTATACCGAGAGCCTGACAGAACAATCGGACAACACTGCTTGTGCCGACTTGAGAGTGCACGCTCTTGCTCGCCCACGTCAACCAATGGATGACATTCTTCAAGACTCTGAACACTTCCATTTTTCTTCCCTCGTACCTGACTCTGTTTCTTTCCTTCCATATCTCCCACAACGCAAACAGGGGCGTGAGGCCACGCAGGAGGTAGATAAGATCCTTACCTGATAAGATCCTTACCTGAAGCTTCTCTCCACCAGCGATCCAACAAGGCGTCCAAAGGGAGCCCAGCTCTGATGGAGAAACCGAACCAGCGGCAAAGCTTCCCCCAAACCTCACGCGCCAACTCCCCTGCTGAGAAGAGATGGAGGATGGATTCCTCATCATTGGAGATGAAACAGCAACTACATTTGGAAGGGAGGCAAATTCCTTTGCTTTTAATTCTATCATCTGTCGGAATGGCACCATTGAGGGATTTCCACACGAACAGACCACATTTGGGGGGCATTTTAACATGCCACACCCATGTATACCAAGATATGGGAGTACCCATCTGCCTACAGAGGTGTCAAGCCGACTTCACTGTGAAGTTTTCGTGTTTGTCCAACGGCCACACAGCAACGTCCTCCCTGGCAGAAGTAGAGAAGCCTTTCGAAGATATAACAATTCGCACCTCCTGGGGGAGCAGCACCATAGCCTCCCCTTCTGACAACAATCCGCCCGGCCCAAGGAGATTGTTGACTTTAAGCAGTGTGAGATCCTCAGGAATTCCCCCTGGAATCAAGGGAGCCAGGGGGCCAAGCCCAGTCCAATTAATAGACCAGGTGTTGCAGTCCCCTTTCCCCACCAGCCATCTAGTATTACTGTCAAGAATCGGCATGAGCTTGATAATGGCCTTCCAGATCGGGAAGTTACTCACTCTCCTCTGATTGGAATGAAAGATCCTAAATCATATTGGTCTGCCACCTTGTTGAACTCTTGCTAGTTAATTAATCGTATGCCCTCTCGTGTCTTTTCATACACTTTTCATTAAGTGTATGAAAAGGCAAGACTCCTTTTCATACACTTAAGCCCAGTTGCGCTTTTTTTAGTATTCCTCCCAAGGTTTTTTGATGTATTTGTTTTGTTCACTCTCTAGGTCGATCCCGAGACAAGTTTGTAAATCGATCCATCAAATGCATCTTTCTTGAGTACTATCTTTAGCACAAAGGCTATAAGTATTATGATCCACGCACTAAAAAGTACTGCGTATCCATGGATGTTACATTTTTTTACGATCGTCCTTTTTTCTCTACCATGTCTGATTCTTCAAATTTGGCTGCCCCACATGCTCCTTTACCTATGCCTATAGTTTGTGATCAGCCTGTTTCTCCTCCTACGGCACCTAAGCAGATTCTTACCTATGTTCACAGAAAGTCGAGACAACCAGCAACGCTCCCAATAGCTCATCTTCCTACCTCAGGTAATTCTCTCACCATTACTCATCCATCTTCTCCTGTTGCTTCCCAAACTCGTAGTCATCATCCAACCTTGCATCCTATTTCCAACTTTGTTTCTTATGATTCTGTCTCTCCTACATATTGTGCTTTTCTTGATTCCATCTCTTCCTCTTTTATTCCCAAAACAGTTGTTGAGGCTCTTGCAGTTCCTGCATGGAAGCAAGCGATTGAGGCAGAAATGACTGCACTTGATAAGAATGGCACATGGGATCTTGTTTCCTTACCTGCAGGAAAGCACGCTATGGGGATCTTGTTTACGTGGGTGTATTCTATCAAGTATTGCGCTGATGAATCTATTAAATGTTACAAGGCACAACTCGTACGCAAAAGGTTACACGCAGAATTACGGAGTTGATTATCATGAGACCTTCTCTCCTGTGGCCAAATTAAACTCCGTTCGCTTAATCATCTCCTTAACCACTAATCTTTCTTGGCCATTATATCAATTGGATGTTAAGAATGCCTTCCTTCACAGTGATCTCACTGAAGAAGTTTATATGGATCTTCCCCCTAGATTTCAGCTCAAGGGGGAGACTGGGAAAGTGTGTAAGCTAAAAATGGCTCTTTATGGTCTTAAACAATCTCCAAGAGTGAAGAAAAGGAAAGTTGAGTTTGACATAAAAATAAAAAATAAAAAAAAATCTCCAAGAGTGTGGTTTACCCGGTTCGGTTCTGCAGTTCCTCTCCTTTGGCTTTAGGCGATGCTAGTCAGATCATACTGTGTTTGTTCACACTCGACATGAGGGTCGAACCATTATACTTGTTTATGTGGATGATATAATCGTCACTAGAGATGAATTGGACTTTATAGAGCATGTCAAACAGTAGCTGAGCAAGGAATTTGAAATTAAGGACCTTAATCCTCTTCGATACTGCTTAGGGATTGAAGTTGCCCGATCATCTAAGGGTATCTGTATATCTCAGAGAAAGTACACTCTAGACGTGCTCAATGAGACTGGTAAGCTTGTTACTTGCCCTACCTCATCACCTATGAATCAAAAGCATTCTTCTCATGAATTTGAGGGTGATAGTCTGACATACCCTATCAAAGATTGGTTGAGAAGTTGATCTATTTAACCATTATAAGGCCGGATATCACTCGGGTTGTGAGTGTTGTTAGTCGTTTCATGCATTCACTGAAATCGTCTCATCTTGATGCTGTGTAGAGTATATTGAGATACTTGAAATCATGTCCAGGACGTGGTATTCTCTATGCTAATCATGGACATGTTCAGATTGTTGGATACTCTAATGCTGACTGGGTAGAGTGTCCAACTGACAGAAAGTCAACTTCTGGCTATTGTACCTTTGTTGAAGATAATTTGGTGACTTGGAGAAGTAAAAAAACAATCAGTAGGTGTCCAGATCCAACGTAGAAGCAGAATATCGAGCTATGGCTCAGGGTACTTGTGAGATTCTATGGTTGAGATCCATTACAGTACAGCTTGGTTTCCCTATCAACCCTGCTATTCCTCTTTACTGTGATAACCAAGCTACTATTCACATTACATCTGACTCAATCTTCCATGAAAGGACAAAGCATATGGAAGTAGATCTCCATTTCATTCAAGAGAAGATTTCCTCTAGAACACTATGCACTCCATTCATCAAGTCAACTAAGCAGTTAGCTGACATTTTCACAAAGGCGCTTAGTCCACCTATGTTACAAGAGATTTCAAGCAAGTTGCGTATGATAGATATTCATACACCAACTTGAGGGGGAGTGTTGGAACATTTGTTTGTTATGTAAGGGCTTATCTGTAAGTATGCAAAGTGGGGTCTTATGTGTAGATTTATATTTAATGGGATGTATTTTATAAATAGGGAAAACCCTACATATAAATTAGAATAAGAAAAAGAGAAGACTTACGTTTTCTGCCTCTCTCAACTTTTCCTCAATTTCTCATCTCTCTCTCTCTCCCCTACAACTTTTACAACTCTACTCCGCCAAGAGCATGTACCAAACCCCTAATCTACTCTAAACATCGGCAATGCCACCACAACCCATCCATCACCCATCATTGAAACCCAAAATTAGTGGCTCGCCTCCATTATTTTCAGTGTGGCAAGGTTGAATGCAATTTTTAGCCTTTGTGAGTAAGGCCCATTGGAACCCATCGTTGGAAAATCTCCAATCACCATCGGATATAGAGCCCCTATTCACCACCCATATTCATCCCTCTACCCACCATCAGTGTTGGTCTTCTTCAATTATAGTGATCTTGTGCCGCAAAAACCGCACCTTCACCTTGTTACGACCGCCGTAATCCCTTCAACATTCAATGCTCCATCTAACCGAAACTCTTTATTGTCCAATTGGTTCTCGTCCTCCCCAGACATGATTCTAACTTACCCAAATCACCCTTTTCTCCAAACCATTTGATTCTCCCATCTCCTGATGGATTTCATGTAGTTTTGTGCTTCAGCAGCCTTTGGATTCTTCCATATTTGAGAATTTCTTTTTATTTCATTTTAAGGAGTGAAATTTTATGGCTTTTTTATTGCGTGTGCGAACGGCATCCTAACAGATGAGAGTTCGTCCCCTTCCAGGTCGTCATCGCTGTCGAATAACCCATACCCATTATCAATTAGTCCCGACAACTATGGTGGGCCGAGTGGGTAAGCCGCGAGATAATATGCCAAATTCAACCAATATTAGTGTCGTTGTAGCAAAGGAAGGGCAAATAACCCAAAATCTGTCGCACCAAATCCATTATATCACCCGATTTCCATCTGCCAGCATCACCATCAGATATGTCTGTAAAAAATCAAAGCTTCACCAAATCTCCTTTATACTCCTTTAACGATATATCTTTCTCGTAGTAGATCTTTTGACAGGATGCGTCTTTCATTTGTGTCGAGCGTTTGGACTAGACTTTCTTTTGTGCCAGGAGTATGGATAAGATTCGTTTGTGCTGAGCATTTGGACTAGACATGTTACTATTCAGGGCATATGGACCAGACCTCATTACCTTGGTCGGTCTTATGGTCGTAGTTGTTTTTTCTTTGCTATTAGAACATCTAAAGCCACTAAAAGTGCAACAGTTAAAATCCAGCCATAGAAAGTGACACTAGAACATTTGTCAGCGGTTAAAAGTGCTAATGGTTCATATCCCAGAAGACATCAAAGTGCCTGCTCACCTTATGCTACTTGTCATTTTGTCGCCTCATGATACTTGCCATTTTGCCACATTTGTTAATCGTTGTTTCATAACCACATTATTGTCAAATGTTTCTTTTTCTTTTGAATAAATTTCCGCACCTTTCAAACTCAAGTTATTCCTTTCAAAGCACTTATGTGTGTGTGTGTGTGTGTGTGTGTGTGTGTGTGTGTGTGTATTGGGAGGGGGGGTTGTTAGGATATTTCCTCTTTTGTTAACATGTGTATCTATTAAGATCTCTACAAATCTCAAATTTCTCACCTCTTCTATATAATCTTATTATTCTTATAGAGCTAAACAAGTCACAGTTTCCACATTACAGTCTCTTGTGGTTTGACAACTGTTGTTGAATACCTTGCCTACCAACTGTTGATTACTTAACAATCACCCTAATTAGAAGATTCTAAACATCTAATCAATGTCCAACAAAAAAAAGTCCATATTAATTACGAAAAAGGGCTCAATCATTGAGCTCGACCGTCAATTTTGTGGACCCTTTTGGATTGCACATGCCCCTCAAGAATCACATTAATTGCATCATCCTAACCATTTGACCAAAGGCTAGTAAAGTAGATGATTGGGATTCTTTATAAGCACCAAGCATCAATTTTGACTATCCAATATACTAGTCCCACCTGGATTGGCATTCTAGTTAATAATCATTTGACCTGTAACGCCCCGTAAAACAACTGGCCCTCGAACCTGAACATGTCCTCGGGCCATGTCACGCTTACGTCACTCCAGGGCGTTTAATTGGCCAATAGTAGCTTCTTGAAACCGAGGCTTCCCTAATCCAGGCTCCACGTGCACACCCATCGGGTCTTTGCGCTATCCAATCCGAGTCAGGTGGGTCTGAGACTTAAGTAAGTCGACCCCCATGTCGGGCCTGGTATTTTGTTGGATCCGCACACTAAAATTGATATCCGAAACCGTAAAACTGCACAACACTACGATTACACCGTAGGCGTGAGTGTACTCTCACCAGCCTTAAGTAAACCAATCATTACAACACATACTTTTCTTGTGTGGCCCTTCTGCACCCTTGCATGGCGTTGAGATTTAGGGACTTAGAACTTAAATATAACATCCACCACAACCCCAAACTTGCAGCCCCGATCGATGGTCGGTGACCGTCGGACTGATCCATCGCCATAGTTCACAATTGCCGCACTATATTCTCGTAGGATCGCGCATGTAGCCATATCCTAGGCCAGGAGGACTATCCCTCGGTCCAGATCGGGTTAGATGGGCTCGCTGGGCCCCACACAATCAAAAGTAGACCCAAGAGGCTACTTATAGCCACTTAAAAAGTTGAGGGCTACATATCCTGATTTCCCAAGGTTATAAAAGCTCCTTTTCTCTCAGCCACTCTCATTTCTACCTACATCTAGCTGAGAAAGGAGAGAGAGAGTGAGGTAGAGAAGTTGGAGGAGAGGGAGATCAGCCCAAGGAGGGCTTGTGCATGTCCATTTGGGGCGATTCCTTCGCCGCCTTCGCTTCATAGGGCTAGGAGAGTGCCGGATTCAGCTTCATCCAGCCTCACAGGTAATTGGAATGAAGTATACACCTGGAGCTGTCAAATTTTCTGCTGAATTCATACAATTTCCTAACATGCAGCCCCTCTCTTGCAGGAATTGCAAGGGAATTCGGAGATATGAGGTGTGTATCATTCCCTACAGGTTATCTTGCATCAAATGCAAGCCCACATGAATAATATCTCTAATTCTAGGTAGACTTGCTAGATAGATGTAGAATCCCTTAGGGATTAGTTCTCTAGATGTCTTTAAAGCTAGGAATTTCCTGTTTATATTGTTTAATCATCATGCATGTTTAGTATTACATAAGTATATATTAGTATTCACATATTTATCTTAAATTGGAAAGAATTGCTTAATTGTTTGTGCACTATTATGATTCCCTGAGATGCATGTGTATGTTGCTGTTGCATCTTTGGGGGAAATTGGTAATTTCTTCTGGTTGCTTGAAATTTTGAAATAACATCACCTGTATGTAACATATATGTAGTAGAATAGTTAAACTTTAGCTCCTAGCATAGTCCCATGGTTCTGTATGTTGCCGGATCGGGAAATTCATAGAGTTTGGGTCGGCCACGTAGGTTGGCAGTATCCCCGGAGTTGGAATCCTCAGGCATGGGGTAATGCGGGTGCTGTCCGTGGTTCATGAACCACGTGGGGTATAGTACCCAAGGACAGTCTTCCGTCATCCCCTTGACTAAGGACCACCAACTCAACAAACCCGGTTCAGGTATAATGTTTGGATAAACGCCTATATTCGAATCCACATACCAGCACGACCATTGGATAGGCCCACTAATAATTACATGGCGAACGATCCCTAAAGACTCATGAGCCAAGCATGGTGGTATGGGACCTATGCTCGCGCTGTCGGCCTACGCCGGGGTGGTGCTCCTCCGTAGTGTCCTTGAGCACCCATGGAGGCAGTGAGCCATCCATTTGTTTAACTATAGGGTAATGGCATGACTGAGCCACCCCTATCTGAGTCGGACATGGCTGACGAGTCATGGCCGAATCAGACGCTCGGACTGTTTATCCGAGCTGGGATCCTTGGGGTTACTGGCGATGATATGTACTCGCCCGCAGGGAGCCAGATGATCCCTGATCGGCCGAGTGATGAGGTAATGGTATGTTGGCTTCGCCAACCGACTGGATGTTAAACTGGTATAATTAAGGATTTGGATAATCATTCATGGTCCGGCATGACATTCATCGGGCGGGTGACTGGGGTGGTGCCCCTGTCATGGTGGCCCAGTCTGTGCGAGTGTTGTGGTGGTGCCACACACTGTTAGCTGTGACAAACTGGTGTTTGGGGCATGCACATATGCATTTCATGCACTCATGCACTAAATAACCGTGCTTTGTTGTTATCGATATCTTAGTTAAGAATGATGTGTAATAGAATCCATTATTTATGTATGCTTCCATTTGTGCATTGATAACTTGTATGTAATGTTACCACTGAGTTG
This sequence comes from Liriodendron chinense, assembly GCA_003013855.2. Lineage (NCBI taxonomy): Eukaryota > Viridiplantae > Streptophyta > Magnoliopsida > Magnoliales > Magnoliaceae > Liriodendron > Liriodendron chinense. The sequence continues at coordinate 2,607,159 of PVNU02001915.1, read as the reverse complement.
GCCACTCACTCCCCATTCTGGGAACGGTGTTATAAAACACCACCCAGACGCCGCATGTGACCCAGGTTTACAGGAGGAGAGCGAAGCGGCAGAATACGAGGAGTTAGCCGCTGGCGAGGATCCATACATTCAGTATGCAGACGACCTGTATAGAGGGTGATAAGGGATCCTTGTTATGAGGGATAGCGCCGGGTTGGCGCAATGTATAGGTTTTTGCTAGTTTTTGGAGCCTGGTGATCGGGGCCCCTAGCGGGTCCCGTCGAGTGAGTTGTTGATGTTACTTAATTCTTTTGGCTTATATATATATGCTCACTTCTTCTTTTGGATATAGATATCTCATGTGTTTGCTTCTAGCTGAGCATTATTCTGATTCCAGTAGCTTGCCTATTTCATTGCATGTTTTGCATTAAGTGGGGCCTGGGATATTAGGGGCCGAGGATGCCCTCGACCCTTGACATCCGGGGTGCCACAAGAGTTGGTATCAGAGCGTCGGCTGTAGAAACAACTGGGATGTGGGAAATGGATCCCCCGAAATGAAAAAGGATGGGCTATATAAGTGCCAAACGAGAGACCCAGGTTTAGGACTCGGGCGTCGTGTGAGAATAGTTGGTAGGCACTTGGGAGCATGTACATGAGTGGGATAGAATTAGAGGTGATGAGTGGTCAGCTTTGGAAAAGGCTGAGGGGTCATGGGAGTGAGAAAAGTGGCCAAGGGTCAGAAATTAGGAACTTGGGAAGTTCCTCCAGATTGTCCAGGTGCCACCTGGATGCCACCGTAGGACATACCCCTTCTTGGACAGATTGCTTAGGTGCCACCCGGATGCCACCTGGATGCCACCGTAGGACATACCCCTTCTTGGACAGATTGCTTAGGTGCCACCTGGATGCCACCTGGATGCCACCGTAGGACATACCCCTTCTTGGACAGATTGCTCAGGTGCCACCTGGATTCCACCTGGATGCCACCGTAGGACATACCCCTTTTGGACAGATTGCTCAGGTGCCACCTGGATGCCACCTGGATGCCACCTGAATGCTACCGTAGGACACACCTGCTTTTGGGCAGATTGCTCAGGTGCCACCTGGATGCCACCTGGATGCCACCGTACGGGCATAGTGACGCACGTGTGGGCTCCTTTAAAACCCATTCTTTCATCCTATTTCATTCCATTTCTTTTATTTTCTCTCTTCTCTCTCATTTCCTACCCTAGCCAAGCTTTCAAAACCTCCAAACTCCTCCTCCTTGCTCTCAAATTCTAGAAGACCTCCACCCCCTTTCTTCTCCAACTTTGAGACTCCATCAATGGCGGCCTTCCTCTCGGCCGTAGCTTCTTTCTTCGCCATTCCCCTCCTTGTGGCTCTCACCGGGAACAAGAGGGCTGCCGCTAGCACGAGCCGAGGGGCTCCGAAGAAGAAAAAGAGTGATTCCAAGGCTTCCACCTCGAGTTCACCCCTAGGAAGGTTTGCACATCGATCCGTTGTCTACGAGCGACCGGTAGTGGAAGAAGTCTTCGAAAGGTATGAAGGCTTGCGAACTTTGAGGAATAAGGGGTGGGGCCCGGTCCTTGAGATCAACGATCCAGCCAATACGGGCTTGGTACGCCTCTTCTACTCAAAAATCCGAGAGACCCGAACAAACCCATTAGGCTTCGACTTGGATTGCGGTAACCAAGTGTATCACATTGACGCTGAAATCATAGCAGAAACTCTTGGAATCCCAATGGGGACGGTGTACATTAACGAGGATGACTGTAGGCCGTATCAAATGCGATGCGAACGCACCCGCATGCTGTGCGGACAGATGGCCGAGTGGAGGACCAATGGGAGTCTGTTAGCCAGCAAAATGAAAACTGAACTCCGAGTTATCCACCAAATATTCGCCGTCGATGTCTATCCCCGAAAGGGCAACCGCACCGAGCTGTCCTATTACATGGTCGAAATGCTTTTCCAGGTCTGGGGTGGCAAGGATGTATGCCTTCCGACAGTCATATTGCACCACATCATCAAGGCCGCTACAAATCGTCGTAATCCTCCCCCCGCTCTGCCATACGGGCGGCTCATTTGCAGGTTGGCCAAGAGGTACCGGCTTTCGAGGCCTAGGGAAGACCCTGCACCGGTACAATCTTTCAACCTACGCTCTCTTCAAAGGATGACTTTGAATGTAGAAGCGTCCGACGAACCGGACGTCGTAGAAGAAGAAGAAGAAGAAGAAGAAGAAAATGAAGAGGAAGAAGGGCAAGACGAAGAGTATCGTCCGCCTCCCAACTATGAGGCCGACCATGCCGCCCTCAAGCGGAGAGTGGAAAAGATAGACAATCGAACAAAGAAGATGTATAGTCTTCTGAAGAGGATTGTTTGTTGTATGGAAAAAGAAGAGAAGAATGAAGATGCACCACCTCCCCCCCCCCCCCCCCCCCCCCCTCAAGAGTAGGATGAGAATGTTATCTAAGCAATTAAGTCAAGTCAGTAGTTAGTGTTTGGGGCCTTGGGTGAGGCGTGTCTCCCCAAGTAGGATAAGTAATAGAAAATTTTTGTGCCATTTGTGGCAAGTGTTGAACTAATATAGTTAGTTGTAGGGTGTCGTTAGGATGAGAATGTTATCTAAGCAATTAAGTCAAGTCAGTAGTTAGTGTTTGGGGCCTTGGGTGAGGCGTGTCTCCCCAAGTAGGATAAGTAATAGAAAATTTTTGTGCCATTTGTGGCAAGTGTTGAACTAATATAGTTAGTTGTAGGGTGTCGTTTAAAGTAAAGTTAACATGCAATGTATGTGGCATTCCTGCCTGAAGGATGAAAATATCAATGAAATGCCTTCTTATTACAGCTAAGATGAAATCTATATTTCTGATGGTTATGTGCTTAATAGTTACTGTTTAATTTTCTCTAAGTGCATGGATGATTGACGAGTATTTACAAATGTTGAATGTATGCCTAGACAAGAGCCTAGTAGAGTACTAACTCTAGTTCCCTTGCCTGTTCAGTGACAGGCCGCAACGGGTAGACATAGTCTACACTCGAGGGCACCGGAATGTGGAGCGTGACAATCCGCTCCAACCGGCAAGAGGCCCTAACGACCCTAGCTCTAGTACCGAGCCTCCCGTCACTTTAGGAGACTTTCAAGCCCCAGCCCAAGAACACGGACCCGTGGCGAATGATGGGGCGGATTACCACCAAGGACCAGCGTTGCCGCCTCCACCACCACTACCCCAAGCCCCGCTAAATCAGGATGTCATGCAGCAGCTACTATTTGCGTTGCAACAGCAGCAACAAACGCTGACAATGATCATGGGGTCAATTGCGCAAAATTCGGGTAGCGCCACCATTTCACCCCCTCCAAACCCTGTTAACACTCAGGCGACACCTCCACCGCCACTTGCACCCGCGAGGGCCGCCCCAGTGTATAGAGAGGGCATCTTTGAACGTTTCCAGAAGATGCGCCCCCCAACCTTCGCCGGAACTCACAATCCGGCTGATGCCGAACATTGGCTAGATCGAATGGTTAAAATGGTGGAGCCTTTCCACTGTTCTGAGGCTGAACAAGTCGAACTTATCGCGTTTTCCTTAGAAAAGGACACGGATTTATGGTGGAAGAGTGTTCGTCGCATGGTTCCGAAAGACCATGTGTGGACTTGGCAGGAATTTAAGGACCACTTTTACGAGAAGTATTTTCCAATTACTTACCGTCATGCACAGGAGGCCCAATTCCATAAATTACAACAGGGGAACATGAGTGTTGGAGAATACGAAACACGGTTTTCAGAATTATTACGATATGCACCGGCCACAGCCAGGGATGAAGGGGCGAAGCTGCGACGCTTCTTGGAAGGGTTACGACCTGGAATTCGCACAAAAATGTGCTGTTCCGACATCTCAACATATGCGGCTGCCTTTACCAAGGCTCTTGAATTTGAGCAAGATGCCATCCGTCTCTTCCGAGCTCGCCTTCAGACCAATCCGAGAGAGAGGGCAGAGTTCTCCACATATGCTCCTTCAAGTAAAAAGACTCGGGTTGAACCAACACCATTACGAGCACTACCGCCTCCACCGAGCTCCAACCCAATTCGGAGCTGCACATATTGCAAGAAAAATGGCCATACTGAACCCTATTGTTACACTAAGATAAAAGATCTTAACCTCAAGCCTTCGACGCCATCAGCCCGGCCGCAAAACCGCCCAAACGCCACATCTTCAGGATCAGCTAAGCAGCCCACACAGACAGGCCATCCTACATCTCAAGCAATCCGCCCCTACTCAGCACCGATAACAACGGGGGCTAATAGGGCCCAACAGGCACGCGTGAATGCACTGATTTCAGAAGAGATCGAGACGCCTGATTATTTCCCTTGTGCTTTCGAAGGTACAGCTCGCATCCTTGACTCTCCAGTTTACTGTTTGATCGACACGGGTGCATCTGTCTCCTGCATCTCGTACTCTTTAATCAAACGACTAGGATTAAAGACTACCGAAACACCCAAACGGGCCGTCGCGACGGCATCGGGAGTATTCTCTGACACCACCAAAGCATGTCTTCAGTGCCCCATCGTCCTAGGGGGCAAGGAGGTCCACATTGATTTGGTTGCCATCAGCCTGTACCACTACGACATCATTATCGGCATGGACTGGCTAACCTCCGTGTCGGCAGAATTAGATTGTGAAACCAGAATGATGACTATTCACTTACCCGAGGAAGATCCCATCTCCATCCCCGTCAGGGTCAGCTACAGGTATCGTGCTGAACTGTATGCCATGAAGGACGTAGACAGCAGTGATAAAACAGAAGTCGATGATACCCCGGTAGTTAAAGAATTTTATATGGTGTTTTCACCAATACCCGGCCTTCCACCACCACGAGCAATAGAGTTTGCCATAGATTTGGTGCCTGGCACCGCACCGATCGCGTTGCCTGCATACCGAATGCCTCCATGTGAAATGGAGGAGTTGAGAATTCAGATCGATGATCTTCTAGGTTTAGGGTTCATTCGACCTGGTGTGTCTCCATGGGGAGCCCCTGTACTGTTTATGCCAAAAAAGGATGGAGGTCGGCGACTATGCATAGACTATCGGAGACTAAACAAAGTAACTATTAAAAACAAATACCCCCTTCCTAGAATCGACGACTTGTTTGATCAACTGCGAGGTGCCCAATACTTCTCGAAGATAGATCTGCAGTCAGGTTACCATCAACTACGGGTTAGAGAAGAAGACATACCCAAAACCGCGTTCAAAACCAGCTTTGGGCACTACGAATTCTTGGTAATGCCCTTCGGCCTTACGAACGCCCCAGCGGTGTTCATGGACTTGATGAACCGAGTCTTCAGGCCATTTCTATATCGGTGCGTCATCGTATTTATTGATGATATCCTTGTCTATTCTAAGAGCCATGAAGAACACGAAGAACACTTGCGGGCCATCCTAGAAACGTTAAAACAGCACCAGCTGTATGCTAGCTTTAAGAAATGCGCCTTTTGGAAAGAGGAAGTAAAGTTCCTTGGGCACGTGGTCACTAAGGAAGGTATTGCAGTGGACCGAACTAAAGTTGCAGCAGTACAAGACTGGGAACAACCGAAGTCGGCAACAGAAGTGAGAAGTTTCTTGGGATTAGCTGGGTATTATCGCCGTTTCATTAAGGACTTCTCCAAAATTGCTAGGCCACTAACTCAATTGACCTGCAAAGATATCAAGTTTGAGTGGAATAGTAAGGCAGAAGTTGCATTCCAAGAACTCAAAGATAAGCTCACATCCGCTCCTGTCTTAATCTTGCCGGAGCAAGGTGTCAAGTACACCATGTACACGGATGCATCTCGAGTGGGTTTGGGATGTGTATTGATGCAGAATGACAGAGTGATTGCTTACGCATCCCGTCAATTGCGGAAGCACGAAGAAAATTACCCCACTCATGACTTAGAGTTAGCAGCCATCATTTTCGCCCTGAAATTGTGGAGACACTATCTATATGGGGAAGAATTTGAGTTATTCTGTGACCATAAGAGCCTAAAATATATCTTCACTCAGCGCGATTTAAACTTGAGGCAGCGACGATGGATGGAAACGCTTAAAGACTTCAATTTCGAAGTATCATACCATCCAGGCAAGGCAAACCTAGTGGCCGATGCGTTAAGTCGCAAAAGAGCAATAGAATTTGCGGCCCCTCTCATGGTAAGAGAATGGAATATGGTTGAGTTTGTGTGAGACTTTGAGCAAAAACTCACCGTAAAGGAGCCTTACGCCATGATCGCCCACCTTCAGGTAGAACCCGAGATAGATCACAAAATTCTGGCAGCCCAAGACCAGGATGAAGCGTTGTGCAAGAAGAAAGAACAGGCGAAAAGCGGAAAATTGCCAGGATGGCATATTGGGAGCGATGGCGGCCTGCGTTTTCAGGGCCATCTATGCGTCCCGAACGTTCAAAAGCTAAAAATTGAAGTTATGGATCTGGCCCATAAATCTAAGCTTGCAATGCATCCGGGGGGCACCAAGATGTATCAGGACATGAAGAGAAGTTATTGGTGGGACAACATGAAGCGCGAGATCGCAAAATATGTATCTCAGTGTTTCACCTGCCAACAAGTCAAGGCCGAACATCGGCAGCCTCCCGGCCTATTACAACCTATGCCAATAGCAGAGTGGAAATGGGATTTTATCTCGATGGACTTCATCGCGAGCCTACCTCGAACTAAGAAAGGCCACGACTCCATCTGGGTCATAGTTGATCGCCTAACTAAATCCGCCCACTTCCTGCCCGTGCGCTCCTCTCAGACCTCTGAAGATCTGGCAAAACTATACATTAAGGAAATCGTGAGGTTGCATGGAGTGCCTCGTGAGATAGTGTCAGATAGAGACACTCGTTTTACCTCGATTTTCTGGTCTAGAATCCGACAAGCTATGGGAGCAAAATTGACCTATAGCACAGCATTCCATCCGCAGACAGATGGGCAAACAGAACGCGTAAACCAGGTATTAGAAGATATGCTGCGGGCCTGCACCCTAGATTTTAAGGATAGCTGGGATGACTGTCTCCCCTATGCCGAGTTTGCATATAATAATAGCTATCAGGCAAGTATCGGCATGGCCCCGTATGAGGCTTTATATGGTCGCCCTTGTCGAGCTCCTCATTGCTGGACCGAAGTGGGAGAAAGGAAATTGCTTGTGCCGGAGCTCGTGCAACAAACATCCCAGAAAATCGACATTATCCGAAGGCGTTTGCAAACGGCCCAAAGCCGTCAGAAAAGTTATGCCGACAAGCGTCGACGACCCTTAGAATTCGAAGAAGGGGCTCATGTCTTCTTAAAGATATCACCGATAAAGGGAATTTTACGTTTTGGCAAGAAGGGCAAATTAGCCCCACGCTATATTGGCCCATTCCAGATCTTGAAGCGTGTAGGCGCAATAGCCTACCGCCTTGCCTTGCCGACACCTCTTGCGGGAGTTCACAACGTGTTCCATGTTTCTATGCTGAAGAAATATGTACCGGACCCGTCCCATGTCATAAAGTGGGAGCACGTCGAACTCCGAGAGAACGCCACTTGTGTGTTTCAACCTACCCGCATCATAGACCGAAGAGAACACGTCCTTCGTAACAAGAAGATTCCATTAGTAAAGGTGCTTTGGACTCACAATTCTGAGGAACAGACCACCTGGGAAACTGAAGCAGATATACGAAAGGACTACCCTCACCTTCTGGAGGATCATGATCAGGTACAATTTCGAGGACGAAATTATTTTTCTTAGGGGGGGGAGATTGTAACGCCCCGTAAAACAACTGGCCCTCGAACCTGAACATGTCCTCGGGCCATGTCACGCTTACGTCACTCCAGGGCGTTTAATTGGCCAATAGTAGCTTCTTGAAACCGAGGCTTCCCTAATCCAGGCTCCACGTGCACACCCATCGGGTCTTTGCGCTATCCAATCCGAGTCAGGTGGGTCTGAGACTTAAGTAAGTCGACCCCCATGTCGGGCCTGGTATTTTGTTGGATCCGCACACTAAAATTGATATCCGAAACCGTAAAACTGCACAACACTACGATTACACCGTAGGCGTGAGTGTACTCTCACCAGCCTTAAGTAAACCAATCATTACAACACATACTTTTCTTGTGTGGCCCTTCTGCACCCTTGCATGGCGTTGAGATTTAGGGACTTAGAACTTAAATATAACATCCACCACAACCCCAAACTTGCAGCCCCGATCGATGGTCGGTGACCGTCGGACTGATCCATCGCCATAGTTCACAATTGCCGCACTATATTCTCGTAGGATCGCGCATGTAGCCATATCCTAGGCCAGGAGGACTATCCCTCGGTCCAGATCGGGTTAGATGGGCTCGCTGGGCCCCACACAATCAAAAGTAGACCCAAGAGGCTACTTATAGCCACTTAAAAAGTTGAGGGCTACATATCCTGATTTCCCAAGGTTATAAAAGCTCCTTTTCTCTCAGCCACTCTCATTTCTACCTACATCTAGCTGAGAAAGGAGAGAGAGAGTGAGGTAGAGAAGTTGGAGGAGAGGGAGATCAGCCCAAGGAGGGCTTGTGCATGTCCATTTGGGGCGATTCCTTCGCCGCCTTCGCTTCATAGGGCTAGGAGAGTGCCGGATTCAGCTTCATCCAGCCTCACAGGTAATTGGAATGAAGTATACACCTGGAGCTGTCAAATTTTCTGCTGAATTCATACAATTTCCTAACATGCAGCCCCTCTCTTGCAGGAATTGCAAGGGAATTCGGAGATATGAGGTGTGTATCATTCCCTACAGGTTGTCTTGCATCAAATGCAAGCCCACATGAATAATATCTCTAATTCTAGGTAGACTTGCTAGATAGATGTAGAATCCCTTAGGGATTAGTTCTCTAGATGTCTTTAAAGCTAGGAATTTCCTGTTTATATTGTTTAATCATCATGCATGTTTAGTATTACATAAGTATATATTAGTATTCACATATTTATCTTAAATTGGAAAGAATTGCTTAATTGTTTGTGCACTATTATGATTCCCTGAGATGCATGTGTATGTTGCTGTTGCATCTTTGGGGGAAATTGGTAATTTCTTCTGGTTGCTTGAAATTTTGAAATAACATCACCTGTATGTAACATATATGTAGTAGAATAGTTAAACTTTAGCTCCTAGCATAGTCCCATGGTTCTGTATGTTGCCGGATCGGGAAATTCATAGAGTTTGGGTCGGCCACGTAGGTTGGCAGTATCCCCGGAGTTGGAATCCTCAGGCATGGGGTAATGCGGGTGCTGTCCGTGGTTCATGAACCACGTGGGGTATAGTACCCAAGGACAGTCTTCCGTCATCCCCTTGACTAAGGACCACCAACTCAACAAACCCGGTTCAGGTATAATGTTTGGATAAACGCCTATATTCGAATCCACATACCAGCACGACCATTGGATAGGCCCACTAATAATTACATGGCGAACGATCCCTAAAGACTCATGAGCCAAGCATGGTGGTATGGGACCTATGCTCGCGCTGTCGGCCTACGCCGGGGTGGTGCTCCTCCGTAGTGTCCTTGAGCACCCATGGAGGCAGTGAGCCATCCATTTGTTTAACTATAGGGTAATGGCATGACTGAGCCACCCCTATCTGAGTCGGACATGGCTGACGAGTCATGGCCGAATCAGACGCTCGGACTGTTTATCCGAGCTGGGATCCTTGGGGTTACTGGCGATGATATGTACTCGCCCGCAGGGAGCCAGATGATCCCTGATCGGCCGAGTGATGAGGTAATGGTATGTTGGCTTCGCCAACCGACTGGATGTTAAACTGGTATAATTAAGGATTTGGATAATCATTCATGGTCCGGCATGACATTCATCGGGCGGGTGACTGGGGTGGTGCCCCTGTCATGGTGGCCCAGTCTGTGCGAGTGTTGTGGTGGTGCCACACACTGTTAGCTGTGACAAACTGGTGTTTGGGGCATGCACATATGCATTTCATGCACTCATGCACTAAATAACCGTGCTTTGTTGTTGTCGATATCTTAGTTAAGAATGATGTGTAATAGAATCCATTATTTATGTATGCTTCCATTTGTGCATTGATAACTTGTATGTAATGTTACCACTGAGTTGGCCACTCACTCCCCATTCTGGGAACGGTGTTATAAAACACCACCCAGACGCCGCATGTGACCCAGGTTTACAGGAGGAGAGCGAAGCGGCAGAATACGAGGAGTTAGCCGCTGGCGAGGATCCATACATTCAGTATGCAGACGACCTGTATAGAGGGTGATAAGGGATCCTTGTTATGAGGGATAGCGCCGGGTTGGCGCAATGTATAGGTTTTTGCTAGTTTTTGGAGCCTGGTGATCGGGGCCCCTAGCGGGTCCCGTCGAGTGAGTTGTTGATGTTACTTAATTCTTTTGGCTTATATATATATGCTCACTTCTTCTTTTGGATATAGATATCTCATGTGTTTGCTTCTAGCTGAGCATTATTCTGATTCCAGTAGCTTGCCTATTTCATTGCATGTTTTGCATTAAGTGGGGCCTGGGATATTGGGGGCCGAGGATGCCCTCGACCCTTGACATCCGGGGTGCCACATGACCAGATGCTTCTAACCATCTTAAAAGTGTTAAAGAAAATGGATGGTACAGTCGAGATTGACTGTATGAAAAAGGTCCAATCGCTTATCTAGATTGCCCATCATGTGGGATTACAATTTTTATTACAAGTGCCTTTCAAGAGACATTTTGATTGGATAACCCTAAACATCGATCAATGACCAGGAAAATGAATGGTCTAGATTTTAGTAGGTCCAATTATCAATTTGAATTGTTTGTCGCGTGGGCCTCACTTTTGATTGCATACACCTCTCAAGAATAACTTGGACTAGTCATCCTAACCATCTATTGATGGCTACGAAAATGGACAAAGTGGACCAATTAGGAAAATGGATCTAATCATTGAACTAGACCATCATGTAGGCTTTACTTCTAATTGCATCAATACCAACCAATCAATGGCCAAGAAAAAATGATTGGTTCACATCCATTCTACGAAAAAAGGGCCTAATTTTGATTTGGACTATCATGTGAGCCCCAATCTTGACCATGCGCCCCTCAAGAATGACTTTGATTGGATCTTTCTAATCATCCAATCAATTTTTATGAACATAGATGGCCCAGGTTGATTGTATTGAAAAGGGTCTGACCATCAAACTAGCCTACCCATAATTTGGGCCTAACTCTTGATTGCATGTGCCTTGATGTGCCTTGCAACAATCACTTTGATCATATCATCCTAACCATCTGCAAATGGGTTGGGTTGACCTAATGGGTCATAAGACTAAACCCGGTAATGCACGGGCCTCAATCTGAATTTGGATCCACTAGAGCAGGTCTGAGTTCAAAAGTTCGACTGGATCATTTAATTGGCCAGATATGGACCTCTCAAGATCAACCCACCCCAACTTGACCCCAACCCAATTTTTAAATGCATCTGATTTGACCAATCTAAATGAATCCAACCCAAGTATGGATGCGACCTAGACCTAGGACGATGAATAATTACTGAGTCTAGGGAAATGGGAACATGAATTATAATTATCAAGTCTAATTAGGTAATATGTTACTAAAGTAGGGGATGTGTGAAGTGGATAATTACAATTAGTTAATTTGTAATTAGTCAGTCATTAGTCTTATAGTAATTGCCATTTGTGTGGACATTCGTGCCATGTCAACTGCGGGCCCTAACATGAAGGTATTTGTCTTGAAAATCAGGTAACAATCCACTCATTAAATGTGCCACTCCTCTATGTTGTGTCAGACCATTGGCCATCCTTTTATTTCTATGGTGAGTCCTGCCGGGTAAGTGGATTGAACAGATTGTGGTGCCAGTGATCTTACTTGTGTCGCCCATCATCTACATGGATCAATGGGCCATGCAGCAAAGTAGATAGGAAATTCTAACCCTTCAATACCTGTCTAAAAATAATCAGCTAAGAAAGAATATAGCAGTGTTCCACATCCAACCAATGAAAGGCCAAATATTTGATGGATAGTGTTAAAATCCACGGTGGCGAGGAAAGAAGAAGAAGAAATACTATAAGATGGAGAAGAAAAGAGTTGTGTAAAAGTTGCCTTGCCACTCATTACCTTCTAGAGTCAATCAAGCCCAATCACATGATTCACATCCCAAGTGAAATGAGGCCATGCTTGAAGAAATGAAAGTTCTTGAAAAAAAAAAGTAGGATGTGGGAATTTGTGAAGCTACCTCTGCGGAAACATGTTGATGGGTGTTGGCCTCAAGAACAAACCAAATGGAGAAATTGGACGCTATAAAGTGTGAGTAGTTGCCAAAGGTTTTCCTCAAACAAATGAGGTGGGTTTTCCACCTGTTGCAAAATTGAACTTTATGTTGGCCTTAATGCCTCTTGCTGTGAATCAATACTGGCCTATGCATCAATCATATGTCAAGAATGTGCTTCTTCATGGAGATCTTCAGGAAGAGGTGTATATATCTCCTCCCCCCATATTTCTTCCTTCCACTGGGGCTGATACAGTTTGGAGGTAAAAGAAAGCTATTTATTGCTTCAAATAGTCCCACCGTACATGGTTTGAGAATTTCAGCAATGCAATGTGAAAGTGTATATACTCCAGGAGCAATGCAAATACTACTTAATCCTTTAGGCAGAATGATGGAATCACGACTGTCTCTATTGACAATATCGTTGTTATAGGAGATGATACAAGGGGGATAAAAATTTTGAAATTGTTCCTCAGTCAAGACTCAAGAGTTTGATATCAAGGATCTTGGTCCTCGGTGGTTTTTTGGGACTGAGGTGGCTCAGTCGTGTCAAAGCATAGTCATCTCTCAACAAAAGTATACAATAGATCTACTCCCTAACTCTAGGTTGCTTGGTGTCAGCAAGTGGATACCCAACTGAGTAGAATCACTGACTTCAGTTAGACAGTCGAAACCTGTTATCAGATGTCAGAATGTATCAGCAATTGATTGGGAAGCTCATCTATTTGATGTTACGAGACCAGTTATTGCATATGTTGTCAGTGTGGTTGGCTTGTTTGTGCTTGCTCCAAGTTCATGCCATTTAGATGTTCATCATATCTTGGGATGCTTGAAAAAAATTCCTGGTCAAGGTCTTTTATATTTTAAGTATAGGTCATCTAGATGTTGAAGCCTACACAGATCAGCAATCTACAACAGGCCAGTATACACTAGTAGGTGGCAATATGGTTACAAGGAAGAATAAAAACAACCAGTTATTGCTAGATCTAGCGCAGAGGCTGAGTATCACGCTATGGCTCATGGAGTTTGTGAATTCCTGTTGCTTTTCCAATGAAACTCCATTGTGATGTACCATACACATCTGAAAATTTTTCTTTGGTGGATGTCCCATCATTCCCTCATATGGTCCATTTGATAATCAACAAGATGTTTTTTTAGGGCTGTTGGAGAGCATCAACGGAAGCACATGATGGATATGGATGTACCATACACATTACAGCGGGCCTCACATATCATGAGTGTATATCAACCATTTGTGTTCTACTATGTATAATGCCTTTTTAGCAGTAAAGACATTACCTGTAATCTGAAACATGGCTTTTTGCCAGGTTTCAGATTACAGCTAAAAGCTGTAATCTGTTTACAGCCTGTAAAGCCTTTACAGGCAAATACATGCATCCAAACGGCCCCTCTAATCGGATTACCTGTAATCCCTTTACAACTTAAGGACTTTACAAGCATCCAAACGACCCCTTAGTTGCAGACCCTGTTGATAGAGTTGGAGATCCTGTTGCTTTTCCAATGAAACTCCATTGTGATAATTTGGCTGCAATTCATATCTCTGCTAATCTGGTCTATATTGTGAACATACCAAATACATTGAAGTTGATTATGATTTTATGAAAAAGTGGCTCCAAAGGAACTAAAAATTTCCTATAAAAAATCTGAATTCGCTTGCCAATTTTTTGTACTAAATGGATGGTCCTCATCAGCTTCATCGGACTTATCACAAGCTAGAAAATTTTAGTCAAGTAACTAACACAACATTTAGCCCTAAACCACCCTCCCTCTCATACTTGCACTCCCACTCCCGCTTCCTAGTCATTTTACACTTGCTAACATTTTAAAAAAGATGCTTCCTGTGCACCTGAATTTGTTGCAGCTTTGCTTCACATTTCTAACAACTATGACTCTCAAGAAAATTGAAACCACCGCCGACAAATCACAATCGAGTGAGTTTCTGCTTGAGGACCCCTGATAACACATTATCAACTGATTTTAGATAGCGCCCCTTCTCTCTACTACACTCTCGCAACACCCTGTTAATCTTTGCTTGAGAAGGCAGCATCGGCATCACCAACTCCCAATCCATCTTCTTCACTTCCACTGGAATTACTTCCACTGTAAACTAACCCCTATTCTGATCTCTTCTATAGACACAACTGACTAGGCTATCTTTCCCACAAAACAGGTCTTCAGCAGATCTTTTATTTTTCTATCCCATCACCTTCATCTCTTGCTCGACATTAATTATGGGCCCAATTTTGATTGCATTTGCCTTGCAAGAATCACTTTGACCATATCATCCTAACGGTCCTATTGATGGCCAGCAAAATGATGAGCCAAAATCATTGTAGAAATAATGTCTAGTTATCAAACGGACCATCCATCATGTGGGCCCCACTTTTGCTTGCATGTACCTTGCAAAAATTACTTTGATCAGATCAGCCTCACCATCGAATCAATGACCATCGATTGAGATTTGTGAGAAAACAGATAATCATTTATATGGACCATCCATCATGTGGGCCCCATGTTTATTGCACATTGCTTGCAAGAAGGATCGGATCATCTCAATCATCCAATAAATGACCAAGAAAATGGACAGCCCACATGGATGGTAGGAAAAGGGGTTTAATCATCAATCTGTACCATCAAAAATGTGATTTTAATCATTTGAAAGGATGATTCTAACCATCAGCAAAATGGATTATTCAAATTCCCAATAATCACTTGAATGTTGAATACTAACAGAATACTAACATCAAATAATTGGTCAATAAAATGAATGGTCCAAATTGATTATAACAAAAGAGGTTCTAGTTGCATGATTTTTGGAAGAAAAACAATTTCTCAAAATAAACCTTCTATTCTAATATAACTTCTATAGTCTATAGTTTCACAATATTCATCAATTTTGGGAAAACAAAAATGTTTTTTGGGCAACCAAAGAGGGTATTCAAAAAATAGGAAAAAATCAATTCGTGAAAGAAAATTTTCATGAAATTAGGTGCAACTACACCCGCCCTCAGATTCAGATATGCATGGTAAAATGTATGCCAAAATAACAAAGAAAACTCTTCTGTTTCTAACCAAAATAATAGTGTCATCCACACATGAAAGGTTTCTAGAAACAGAAAGCATCCAGTGCTAAAAGCCTGATTATTAAAAAAAAAACCGAATCCTAGTACATGCAACACACAGGCATAGGATCCAGGTAATTCATCTGTTGGACGGACCATACATTGGCTGAACGATACACCAAAATCAGACAGGCAGCTGACATTAACTGCCAACAGGACTTTGTCAATTGAATATTGATTGTTGATCAGAATCTTTCCATCATGATTTTACAGAGCCATTCCGGATTCCCTAGAGATGGAAACCGGTACGACTCACCCCGATCATTCAGACTTAATCTGGTCCCGGAGTGTGAGCTGCCCAGCAAGTGGCAACTCATTTCACAGCCAACCGTTGGCATTTGTGCCATTGAAAGCCTATCTCCTTTGTCTTGTAGCCAATATACATCTCCAAACTAACGGATCCCTTCATTGTTTTTGTTCTCTTTCATTCATGCATTGCATCGTATAGGTTTGGCAATTTTGGATATATCAATCTATTGATCCACTAGCACATTGTAGTAGACCATGTGCAGTGGATTGGGCTGGTGATATGGTAGGATTTAGCTCTAGATTCCTTGTCATTATAAAAGAGGCTCACAACCAGTGATAGGTTTGGGCAACACATCAATAAAGTTGTCATGGTATGAGATGACCGCCTAAGTAGTGTGGCTTGGTCTCAGCCATTTGAGTTTGTGAACTCGCATCAATACATGTGTGTAAATCTGTGTATGGTGGCACATTGAACAGGGATCATGTGAAGGAATGCTCCCCTGGCCTTATGTAGGTGGCTAGGAGCAACATGCACTCCGTCATTTGACCTAAGTCACATGGATTCCATAGACTTTGATACACTACTAGTGACCTATCCATGGGAGGCAATAACTGGATGTTATTGGGTTTCCTAAGATAGAGATTGTGCAGATGCCATGTCAAGCCAATAAGGAATCACCTGTGAAGATCATTGGGCCAGCCAGTCATGCTAGAATGTCATCTTTTTTAGAAAAGATGCTTTTGGTAAAAAGGATTGATTAGTTTGTCAAAACCATGTTTTGTAAATCTTTTGTTTAGCAATTATCCGATTTAGTGGCATATCATCAATCCAATGGTAGATCTTCAAGATCCAATGAATGGGTCCCACTTGTGAGGCATCAGGCATGGGCCCACCTAATGGAAGGTAATGAACATGTGAAGAGACAAGCAACCCATGGGTGGGTGGCAATATGGATTATGGTTCAATGGCCTCCAGATAATGATTGCACTCATTGTTGCAACTAGGGGCATTTTGGTAATAACCAAAATAGTTTATTATAAATTAGACAATATGATTGCACACCTAAGGCATTCCATCTTTTCACCACACTTATGAAATTAAGGTTTTGAAAGAGAGAGAGAGAGAGAGAGAGAGAGAGAGAGAGAGAGAGGACACCAATCCCCATTGGTGAGATTTTGGGTAAACACTAGGGGTGTGATTCTTGAGGAGGCCATCTGCTGCATGGGATCAGTGGCTTAAAGCTTCATCCTCTTCACAAAGAAATCTCTCATCCCAAGAGGTATGTGGTTTTATTTTGAGTTCTGTAGATCTTCTTTTTTTTTTTCTTTTTTTTTTTTTTTTAAACAACACATCTAATGCCCTACCAGGGAAGGCCTGAATCTACAACAAGAAACCTACACCCATGAATGGAGTTGACTCAGCCAAATCAACCCAGTCCTAGTCAAACCACGATTTCCAGCCAACCCAACTGTCATTCTTGAAAGTCATTCAACTGGCTAGGATTACCTGGATGGTGTGTGTTTATGGTATGACCAATCTAGTGTAACCCTAACAAATGAAAGGACAGGAGATCATAAACGTGTACATTGTGTGAAGAAATGAAGTGCATAGTATTAGCATTTAGCACCGGATACTTTCTCCATTGTGAAACATCACAACAAGTTAGCTGCATGAACAGTTGGACAATACAAACCTGCTACAACTTGTGTTGGGAGAACCACTGAATTCTTGGATCGGCCCCAATCACTGGCCAAAATTAATTTGGCACCAGCATTGTACAAGTACTTGATTGTAAAAAGGGCTCTGTTGACTGACCGAATCTCAATGTCTGGTGCTTCCCTCAATAGAAGAGTGGAATCAAATCTGACCATGACAACTTTTCCAGAAAGCTCTTCCAAAGGTAGCTTTCGTAGAGTTTGTACGTACGGAGTGGCATTTGATTCTCCTCTATCACAAATTTTGGCCTAGTAAAGAAACCAAAACCATAATCAAAAGTCAATACATATCACATTCTAACAAGCAGAAGAAAATTCCATTTCCAAATTCTTAGCTGATTAATTTAATAACAGCCTTCCTATCAAACAATCAAGTGAACTATCTCAGAAGTAGGGAAATGACAACAAAATAGAAAGAAAAAAATTACTTTCAGATAGTAAAAATAGTAGTGGATTCCACATAGCAATCATCACACTTTCCATAGTCAATTTCCCCAATACAAGATACAAGGTGAACATTGTCTCACAAAAATGAAAATCCCCACCTGCTATCGAAACAAGATTGTGAAAAATGGAATCCATGCTTCAATAGTGTCAGGGAATCCTTAGGATTCCAGCATCGAATAATCATTAAACTTTTTTTTAACTTTCTTTGTTTTCCTTTGTTTACCCTTAATCCAAAAATGCCCTTAGGGTAAAACCAAAACAAAGTAAAATTATAACAATTGTAACGCCCCGTAAAATCGTCTTTTCTAATATATGAACACACACTTGGGCCCGTCCTGCACACGTCATCTTAGGTTGAATAATCGACCACCCTTAGCCTAGTAGGACCATAGCTGCATTGAAATAGAACTCGAACGCACTCGTAGGAGGCCGTTTGACCGCCCGTTCCAAGACGGATATACCCGAAACTCGAATAGGACAACCCCAAGGCCGGGCTTGACGCTCCTAGATAGCGTTATAACAAGATCAGCGCCCGAAACCATAAAAATTGAGATGTCCTGCAAGTGCACATGAGAGTGCAAATACACTTGCATTAGACCTTAAGTGAGCAATCATTACTAGAATCACCTTTTCTAGGATGGGCCACTAGGACCTTTGCATGTCAATGAAACTTAGAGCCTAGGATCTAAATATAAGATCCAACCCGTCCCCAAAGCTGTGGCCCCGATCGACGATCGGTGAACGTCAAACAGACTTCTTCTCATATCCGATAAACACCGCATCTGATTTGCACCAAATCACAACCGTAGGTAGATCTCACCATGGGGAGGCTATCCCATGGGCTGGATTGGTCCTGATGGGCCAGGTGGGCCCCACATGATCAAAACAACCCCATCAAAGGGCCGTTTTTGTAAAAGTCCAACAACCAGGGCTATATTTACTAATTTACTAATATATATATATATATATATATATATATATATATATATATATATATATATATATATATATAGATATATATATATCTTTCTCCAGCACTCCCCCTTTCATTTTCTCTCAAAATTGCTGAGAAAGAGAGAGTGAGAGGTGAGGAGATGTTGAGAGAAGGAAGAAGAGAGAGTATTGGAGCTAGAGTCTCACATTGCATGTCACTCCACCAAACTTGGATCGCTCCTACGGCTCCGTTGACGCCGACCTTCACCACTAGTTCATTCCGTCAGCCCTAAAGGTAAGTTATGAGTAAATCCCTCAACCCCCATCAGCCTCTCTTAAGTTCCATCCTCAATTCTCTGACATGCAGCCCTCCTTTTGCAGGATTTCCTGAAAATAACCAAGAGATTTAAGGTGCGGACCATTTACCTCTAGGTTGCCTAGCACCAAATGCCTTCAAATGTAGATAATGTCCAAATCTTTGATTAATTTTGCTGTCATTGCTGTTGAGATGTTAGAAGCATGCTTAAATGATGACTATGTGCTAAAATTTGCTTGGGTAGAACTCTTAAAGCTATCATGTATGCTAAAATCACTTGTACGTTCATAATTATGTCTCATGCTCTTAAATTATGCTTGATGTATACAACAATTTGCTGTAATAAAGTGTTTTCCTATGATTTTTCTAACCCGGCAAATGGATGAAAATTAGGGGCGGCTGCATGAGGCCGACCGCCCCTTTGGGACTGGAACCGTCAACGGAGGAAGAATGCGGGTGACCGGCTGTGGTTTGAGGACCACGCGGGCCACAGGCGCCTAAGGCCAGCCTCCCCGTCTTCGTCTCAGTCGAAGGTGTCGGCCCGACTCCGGGTTAGGAGTGTTGTGTATAACCTGTCGCTTCTATTCGAACCTAAGTATTATTGTTAACACTAGATGGGCGGACTTAAAATCGTACGGCGATCGATCCCCAAATCTCATAAGCCGGGGATGGTGGTATGGGACCTATGCCCGAGCTGTCGGCCTACGTTGGGGTGATGCCTCCCCGTAGTGACCATTGAGCACAGGGTTGTTCGAGCGGCCCTATCAAATGTCCTGGCCGATTGTTTCGTGCCAGAGCCCCGCTTGAACGACCCAAGCATTATTGTTAATTTGAATAACAAGCCCACACTTCTGAATTAATTATTTATATTAGTGGTTGGGTGACGACCCTTCTGCTTTGGCTTAGGCGTGGCCTCATGCAGCCGCCCCTAATTCTCATCCATTTGCCGGGTTAGACAAATCATAGGAAAACACTTTATTACAGCAAATTGTTGTATACAGTCAAGCATAATTTAAAAGCATGAGACATAATTATGAACGTATAAGTGATTTTAGCATACATGATAGCTTTAAGAGTTCTATGCAAGCAAATTTCAGCACATAGTCATCATTTAGGCATGCTTCTAACATCTCAACAGCAATGACAGCAAAATTAATCAAAGATTTGGACATTAACTACATTTGAAGGCATTTAGTGCTAGGCAACCTACAGGTAAATGGTCCGCACCTTAAATCTCTTGGTTATTTTCAGAAAATCCTGCAAAAGGAGGGCTGCATGTTAGAGAATTGAAGATGGAACTTAAGAGAGGCTGATGGGGGTTGAGGGATTTACTCATAACTTACCTTTAGGGCTGACGGAATGAACTAGTGGTGAAGGTCGGCGTCAACGGAGCCGTAAGAGAGGAGTGACATGCAATGTGAGACTCTAGCTCCAGCACTCTCTCTTCTCCCTTCTCTCAACTTCTCCTCACCTCTCACTCTCTCTTTCTCAGCAATTTTGAGAGAAAATGAAAGGGTGAGTGCTGGAGAAAGAAGGATATATATATATATATATATATATATATATATATATATATATATATATATAAGTAAATTAGTAAATATAGCCCTGGTTGCTGGAGTTTTACAAAAACGGCCCTCTGATGGGTTGTCTTGATCATGTGGGGCCCACCTGGCCCATCAGGACCAATCCAGCCCATGGGATAGCCTCCCCATTGTGAGATCTACCTACGGTTGTGATTTGGTGCAAATCGGATGCGGCGTTTATCGGATATGAGAATAAGTCTGTTTGACAGTCACCGATCGTCGATCGGGGCCACAGCTTTGGGGACGGGTTGGATCTTATATTTAGACCTAGGCTCTAAGTTTCATTGACATGCAAAAGAAAAGGTGATTCTAGTAATGATTGCTCACTTAAGGTCTAATGCAAGTGTACTTGCACTCTCATGTGCACTTGCAGGACATCTCAATTTTTTTGGTTTCAGGCGCTGATCTTGTTGTAATGCCATCTAGGAGCGTCAAGCCCGGCCTGGGGGTTGTCCTATTTGAGTTTCGGGCTCATCGGTCTTAGAACGGGGGGTCAAACGACCTCCTACGAGTGCGTTCGAGTTCTATTTCAATGCAGCTATGGTCCTACTAGGCTAAGAATGGTCAATTATTCAACCTAAGATGACGTGTGCAGGACGGGCCCAAGTGTGTGTTCATATCAGACAGGCTGAAGTGGACCCCTTCGTACATTGCTGTTTAACTTACTTATTTGCTGGTACGTCCCTATTTAATTTCCTAGCTTGACCTATCACTATGATTTGATGCCATATTGACCAAACACTTGAATGACACGCATTGCATACGCATTAGTAACTCCCGGGATACCGGGAATCGAGTTTGTACTCGACCCTTGGGGTTTTGGGGCGTTACAAGAATACACCCAGTGATAATAAAACAAAAAGAAAATGTATCCCAACAAATACAAATATTCTAACGGAGCATTGTATGATACCAGTAAACAAATAGTACCTCTGTTCCAGCTGCATATCTCTCACTAGAAGATATCATCTGCAAACGCATGACCCTAACTTGAGCATGATAGACACCAACCAGTCCTGGCAATAAAATGTTAGGGAACAGAATGAGCCAAATAATTGAAAAGAAAAAGACAAATAGAAACAGATTATAATTCATCGAGAATGATAAACCTTGCTTAGAAACTTGGAGACCTCTAGAGCCCTCACTAGAAACAACATTCCCAAAATTCCAGCATGATTGCTGTTGTAACAACATCGATGAATTAATGGTTTGATAGAATTGAAGAAAGAAGCTTGAATTATGCAGAAGAGTTCCATGACTCATCAGTTCCCTGTTAGAAAAAAAAATTAATATCACCAACAATCAGCTGACAGTCAATGAATTTTGCATGTGGAATAGAGTAACAACAGCTCAAATGATGAACAGAATGTTGTTGCTGCATTTTGCAGCCTTGATTCACAACCACTGGTGAACATAGCAAGTCTGTGAATATAATGATGCATTACAAATCTTGCGACATGTCAATGCTTTATGCAGACAGGAACCAAGGTGGAATTTTCAAATTTATGCAGAGTTGTAATTGAAACTCACCTCAAACAGTCTCCAACAATCTTCAAAAATAACCAAAAACTCACAAATATATCCCTTTGAGGTGGCTATAGATCTCTCTCCAAAAGGTAGGCATCCAAATCCCTTCTACCCTCCCTGACAGGGCAGTGAGTGCAAGATCCAAGGGGTACATCAGGTCAAACCCACTTAGCCTATATTGTGGCCTGAAAATAAGCTGGTTTGATCATCAAGTGGACATGTGTATGTTGATGTCCAAGATTGTTTTTTAACCATCAGTCTTTTATTTTGTTTTTCAAAACACCATTGACTCTCTACATACGCACGTGTCCCATTTGATGACCGCACCAGCCTGACATTTTGCCACAGCACGTACATGGTGAGTCCCACCAGGTGAACAATCCAGATCTCCACACACATGCCGATCGGAAGGTGCTGGTATAAGATTAGGATGGCTATTCTCTTGTGAATGGCTATTACATTTCTTTTGTCAACCAAGATAGGAAAAGAGGACGAGATAAGTGTAAAAGGTCCCATTCCTTAAGAAGGATTCCTACATTAACTCTAATGAGATTACAAAAAAGACCACACTCCTTAAGTGAAGGACACAAAAGGGAAATAAGATAATGGCAAAAGTAAAATGAAACATGAAATAAATTCAGAATAACATCGAAGGTTCTCTAATGTGCATAACCTTCTCAATGGATGGCCTAATAGTATCTTCCATCCAAGGGAAAATAATCCATGGAGATTGTTTCATTTTCCATAATCTGGGTGATTTGGAATGAACGGAACAATAGGATTTCACGGAACTCCTCTTATTCATGGCAAGGATCAAGTTCTCTCTCATGAATTGGAGCCTCACAGCAAAAGACTTTTAAACTATAGTTTTAATTGGATGAAATAAAATCTAATTGTCCAAGTCAATTTAGTTGCAATCTTGAATGAGTCTAAGTCCGGTAGTTTCACTTTCAGGCCCCTTGAGGCTTTGACTCATCTGAGATAGACTGAGACCAAGAGCAGTTTTAGCCAAAACAAGTCATATACCAACATTTAGAACCATACTTTAAAGTGTCTAGATGTCAGATCTTGATAGAAATTTGGGCACAGTCATTAGGGAGAATCCAAACCCTCCTGAAAGCTTGACACTTGAAGCCCACCACAGAATGGTGATGAAATCTTGAAACAAACAGTAGCATTATGAGGATACAATGCTTTCCAGGATTGCAGGTGTCATGCATGATGATAAGGGAAATTAGATACGTAATGCGGATGTCTGATACGGGGCCGATATGGGTCAGTATGGGACCTTATCAGAATTTTCATTATTTAGAATTCTGGGCCATTATTTAAAACCTTAGTTGTATCAGAATTTTCATTCTTTTGAAAAATATTAAGATAAGTTGCAAGAGGAAAGATTGAAGAGGTGATTCACAGCTCACATCTAACATGCCACAAGCATACGAAATCTGGGCCATTCATCAGGTGAGTCTCAGATAAACTAAAAATAAGAAGAAGAAAAAAATGAACTGTTTGAGGTAAAAACAACAAACAGCCTGTAGGCATAGCACAGCCAATGAATGGACCAGCCTGATTTTCAGCCCATTGGACCCACTCAATGAATGGCTCAGAGACCACACACATGGAGCCAAGTATGCACATATCCATGGCTCGCTTCATCGAATCCTTACAGGCATTGCGTTAGCATTCATCCATTCTTTAACGAGTTCATTTCGCCTCTCCGGCGACTCTGGATCCAACATGCGCCACTGGCACTGGGGCCCACATGCTGACTGGTCCGACGATCCGAACCGTCAACATTGTGGTCTCCATCATATAGGGGCCACTCCTGATAAAAATTGTAACCATCACTATACGAAGAATTTCAAACATTTCATTGGCTCTCATACAGCTTGGAGAATCAAAGGTCCGGATCATCACTGAAGTGTGATCAAGAGATAATCTCAGCATGTGGGGCCCAGCGAGAAGCAACACGCGCCGCCGGATCCTGAGTCAGGAACTCTTCTTCTTACATCCAAATCTTTTATGAGAAGAGAGAGAGAGAGAGAGAGAGAGAGAGAGAGAGAGGAAATGTGAGTAGGGATTCCCGCCCATTCATAGAGGACGAATCTCTTTACATGTTCAAAAGTTGGATTCCCGCCAATCCAACTTATGAAATGTGGATAGGGATTCCCGCCGGACGTGAATGAACGGCTGGGAGCCAGTGGCACACGGTAGCGTGTATTCCAGTGGGAACACGCAATCTCTCTCGCTCTCTGGCTATCTTCATAAGGTTCGAAGCTACCTCTTGGATTTGATTCGGTGGCCACGAAGACGTCGAAGAGGGAGAGATGAGTTAAGCTTTTCCTTTTATATGAGATTTGATACTCTGGCTGAGCATGATGGTTGATACACAGGCACTAAAAAATTGCGCACGTGGTGCGGGTTCCCAAATTTTAATGGTTTAAATACTTAAAATTAGTGACTCGACTTACTGACTTATTGATTGGTGGAATTTAATGAACGGTCTAAATGAAAAAATGGAGACACACTAACCCCCCACCGGTGGTATGGGTGCATCGTGTGACTATAAAAAAAAAAAAATTGAGTTTAACATGTGCCACGTGTACAATTTCTGAGAGCATGCTTATCAATACCATGCTCTGCCGGAGTATCAAATCACTCCCCTTAGTGGTCGAATTTACTAACATAACCATTATGTTTCGGATTATTACAACACCTGTCCAACTGCCAAAGTCCAAAAGTGCCAGATTTTAAACGCACGAGGGAATTCTGTGATCCTCGACCGGAAGTATCATGGTATCCTCGGGTTTGAGGTTGTACAAGTAGGCCCATGATTTGACCATCCATACCGTTGATCATGCAAGGCCCATTGTGGATAGACCAGGAGAGACAAATCCTGCTGATAGAAAGATCTTAGTGATACAATCTTGAGGAAGTATATGAATCTTGATGGGAATGGTTCAAGTGAATCCTACAGTTAAGAATCAGACAGTTGATCTATTTGTCCACCATGGATACTAGCCATTTGATCTCTGCTTTTGATTTGTGAAATATGTATGTTGCTTTAAAAATATCTAATTAACGAGTTTGGGGGGCATGATTCATAGACGGTGGAGATCAAAGAGACCAATGGCTTGCTAAACAATGGGCCCATATGTATAAACATGGGAGATCCTTTTTTTTTTTTCTTTTGAGGGTTAGTATACACCTCCCACTGTTAGGGAGACACCCACACTATTTAGGGCTGTAAATGGGTCAGTCGACCCAATGGTAGGCCTGCACAGGTATCGGGTTAGGGTGGGGTTGGGCTCTATCTTGGACCGAACCTAAATATATTTTAAAGGCTGGGTTGGGCTGACCCAACCCTAACCCTAACCCTACCCTACTTGTAAAAGGGTCAATCATAACCCTACACTATCTTATATGCTAAACCGAGTTAGGTCAGATTAGGACTTTGTTTCTATTGGGGGAGGGGGGTTAGCATACGCATCCCACTGTTAGTAGAGACACCCACACTATTTAGGATTGTAAATGGGTCAATGGACCCAATGGTAGACCTGCACACGGGACGGGTTAGGGTTGGGTTGGGCTCTATCCTGGATCGAACTTAAATATATTTTAAAGGTCCATATTTCCGTCTAAGTCAGTGACCGGGTTGGGCTGACCCAACCCTAACCCTAACCCTACCCTACTTGTAACATGGTCAATCATAACCCTACCCTACCGTACATGCTAAACCGGGTGAGGTCAGGTTAGGACTATGTTTCTATGGTGTGGTCCACCTAAGATTTGTGCCAGCTTCATTTTTTGTATCATATTCCTAAAATGATCTTTTAAAATAGTTGGACAGTATGGATTTAAGACACATAGTCAGGGGCCACCCACCTTGATGGGGTTGACTCATACTCAGATTTAGACTTGCCCATTTAATAAAAAGGTCTGGGTCCTAAAATTTGGACCAAACCCATATAATAAATGGGTAGGTCTAGCTTTGGCTAAAACTGCCCCAAACCCGACCATTTACAGCCCTAACACTGTTAGTCACACTTCAATATTAGCCACCTATGTTTGGAATCAATACCAGGACCTTGGCGTTGAAATGAGGTTATCTTCATAGATGGTGGGAGATCCCCAGCGACCAATCTAAACTTTTTTCTATCTTGTGTCCCACTTGAGTTTTAGCCTTTTATTAGGACTAATGTTATCACGATGAATGCTACACAACAATCATGGAGGCCCCCACATACCCTTTGTTGGATGAGATCATCATGCGGGGCTACAAGCGAATGGCTAACATCCAAACCATCCATTTATGAGTGTGCAGATTTTCAAAATTTCAGGAATACCACTCAAAATCTCATCCAATGTCATGTACAATTTGTAAAGGCGATGAGGACACGGATTGCGTCTGACCCTGGTGGAACCTTTAAGCATCCAACCAGATCAGTGTGGGAGCCCACCTGTGATGTATCTATTTGTCCATGCCGTTCATTCCTTTTCTAAGATCATGTTAGGTATGAGGCCCAAAAATGAGGCAGATCCAAAACTCTAGTTGACCACACCACTAGCAGCAAATCAACCCTACCACCAGCAGCAAGAAGCAATGACATTACTGATGCACATGCCCTGATGGGCCACCTCTCTTTATGTATTGTATATCCATGCCATCCATCCATTTTGTTGTTTATGTGATGCCCACCACTATAGCCTCCCTAGGGTCAACTGAAATGGTGCCCACAACAGGGACCCACTATAATGTGCTTGCCATCGGAGCTAATTAAGTGGGTCCCACCAACAGAGAACAATGAGGATAGAGTCTCTACCATTGAAACACTCTTGGGGTCTAGTGAGTGGACCTCACAACAGAAAAACAGTAGGGATTCAAATCCACACCGTTGAAAATCCCCCTAGACCCATGTTGTTGTCTGTGTTGTGTGATGAAGGCAGCCATCCCTTTTTCTTTTCTTTCCCACTCACTTTATGGTACGACCCAAATTGTAAGGACTCATGTGTCTCAGGTAGACCCACACAATCAATGGTCCACATCAAAGGTTAGCCCAACATGGGGATCAAACATGCTTGAGGGATAAAAACTAGTCTTGCTGGAAACATGCCTTTCTACGTTGTGGCTGATGAGTATGTTATTTACCAGACATACTTATATCCTTATTGGAGAAACCAAGATAAGCTCCTTGTGGCATATAAGTGAACTTAAGATCCAAACAGGCCCTTAATGCAAACCATTTCATTTAACCATTGTTTTACAGGCCACCAATTGAATCTTCCATTCACAGCATTTTGCTGGAAACCCCATCCAGGTGGGGCCGTCTAATCAAGGGTTTGGATCATTGAAAAATGCATCGTGACACAGCTAACACGACTAGCGTAAAATAATAATAATAATAAATCCAAAATTCTTGGATCCACTGACCACTCCCCAATCTTCAAAAGTAGGGATAGCATCCCCCAAAATCATGGTGCATACAGCTAGCCTGTCATGCGAACAAGACATCCAAGCCACTAAAGAGGTGGGCCTGGCCTTTAAAATCAGCGGTGGCAAAAATCTGGTTGGTCACATTGAATTGTCTTGTCAAAGTGATTCTTTTTTTTTTTTTTTTATGAGAAAGATCCGTTACAGTGCAGCATGCAAACGATGCACACCATCCATCAGGTGTGTTCACCCTAGAGCCCAAAATAAGGTTGATCCAGAACTCAGGTGGGCCACACCATATGGACCTGTTAGAATAAAGACACCCACCATTAGGTGTGCGTGGGTTCCATCATGCTGCCGTGTGTAGTATGTCATTCCAAAACTATAGTGGGGCTCACTACATGAGTATAGTGATTTTAACCGTGCTTTTGAACTATTCCCCATGTTTTGGCCCACCTAAATTTCTTATGGCTGCGATTTTTTGGATCAGTTCCAAAAAGGGTCCACGCACCTGATGGACGGATTGGATCTCATGTGCATCAGCCAGTCCCCCCACTCCACTTCCCATATGCATAGTCTTGCCTATTGTAGCATAGACAATGAGGGAAGGAGATTTACGTGTTTGGTGGAGGATGTCCGTTGGATAAAGATGCACTCGTCAAATAGTACGTGTCATGGCAGTTGTATAATCCAGACCATCCAAACCGTCGCCTCAGTCATGCAGAAAATTTCATGCATTGCCTAAATGGACGTGTACTAAATGTCTATTTGTAAGGATTAGAAAATAATCTTAATATATAATTCTGATTTAACTGCAGTGAAATGAACTCATTTTAAGAGGCACCCAAACAGGCCTTTAGACTGAACCTATCAATCTGGACCATCCAATTAACTGGCCGTTGATCGGATGGACAGGATGAATCTTACCATTCAATACAACGTACCATCTGACTGCATCTCTGGTCAAACAAATAAACACAACCAAACTCATAAAACCAAAATGCGTTTTGCATTGGACCTGCCAAACAGACTATATCATATTGCAAGCTAGAGGCGATACACGGGCACAAGCCACGTCCGGTCATAGTTCAAAAACCCGAAAACTAACTCATTTTATAGCCGGGTTGAATCAAAGACTGGCCACAATGTTTTAATCATAAATTAAAAATACTAGCCTTCTTAATTTACCAATAATAGTAAAGCTGAGTCACTCGAATTTACCAATAATAGTAAAGCTGACTCACCGACTGACTCAGCTCGAGTCACTACAATCAACCGACTAGTAATGTTGACTTGGCGGGTCTTCCTAGGGCTGTAAATGAGTCAATGGACCTGGCATATTTAGGCCTGGCTTGTTTGTTAAATAGTATGGGTCTAGGTCTAAGAAAAAACCCAATTGCTAAACAGGTCAGGATATGGTTTCCTTAATATTAGGCCCGACCGAAACCCATTTAGTAAATGGGCGGTCTGGTCTATGTTGCAAGGGAACACCCAGAGCCGGTTTTAAATCCGATAAAAATGCTTGCATACCTTAACAAGTAACATGGAAAAACGAGAAATCCAACCTATGTTTGACTGAGAATATGAGGCACCACGGAATCTAAATCGACGAGTTCAACGGTCAGATTAGTGAATTAGGACATATGCGGATTGCATGTGAAAGGCTTTTGCAAGAAGTTCCTACACTGGGATGCTAAGCGAGGCCTACAGTGATGTTTGTGAGAAACCTGCCCCATCCATCCATTTTTCCTTTTCTTGTTACCATGAGAAGTTGCTAATTTTTATTATTATTATTATCAATTGGCATTGATTAATTTTGATATAAAATCAAGGTGACTCAAACTCATTAGACCCGTCCAAACCTGTTACACCCTGTTTATAAGTGGGACTAGTTCAGGGTCAGGATATCCCTTAGCCAGACCTGACCCATTTCTAAATGGGTCTAGATGGATCTCCCTCTACTAGACCCAAACCTAGACCCATTTATGAATGGGTCTGATGGTTTTGACTCACACCCGGCCATTTAATAAAAAGGTATGGGTCTAAAATTTGGACCCAAATCGATTAAGTAAATGGGTGGGTCTAGTTTTGGCTAAAACTGCCCGCCCTAGGTCTTCCTAAGTTGGGATTGAATCACTCAGAACTCGGGTTTCCTAGCATCTTAGCTCAAATAGTATCGCAAATCGTAATAGAGGTTGAATTGTATTAGATCACAAATTGTATCGTAAATTGTAAGATTTTTATGATTTTCTTAAAAATATAAAGAAATCAAGGGAAAAAAAAACTATAACACTATCAAGACATGGCATTTACTTAAAAATTAAATGATTTGTATCTTTCTTTTCATCGTCTTTCAAGAAATCTTCCTTAAAAAGATACAGGGATCCTTTAACAATTTATATTCTTGTTACATTTCTTGAACGTAGAATTGCATTGGAAAAGCGACATTTGATTCCATAGACCAACAAAAAAAGATATTTTAATTTATAACCATCATTCCACAACAATTTCATAAACCGACGAAAAAAGATATTTTGATTTAGAGCATTCATTCCACAAAACATATAAATCGACATGATCGTAACTACCCATAAAAACATTCTAGATAAATGATACATCATTAATATGATGTTTCGATCGATTAAGAAGTAAGAAATCATTTAAAAAAAAAAATTCTTCAATTTAACATTGAAGAGAATATATATCATTTAACTCTTATAAATAACAAAATAAAATAATTTACCTTTCTAAACAATTCTTTTTCTTTTTTAAGTTTTTTTTTTAATGATTTTTAAAGCCCCGACCAATTTAAAAACATAAAATGAAAGCCAAGTGAGGCTTAAAATAGAAGAAAATAGGTATAATTTGAATCGTAAATTGAGATTTGAATTGTAAATCGTACCATTCATTAAAAAAAAATTAAAAATAAAAAAAAAATTTAAAAAAGGATTCAAAGGTAGGATTCAAATTATTTTGCTTAAGATTCAACTCAAGTCTTAAATTGTAAAACATAGAATTTTGACAACATTAGTGGTCGGTTACAATTTGGTCCATCCACATCTCTAAAGAGTGTTAATTGCAGAAAAGGATCAAGGCAATGAAATCTCTGGGGCATGGGCAGGGTGATTCAAACCATGGAAGTAATGCTTTATCTTTTTCTTCTTCTTCTTTTATTTGAGAGTCATCAGACCTTTTTTTTTTTTTTTTGGGGGGGGGGGGGGGGGGGGGGGTTCACAGCCTTTGATGTGATGGTTTCCTCTATTTGAGAAAACCAAAAGGAAATCAATTTCCTTATTCAGAAATATTATTCAAAAAGTGACTAAAACCATTTCCCCCCAACAAAACCTGTGAAGTCGATTTCCTCTGTGAGAAGATGCTATGCCCCTCTATTGTAACATTTAAAGTTATCATTGTTGCACTAAACTCATCATTTTTTATTTTTCGAAAGGTGACAACTTTATTCAGAGATTGGTAGAGCCAAAATTAATACCCAAAAAAGAAAAGAAGAAAGCAAACAGCCTCTACAGGGAGGCCACAGCAGCCCACTCGATGACAGATGAGTTCACTCTATGAAAGACCCCCTTAGGAGAACCACTAATGTCACGAGAGTACCTATTGTTTCTTTCAAACCACAGCCCATAGCCCTGCCAAGAAAGCCAATCTCTCAACAATAATGGAGCCAAACATGCCATCATGCCATTGCTGGAAGAAGTCCTTAATAGAGGACAGGAGAACCCATGCCGCACCGAAGAGACCAAACAATGGGAATGGAAAGGGAGATACTTTTGTGTACAATAAGGTTTGCTGAACAAACATTGTAAACGTGAAAGGATTTCCTTCCTCTTTCCTTGCATTTCCCTGATTTAGGGAATTCCAAGGGAGTTTTCCATTTAAGGTTCTCTGCAAAGAAAAAGAAGAAGAAAGAGGCATAGCACCACCACCACCACCTTCAATTATTTACCACTTTTATAAAAAAATTCTCGGTTTGCAATCTTGACGTCTCAGGTTCAATCCCAGCTTACCAAAAAATGGAGAACCGTTTAGCTAAAATTCAGAACTGACTTCTAACCCGGAAAGATTGAAAACACTCCTGTGTTTAAACAGTCTTCTCTATCACCTACTCTGGCATGCCATTCATCCCATTTTTCTAAACAATCTAGCACTATTCCTGCATTGATTCTTGCTTTGATTCTCAGTAAGTAGATAGCTTATTCAGAACTGAAAAATGCTGATGTGTGACAAGAAGACGTGTTAGCTGAGCTCATTCATAAGCTCAAAGCTGAGATGGTGTGCCAAACCAGTATGCATCTCCATCCCATGAATTCCCACAGTTCAAAAGCACAAAAACTAGAGACTTGACTCAATATGCAGCCAAGTCAGGTTGACTCGAGGACTTGAATAAAATTGAATAGACTCAATATTTAAAATAAGTAACAATAGAGACTTAAGTTAATATAGGAAAAAAAATTGTCTTAACTACTCAAAAGCACACAACATTGCTATTCGTAGTGACGTTTGCACTTGAACTGGAGGAGCGACTCAGTACGAGTCTCGCCAAGTCACACCGAGTTGGTGAGTAGACTCGACAAGTTTTGCAGAGTCAAAAGCGAGTCGGGCTTGGCGCAAGGTTCATATTGACTTGGCTTGAAATCTCAGTGAGTCGACTTGGCCAAGTTTCTAGTTGAGTCACCGAGTTTTAGATGTGAATTCCCATTGATATCTTTACCATTGACTCCAGCCCAAATTGTTAAGGTCAACTAATGGAACAGTATCGACGACCAGATAATACATGCCATTCTGGTCTAACAAGGGGTATTCTCGTCACCTAATTCTCTCTATACAAATTCAACTGATAATTCCACTACACTGCTTTCTAAATTATACATTCGACACACTATAACAATGAACTAACAACTAGTATAGTCATGAGAATGATGGGTGCTGGGAATTATACGACAGCCACAGTGCTAGGGGCAAGCCCCCAACCGTACAAGTGGCATGCCCGTCAAATCTCTGAACAGCCCAAATAGTTGGACCCATTGTAGATTAGTCATATCCCAAAATCAGATTTGATTGGACAATCCACAACCCCAATCAGTGGACATTTGTTGAATTTGAACAGTTCGCTTTTTTTTTTGGATAATTTGAACAGTTAACTGCTTATTTGTTTTTACTGTCTATTACATATCCAACCTGTGGCCAGCTAAGGTCAGAATTCAAATGTGACTTCTGGGTTATAATCCATCTACAGTGGCTCCCACCATATTAGCAATTTGGATGTGGGGTAACTGCTGCATGCATGGTACAGGAGCTGCCCCTAGCACTCTAGTTGCAGTTTAACGCCCAGAACCCGAACTCACATTCTTGTATGATGGAGGTAAGCAAATTGGCACATGATGTGATATCCTAAAAGAGCTCCATCAGCTGCTGCACGACATCTGCAATTCAAAAATATTTGTGTGCTCTTAGACATGAAAGCACAATCCATTCTTGGAAATGTAGCTGGATTATAAAGATACTACCTTGTAAAATAGCTGGCGTGGTCTGGAATTCCTGCCACATACTCTGATAGGAAGCAAGATCGAGATTGAGGAATTTGGCCGCAAGGAATGCGGCTCCAGCTGCTATATGATGGGGTTTAAATTGAAGCCAGAGTGAGCTCCGAAGCCTGCACAAAAGACATCCATTATATTCCATGCAAGAAAATTACAAAGAAAAAACCGATGTATCAAGGAGCAATCAATACAAGGGAGTGGAAAGCGAAACCAACCATCTGCAGCAGTAGAAAATATGATAGGACGATGTCTCATACATAGCATTCCAAATTAACAGAATCCGTATCAGTTTTAAGGTAATGAAAATCCAAGCAAAACACGAATGCAGATTTCAAATAGCAAACCAAATCAGGTCATGAAATCACTATTTTCTCTTACCAACTAGCAAAGCAGCCACCCAGGTGGAATATTTCCAAGAATCATCTGTAGAAATTGTGGACGTTGTGCCTTAATAAACAAGACATCAACTCCCAAACTGAATTCTGCTCCTTGCTCCAGAAATCCATATGCAATTCAAGCATCAAATGCATAGTAAGAATATGAACTTCTCCAGCACATACATGTATCTTCTGCCCAATAGTGCATTCCCATAAATGAACTCTTTACATATCCTGCATCATGCAAAGCATGCCTACATGCATGCTTTCACAAACTTACTGTGGATGCATGTCTAGCAATATGATGTGCAATGTATGTGGACTAACAGGCATGCAAAGATACTCAAGAGGCTTTAAAAAGGTATATGCGGACTGTCCAAGGGTATGGACACAAACAACAAGAGTACTGCTAAACATCTCTTGGGAAATCCCAGAGCATAAGTACAGGAAAGATTATCAACATAAATATATGATGACGAGCGACACTTAGCACTATGTTTTTATTGATAAGATAATATAAACATAATTCAATATCTTCATGAAACTGCAAACAAAACTAAGATTAAATAGAAAATCCCACATAAAGAGGGAAAAATCTTTTTCAGAACCAATCTCCTACTGAAAAGCAGCGATCCAAGACCATCATTATCGCAAATCCTGCACTGATATGGGCACAGTAGGTTGCTCGGAGGTGTTTCTCATCTAGCAATTCAAACTGGGCTAGACGATCTCTCTATGGTATGGGTATAGGTATATGACACAGTATGGAACAGCTCCCCCAGTTTGATGGATCCAAGCATTCAAGATACAGGGAGATGCTGCTAAATGCAGGGTGAGGTTGCAGAAATGCAGCCTTTTTTTTCTGACTTTTCCTTTGCAAGTAGAATGATGCTGTCAATCCAGGGAATAAAGGTCCTGACTGTTTGCAATTTCAATCGCCAGAAATATTAAATGAATGAAAACAAATTACCCTCACATTTAGAAACAAAAATCCAACATTCCAGCAACTAAGAATAACTTCCAGCACAATAGGTAGGCCAAAGAGGATATCTACCATAACTTGGTATCTCAAGGGGTTAATCATCAAAAAATGCAAATAACCGCAATTTCTTCGGCTTATTTGGGCATCAGTTGGTCAATCCCCCTTTCAGTTCCTCAGCTTATTTGGGCATGGAATGGAGTTCTTTTAGATAAAATCAAGGTAAAAGTGTGGCATCTGATCATAATGGCAGTCATGTGGAACATTTGGCTGTAACGTAATGCGTGATGCTTTGATAACAAGTCTTGATCCTCTCTTCAGGTGATCAGGAGGGCCAAAAGGGATATCATTGAGTGGGCTACCGGGAGGTTGTATTTAGATCTGAATGTAGTCTGTTCTTTATTGGATTCATAGCTTTCTTTTTGTTCATTTCTTTGCTTGTCCCTGGCAAGCTTTTGCAATAAAATTCATTCATAACTCTTTAAAAAAAAAAAACCGCAATTTCCAGCAACCCGATTTATCCCGTACAACCGGATTTACTAACCCCAAAAACCAATTTCCAGCACCCAATGCAACTT
Organism: Liriodendron chinense; assembly: GCA_003013855.2. NCBI lineage: Eukaryota > Viridiplantae > Streptophyta > Magnoliopsida > Magnoliales > Magnoliaceae > Liriodendron > Liriodendron chinense. The sequence continues at coordinate 2,572,073 of PVNU02001915.1, read as the reverse complement.
TAGAATCTAAATTCCAGTATTTGTGCAGATTTTCTAGCAACTGAAAATTTTCTTTTTGGCAATCAGAAGTTAAATCATGCTCCACCATGCGTATGGAGAATATTGAAGAGGTAAGAAGATTCAATTTGAGAAAAAGTTCAAAAAAAAAAAACCCAAGCATGGAAACTATGTCCATGTTTGTCTCAAACAGGAAACAACAGCAACTGTTCGATCACTTGCCCTATATAGAAGAATCAACTGCCTTTATCTTTGTAACTAAATCCTGAAGCCCACTCCAATCCCATCCTTTGATATGGCTAAACCTGAGCTGTCATAATCCTAAAAACCCATGTTAAACGAACCATATAAATCCTAGACTAAACCCTACATAAACAAAAATAATAATAATAATAAATAAATAAAAACCCCAACTGTACATGTGTTACTTGTACATAAGCCCTGACACCAGCACAAAGACAGCAGGGGCTGATGTCACACTAACATCAGCCCATTTTCTGGTTCCCGAAACTACACGCACGAGTCTACCTTTACCACTGCTATTGTGTCTGCTGCCGGACTGGATTTTTTTAACTTTTGAATACTTCCTGGATACCTGTAACATCCTTGATCTGTGCACATCTCTGAGTCTCCCCTTCTTCTCTTTTGCATAATAGAATATAAAAGTACATTTATCTCCAACAAAACAAAAAATCCCAAGAAAAAAAAAATAATTTGAAAGAACCAACGGATGCAGATCCATGTGGGGATAACTTGAACTCGTGAAACATCCAAAATTCAATATGCATGCTAGTATAAGATAGTACCAAGTGACATTGCATTTGCATGTACCATATATTCATATATGTATACATGATAAAAATTAATGAACTTTCTTTTTTGAGGGGCAACCAAAATTTTAGAAAGAAAAACTAAGGCAATTACAGCTAGGATGTTAAGGCATCATCCAATTAATAGACCAGAAAAGAATCCTACCAAGATGCCCTAAGTAAGTCCACCGGCCTATCTGTAAAAACCGTAGTTGATCTAAAGCCCAATCAATCACAAGGACCTTAGCCTTCTGAAATACCACAACCGACAAGCACAACTTGTCTTTAAATGATCTGCTATTACGCTCCTGACATACCACCCACAAGGTGGAGACAAATGGCAACCACCAAATGGGAAATCTTCATCTCTCTATCTTTATTTATTTATTTATTTTGGAAAGGTACCTCTCTCTATCTTTTTTTCCCTGTTCTTTCCAAAATGCCACCCTCAGGAGACTCTCATAGTACACAGCATAACCTAAGCAACCCAAATAGTCTGACAAAATTCCACCAACTCTCCTGGACAAAGGAGCAGTGCATGAACAGGTGATCAACAGTTCCCACATCCCAAAGACACAAAAGACAGCCATTAGGAATAATTACCTGCCTAGTCCTTAAATGGTAAGTCATAAGTACTTTATTCTTGCTGACAACCCATGCAAATGCCAGAATGCGAGCCAAGCCAAGTATTTTAAAAATTAATAAACTAATGCTAATATTGTTACACCTAGATTTACAATGTGTATGAGTTTAACCTTATGATTAACAGATTCTCAGGACTTAACAGTTTACAACTCAATGGCTAAAAATTTAATTCTGAATTTAAGGGCCAAAGCGAGCCCATAATGCATGCACATGTTCTTATCCATTTGCATGAAACAGGAGGAAGACATAGAGGCTTGATGGGAACCTAGGACTGGGGGAAACATGGGAAGCAGCAAAAGCCAAAAGTATGGAAGTTCTATGAGATCCATGATGCAGACTGGACCAGTTGATCCCAAAAAATTCCTGTCAAAGGGTCAAAGACTGCATGCATGGTGATGGTGGCATTGAGTTTTTAGTTCTACAGACACGCATCTTGAAAGACATGTTATGTGTGACTATCAAGACCGAACCGAATCCCATTTTCATGACCCATGAACATGGCCCAAGTTCAAGAAAGACATGCCATGTATGGCTATCAAGAAAGTTACAGCTTGGATATAAGGTATCACTGGATTAAGGGGTACACTATTATTTTTATTAAAATAGAAGGTTAGAATTAGAATTAAATGGCCAGGATCGTATTAGGGTTTCTTTCATCTAGAAAAATATACCCCATGTAAAAATTGATTTTCTTTTCATACTCTGGTAATTCTCTTTCAATACCAAATGTGGTGCCGGTTCTACAGTTGAAGCTCTAATGCTTTCCAGCATCAGTTTGATTTTTTTTTTTTCGTGTGTTGATCTACAAGCACTGTGAGGAGTATTACCTAGATGTACTAGAATAGTAGAAGTGGTGTTTATGCGAACCTCTGCTGAATATACAGCAAACCAAGATAACGGACTGATGGAATTAAAGGACAAACATTTTACAGATGAAAATGATCTGATATACAGGTACTTTGAGGATCCAGAGGAAAATTGGATGTGCAAGAAAAAAGAGAAAATAAACAAAAAAACTGCATCAGCTTAAGTACAACCAGGATGCCAAAAGCTTGTTGTAAAAGAACTTCGCTGAAAAACAAGAACTAGAAAAAATGAAAAGAAAACCTTGGAAAATAATTTTCAGAGTTAAAAAACAAAAGGAGAAGAAGAAGAAGGGATAGAAGTAACAAAAAACCGGGTTGGGTTCTGAAAGATCCAGCGGCTATCTCCAATAACCAGTGAAGAAGTTGGTTTGGGATTTATGTGGTAAAGGTAATCCCTAACATATTAGTCATTCAACTTCAGCAAACAAAACTTTCAATGAACAGCTTATCAATCCGCCAGCTAATGGTATCATACAGGTGAGCACACTATTTCTCCTGAACACCCTGCAAATAATATGACATAGCAAAAGATCAATATGCCTGACCAGAAAATACCATGCTGACTAATTAGTCTTCAGGGAAAAAATAACAATGACCCAAGTAAAAGCACTTCAAAAGGTAATGAAAAAAAAAAAAGAAAAAAAAAAGCCTAGGTATGAATAATAATAATCGTGAAATCCTCAATGCAAAACCATCTGCAGCTCGCAATTAAAAACATAAAACATATGCTTCTCCAATATTCGAATGAACGTTGAGAATAAGAAAGAATGGTTCCGGTAATCATGGTCTTGGAGAAGAGCAGATGATATATTGCCTCGCATGCAACTTCAAAAGTGGTTCATTGGCTCTAAAGTCTAAATACTGGGATAAAATAACAGTGGCGCTCTCAGCAGAAATAACTTTTCTGGACCCAGAAAAGAACTTTCATATTTATACCACCTTAACAAGTGCTGTGTTTCTTGAATAAATGAGCATGACAACATTTTGTTGCTTCAACTGACATTGGACCATCCATATTTGCTGCTTCAACTGACTGTGGGGAGCTTCCAAATTTGCTACCGTGAACTTTCAACTGCTTGTTGCCACACTTTGTAACACTTAAAACTAAAAGTGACATGTTTCCTCCAAGACATCATCCAATTCAAAAAACATTGCATCTTCAATTATATATTATTCTTTATTCGTCTAATTGCTCGAGCCCATCAAGTGGGTTCTCAAACATGGCATAGATGGTTGGAAAACATTTCCTTTTCACTAACTTTTGCGTACATGCCAGGGTTAGTGTTCGATGAGAGGAATCGTGGATGGCATCAGCAATATGGCAGACATGTTTGTAGCATTAGGAATTGAACATCACTGAGACACCAACTTGTCTTGTTGAAGGTGAGCCAAACCAATCACATTCAACCTAAAAAAAAGTATAGAACATCGATCTGTCCATTGTGAGGGCTTAAGATCACTAACAAATGGAACCCCATCGTTCTGTTTGCCAACTCTTGAATCATGATTGGTCCTTATAACAGTGACCTTTTGATGTATAGTGTATTGATATTGTGAAATCTTTGACTTGGCTGCAGCCAATCATGTTCATGAGCTCAGATAAATGCTAATTCATATGCCCTATTCTCCACATCAAAAGAGTGAGCTGAATATATGCTTTTAAGCATTAGAAATAAGCAATACTTCTCTGGCACTATAAATCAAGTAAGTGGGCTGTCCCTATAAAATTGAAGAGAGACCCCAACCAGGCAGGCCAAGGCTTTTGCTAATGTACCCAGTTTGTAGAGGAAATAAATCTGAAGTCAGAACAGGTTGATACAAGTATGATGAACCAGTTCTCTTTTTGGTCGTTGTTAAAGAGATATACCTTCATGTTGGACCTGCCACAAGATAGAAGCCACGACATCAAATTCTTGATCCGTTGAAGATAATGCGGACGTATATCTGTCAAGTTACAAATTTGTTCTTGGGATTTCTCTGCAACTTTCTGTAACTTCATTTTGTTCCTTCTTACATATTTTTGGTGTAACTTTTCGCATATTCATTTATTGTTTGCATTTCCATATCCTTTTCTGCATACACAAATCCATTTTCACTCCAAGTACAAACCAACAGTATAAAAGGCACCTTTTTCATCTGGGCACCTTCACGTCATGCAATACTCTCATTGTACTTGAAAGCATAAATAGTGCTTCAAGTCTCCTCCTTTAGCCATGCAAGATTCTCATTACTAATTCCAAGTGTTGTTTAAATGGAGCACTTACATGCCGAACACGCCAACCATATGACACAAATCTAACATCATACAACGCTCACAACTGCTGAAACATACCCTTCATTCCATATAATTCACACAACTTGTCCTTCGCAACTTAAATTAAGAAACCATAAATACAAGTAAAATTATCCCAATCCCTACACTACAAGTAAAATTATTCCAATCCCTACACCTAACCTTCTAAAGGGGATCACAACAAACTCAACTGAACAATCATGTTGAAGAATTACAAAAGAAAAAAGAAAAAAAAAGAGGCCTTACTATCCAAAAAACGATTGCTTAAACCGCAAAATTAACGCAATCAACAAACTTACCCTTCATTGACTAAGTTCCACGCTAAATTCACCAAAGCAGTTTGTGAAAGTCCCAATTTACTGAGGACGGATGTAAGAGGAATATATGGATGTTGCACATTAAGTTCAAAATTCAGAGTTGTTAGTATCATTTGCTCAGCTTCAATGACACGTTCTCGATATTGTTCAAACCAGTTCTGCACAAAACAAAGTAACAACAACAAAAGTTAGAAATTAGATGTAATAAGCACCTACAGAAGCAAGTAAAGGAGAAGTAACTGAAATTAACCAGTGACAAACACAAGAAACTCTCTCTCTAGGCACATTGGATGGCAGCTAGGAATCCAATACATACTGAACACTTTTTCACATCTTATAATTTCCAATATAATTTAACATGTTCAAAGGATGAGTGCAAGTAAAATGAGGATGCTAAGACATATGAGTGGCAAGACGAGGAATGATAGAATTAGAAATGAACGCAATCAAGGCAACTTAGGAGAAGCGCCCAGTGTTGTCAAAATCTTACGATTTACGATTTACGATATATGATATACGATTTTAGTCGAATCTTAAGCAAAATGATTTGAATCCCAACCTTGAATCCTTTTTTATATGAATCTTACGATTCTATAATTTGAATCCTACGATTCACAATTCAAATCCCGATATACGATTCAAATTATAGTTGTTCTCTTCTATTTTAAGCTTCACTTGGCTTTCATTTTATGTTTTTTAAATTGGTGGAGGCTTTAAGAATCATTTAGAAAGAGTAAATTATTTTATTTGTTCTTTATAAGAGATGAAATGATATATATTCTCTTCGATGTTAAATCATGTAGCTCTTTTTGTGATTTCTTACTTCTTAACTGATCGAAATACCAAATTGATGTATGACTTACCTATAATGTTTTTATGGATGGTTACAATCATATTGCTAACTTATATACATCGTGGAATGATGTTTAGAAATCAAAATATCTTTTTTTATTTTTTCGGTCTACAGTATCAAAGGCTACTTTTCCACCGTGATTATACATTCAATAAAGGTAACAAGAACATAAATTATTAAAGGACCCTTGTATTTTTTTAAGGGAAATTTCTTGAAAGACATAATAAAAAATAAAAAAAAAGGAATAAGAATCCTTTAACACTATCATGATATGGTATTATTTGGTGCATATTGAAGGCAAAAGGAAGATTGATCAGTTTTAAAAAAAAGTGTGATTTATTTATAGTTTTCATTTTTTTTTCAAAATTTGAAGAGATTAAAATTTTTTTACGATTTACGATATGATTTGCGATTCGATACGATTCAACCCCTACTACGATTTGTGATACGATAACGATTTTGACAACATTGGAAGCGCCAATAGGTAATTAGATGAGAAAAAGTAGGCTTAGACGGTTGCGATGTGCAATAGATACCCAAAAAGCAATGGTTGGGAGTAGGTTGGCTCAAGTTGAAGGCTAAAGGGAAAGCTGGAAGGACCAAAAGGACATGGGTGGAGATAGCATGAAAAGACTTGATGACCTACAGTGTAACTGAGAATATGGTGCTTGGTAGAGTGGAATAGATGAACATGATTCGTGTAGCCAACCCCAATTAGTTGAGATAATGCCTGAAGATGATGAATGGAATATAGTGTAAAGAATATAATGATGGTTGCAAACCCAGTTTATATTGCATCACATTGTTCAGGTACATGCATGAATGGAGCTAAAATCTATTCATGTCAGGCACTAGGGCCCTTGCAACAATACTTGAGAGACAAAAGGGCTGCTAACATTATGCAGATTCTTAGCCACAATTCAATAGGCTTGGCACAAAATCTAAAAGAAAAGTTCAGGACTCACAGCAGGGAGCATATAGGGAAAGAAAGCAAGATCCTGTTTATGGCAGATTTCATGGGATGCTTTGAGTACAGTGTTCAAAGGGCATGGTGTCTCCTCAGACTTCGCGGCAAGGAACAGAGCTCCTGTTGCGATCAACTGGAAGCACAGATCGTTTAGTAAACAAATAAAAATCCTTATATAAGCTGACAAGAATTCAATTAAGTTGACAAGCTAGAAAAAAGAAGCACATTTCAAGCATGAGAGAATCATGAAATCCTTGGCAGATGACAAACAGATGATAGGAATTAAGAACCTATAAACCTTAGATAAGTCTGTGATTCTGCCATAAAAATAGTTAGTTGTACAAAATGGTATTTTTCTGTTGGTAAAAGACGAAAGATTCAAAAAACATTGAAAGATAAATGAGTCTCGTCATAGAACTGCTTTCTTTTCTGTTTTCTTTATTTCTTCTTCCTTTTTTTATTGCAAGGGATTTATGTCAAATGGGAGACTAGAAAGTACGAAAAGGGGGGGGGGGGGGAGTTATAGTAAAGCCGTTTTGATAAAGCGATGAATAAATTAATGGTCAAGCCGTTTTGATAAAGCCCCATTAACCTCACTACACAAATATGATAATACCTTCCTTTAGAGAGAGAGAGAGAGATGATATCAAGGGTAGTGCATCCCTTTTTTGCTAATATCCTTTAATGGATAACCAAGAATTTATTCAAAGAAAAAGAAGACGTTTAAGTGAATAGTAGTTCCACTATAACACTCAAGTTATTAGCTCCTTTGGCAAGTGAAAGAGCAGCACAGTTTGCAATAGTATGGATAAAGGTAAGCAAAGAATTTTCCCTGATGCAAGTATACCTACTACCTGCAAAAGAGGAAGCAATGGTCCATGATCTTCACTCCCAAGGAGTGCTTTAAGACCAAGAATGCAGGCTTTGTCTTCAGCTTCTGCTTAATCCTGTGCACCAAATGGGCTAGAGAAGGAGAGATTTGTGGATCCTGGACAATACTGCCAAATCTGGCAATAATCGACATTCCACCTAAGAAGCCACGAAAGGCGTACTACAGCATGCCCCAGGGAAGACAAACTAGGATCACCTCGAACTGCCCCCTTAATCCCCGAAGACTGGGGGAGCAGGCACAGGGTCATCTTCAAGTTCTTTACAAAATTTTATTCTTTTTCTAAAAGCAACAATAACTTTGTAAAGAAAAGGAGACATACATCAAGGGGAAAGCAAAGAGGAACCAAAAGCGAGTGAGCCTTTGGTGGGTGGTGTGGTGAATCACTCTTTGGTGAGTTCAGTGACCTCATCTGCATCCCTCGGCACATTGGAGTACACAGCACCCAGGTTAGCAACAAAATATCAAGAAGCTAACTTCCTCAGCCCCCTAGCAGCAGTTGCTGCCCAATGAAGGGAGTTAGGAGTCTACTTCCATGACATTCCTCCATGAAGAGGATGCAATAAAACACAACCCTTCTTCAAGCGTGAATATCTGTGTTGTTCAACCCCACCTGACCATGAGGCCCTGAGAAAGCAATTCCTTTGTCATTCCTTAGGATTCTGCCAACTCCATAGGGACCCGAATTTCACAAAGACAGACATCAAAATCAAGCTTTAGATGCCCATATGGAGGAACTCTCCAAACTGTCTAACCCTTTCTTTTTCTACTCTCCATGTAATGCCACCTTCCAATCACAAGTGAAACCCGAATGGGAAAAACCCTACACTTGACCTCAGTTGATGCCCGCTTGATAAGTAAAGGCTCAACTCTTCTCTAAATGGTTCCCTCTACCGCCACTTTGTTTTCGAAGATCTTGTCACTTACTCCCTCCCATAATCTTCACAAAAGGTGGCAATACCTACCATTTCCAAATACTGCAGCCTCTATCAGAGAAAGGCCCGGAATATCAGCCAATAATTAAATTGCTAATGGATGCATTGATGACGCTAGTGTTCCAAATATTGATGATATTATCGGTAATATCTGCCAATATTATTGGCATCGCATGGTCAGCGATATTGAAACTGTTGGAAGTTTAAAATTTTCAAAATATCACCGATCGCGATATTATCGATCTCCAGTGTTTTTTGTAGCGCTCATAGCGTAGCTAAAACATTGTGTAGCGTATGCAAATAGTGTAAGCCACAGGGCATGTAGTGTATACTACATGTAGCATAGCATACTGTGTGATGAAGGTAGCATACACTGTGCCTGAAATCTCCCTTTTTTTAAGTATTTCTTCTATGTTAGTTCAACAACTATTTTAAAATGGTGGTGACTCATACCCATCATATGTAGCACTACATTGATCAATCTAGACCACCCAAATTGTAGTCCATATTGTGGATAGAGCACTTAGATCAATCCAGACCATCCAAATTGTGGTCCATATCATGAATTTGTGATTGTTTCCATAAAAAAAAAGAGAGGTCACACTTAAAGATGTCTAAAGGCAAAGAGACAGATTTTGTATGAAAATATGTAGTTGACGATCCAAATTCACAATCGAGAACTCATAGGAATTATGCAATTTTGTAAAATTTATCATAATTTTCTATTATTTTAATTAAAAATATTTATCGTAAGCTATAGAGGGCCAAACGCTATGCTATACGCTACACACTATTTAAAAGCATTGTCGATATCATCAATATTTTGAGAAGAATCCCTAATTAAAGTTCCCTGGCATCAATGCTACCATTGATAATATCCCAATACCATCATTAATATCCCCGATACCAACAATGGTATCCTCGATATAAGCGAAACATCCTCAAATAGGCAAGGGAGGGGGGATCCAAAAACTAGAAATAATAAATAAATAAATAAAATTGAAATTTTGTTCCTTGGGTGATTTCAATTATATTTCATCAACTCAAAGTTTAGATTTGGGGAGATATCTCGACCCACAACGAAGATGGGCCGGAACTCAAAGGTGACAAAAAAATCCATAGAAACCTCTCTTTTTTTCCAGATGTTAGCATAGATTGCAATGGAAATCCATGCACAGACATGGATTTGTGGCGAAAAAATTAACATTTAAGTGAAAAATAGGGGAAATTGGTGAAATCCTAAATTTTCTATTTTTATATTGAAAAATATTTTTTCTTCACTGTTAATTAATGTGGAAATTTTATACATTAATGAGTATTGGCCCAATCTATTGATTGGCCACAAATTTTATATATTTATTTTTGCTGATTTTTTTAACAACACAATTAGGCCCCTATAAAATGGAAAATTATTATGCATGGTTGTTTTTTGCAATATTTTGATTCCTATGTGTATAAACATGTGTCTTTTAACATCTCCGGAAGTTTCATTGAAAAGTTCCACCTTTCCCTAACATTTCCCCAACGTTTTCCTCAGAAAACAATATTTTTCCAAGTATTGGTGATAATATCAGCAATACCGATACATGTTTCCATATCCCTAATTATCGATACGTGTAACGATACTGATATGGCTCCAGCCACGGTGCAATCTAAAAAGAGATGCAATTCATCATTTCCTCATCTTTCCAGCATGGAGAGCAAACAATAAGAAACAATTCATCATTTCCTCATCTTTCGAGCATGCAGAGCAAACAATAAGAAACAATTAGTGCCTTTCAAAGCTTGTCCATAGTTAACATCGTCTTGGTCGTTGCAACCCATGCGCAAGCTTCTAGTCTCCAAATAATGAATTGGAGACTAGAAAGGCACTAATTGTTTCTAGTCCCATTGTGATTTAAGTTTCTGATAAGATTGCTCCCAACTATGGATAAAAACTATTTGACAAAAAGGTCATTAGGTGACTTAATCTCATTGCAAAATATGTTATCATCCTCTACTTCCAAATTCCCTGGAGGATGGCAAGAGAGAATCCACCAAAGAATAACATTACACATGGAGAAGGGCCCATCATTCCAAATTTTGAAAGCATTTGCAATTGGTTCTTTTGTTGCCCAAAGAACACTGATGACTTGAAAGAATTTGCTCCAAATGAGCTGTGCAAAGACACAATTCAAGAAGAGATGATCGACCATTCCCTTTGCAGATTTGCACATGAAACATATCTTCAGGAGGCAATGATGGACATGATTAATGGTAAGAAGTTTATTTTCAACCAGAGTCCGACAAAAAGCTGCAACCCAAGGAGGGTAGATTCCATAATAGGTAGGCTTTAAAAAAGATCATTTCCACTAAAAGAAATCACAGCCATAAGATTGAGTACTGTGAAACTTCACCATTTGTTTAGATGGCATGTCTCACCAACTAAACATTTCAAACACATCATTCAAGATATTGGCCTGGCACATATCATGTAATGGTATCAACCAATTGTGAACCAGCAATGCTCAAAGTCACACCATACTGGCCAATGAGGCTGATATAGCTTGATACGGGCCAATATGCAATGTCAATACTCATGGTGGGACTTTTTTTCTTCTTAACTTATTGTCAGTCAATTTTTTTCCTCAGCAAACAAACATTTAAAAAGAGCAGTTATGCCTCACCCTGGGATGTAGGGTGAATCATACCATACGTATGTACACATCCACTGAAGACAATGCATATGCACGGACATCAATATAGATTACAGACCATCTTTGATTGGTAGAGATCAAATAATCATCATCCAAGCCTTATCCCAACTAATTGGGGTAGGCAACATGAATCCCATTCCGCCATTCCACTCTATCGATGGCCATAACTTCAGTTAGACCATAGATTATCAAGACTTTTCTTACAACCACCAACCAAAAAAAAAAAATTGGTCAATGGTCGGAGTTCAATGGGCAAAACTGAATAAGTAGGAGGCCATCAATTTGATGTTTAGACCATGGTCCATCCACAATCACAATGGGACCCAAGATTTGGGCAATAGATACCCAGACACTGGTATATGTTCAATGGATAATGTTGGATATGACACAAGACTAGTACTAGTAGCACATACTATCGGATACTTGTAATTATGATATTATATTAAGTTTTTTATGTCTAAAACTCTGAAAATTTTATTTCATTCTTGTCATAATGTATGTGTTGTACTTTAAAATTTATAAACATGAATATTTCATCAAAATTTAGCATGCTAGAAAATTGAAAATTGAATGGATCCAAGATTTCCTATGAGTATTTTGTTTTTTTATGTATTTAGGAAACTAGATAATGTATTTTTTTTTTAAGCAAAATAGAATGGGTCAAAGTTTTGAAGGAAAAAGCTAAATGTGAATGGCATGTTACAAATGGATGCCCATATCCATATCCATGTTCATATCTTGAATTGTTGAGAAACGGAGTCAGATCCCCTTTCTTGTATTTTTTTTTTTTTTTTTTTTTTTGAACATTGATAATTTTATTGATCAAGGGCCGAAGCCAAAAGAATAGATACAACCAAAGACTGCAAGAAAATTATAGCTCAAGCCAACTATTTGGAAATTGAGCTATAAATTTTGATGCTCCATTACATGTGACTTAGCCTTATGAAACACCTCCATTACTTGGCCCTGACAATTCCTGAAACGCCGCTCATTCCTCTCCCCTCCATATGAACCAGATCCCTGCTAATAAGCTTAACCACCAAACTTTTTTTCCCAATCTCCCCTTCCCCCCACCATGCCACGTAAAAAATAAGCAATCAACAGAACTCAACATCGCCCATGCTACTCCGAACGAGTTGAAAAAGCTATCTCGTAACCTTTTTACAACGGACAATGAACGAAAAGATGACCCGTTGATTCCTCGCCTTGGTAATATAGTAGACAAACATTCGGAAGAATCATCTCTCTTTCGGAGATTATCCACTGTTAACACCTTCTTCTTACCCACTAGCCAAGCAAGCACCGCAACCTTTGGCGGGGCACTGCAACCCCATACAAATGTTGTATCCGTTTTTGTATTACTACCACTATTTGAGTAATCACAGTTTGGACAGTCTGGATCAATGCACACGTATGCCAGGGTAGAGGAGAGCAAGTATATTATCAACCATAGTCGCCTAGGATGTGCCATCTGCATTGTGTGTAAATAACTAAATGACAGTTGATTTAGCAAACCATTAAGAAGGCAACAGAAAAATAGCAAGGAAAATAGAAACTAGAGTTCGTTCAGACACTAGAGTGCGGATGTGTGGGAAAATCCTAAACAAAGGGGCAAGGAACTCACAAATCTATCATGACAAGCATGAGATCGACGAACAAAAAAGCGGTGGCAAAGAACCATTGCAGTTCCAATTGTCGTTTGTGGCCTGCAAAATTCAAAAAAGCAATCTATCATTCAACATATCAAAATTAGTTAAAAATGAAACTAGCATATGTTTTATCTTAATTTATACAAGATAAAAGAAAGATTATACAATCAGATATATGAGAAACAACACTTTCTTGAAGAAACATGTCAAGAGAAATGCTAGCATTTCACCATAGCCTTTCTAACAGCACTTTGGGGACTAGAATAAGTTTTATGATCAACTGACCACTGGACATCAACCTTCCTCTTTTGGCACAGCTCTGGAACCAGTCATGGGTGAGGCTCACATTGACTACAGTTGCATTCAAACATGTCCAGTATTATCCCAGCCCAAGTAAGATACACACTTCAAAAAAAGGACAGTTGCCAGATATCGCTGAACACGATAGAAATGCACATTATCACAAAGTCAGAACAGGGATTGGAGCCAATGTGATTTGAGGGCTGCAGAAGCACCCCAAAATTCCAAATGTAATTGCGCAGAACTTTATAAGCAGGCATATTGCCGTAGAAGCGTCAAAGGGCAACCAAAGGCTGTGTTTGGATGCACGACTGAATTAAATGGCAAACATTCAGTATAATCAAGAGGTAATTACAAAATCTAATGATGTTGACAGTATACACAATGTGGAAAGACCCTCAAATTGGAGCTAAGCTTCTGTCAAGTCAATTTGAAAGGAGCCTATTCACAATTTGAAACCAATCACTTCAATGTGAATGCCTTTGGAAATCAAAATTTGGTCATTTCCCCTTTGTTAGATTAATAATTTCACTTCAACGATTTGGGCTTGTAGCTTAACAGACTGGACTGTCCAAGTGGCCTGATACACATGCGGGTATATATATGTTTAGATATATGTGTGTGGGCGTGCGTGTGAGGGCGTGCGTGTGAGGGCGGGCGTGTCAGGGTGGGGGTGAGGGTTGCGTGCATGCATATGGGGGCATATGAGCATGGGCATGCAGCAAAAGTGTGTGCATATAGATGCAACTCAGTTGGATGGTGCATCCAAACATGCTAGAATAAATTTAGTTATGGATGCCAATATATCTAACATAAAATTTAAGTTTTGAGAAGATATTGATTTTACCAAAAAGTAAAAGTATGTGTTACAAATAAGGATAGCTGGATACATATGTAGAGTAATGATCATGAGTTGTACTGTAGGCCTATGGTTGTATCAAACACCTAGACTGTCCATTCAATCCAACCTTTTGCAGGCTACCATGAAAAACACACAGCCACCTGATGACCCTAGACATCTCAATTGTGGTCATTTTTGTTATATCTGTCTGCTTCCAAGCCATAGATTGGATGGTTAGCATTAGCTGACCATAGTTAAATAGGGCCAATCATCCTCTTGGATCATCCATTCAACGTGGGCCACCTTGGATTGCATATTATTGTAAAGAACAACTTCGAATGATCCTGACCACCCAATTTCCATGCTATCAATAAGATTGTTAGGAATTAGGATCATCTGATCAGTTTATTTTGGCGTGGTGTTCTGATGGCCCAGATCAATGATTGGACTGCCCACTGAGTGGTACAACTAGTTGCATATGATGAATCCTCAAATATTTATACGCAAGAATAAAGATCACTTACAATTCGAGCCGCATTCCAAGATTTTGAAGAAACGCACAGTATGAGTACCGCAGGTGCGTTTCCCGGAGCAAATCTATGCCATCCTTCCTTGACGGCGACAACTGCTCGATCTCATCCCTCGACATAAAGGACACATCGCCCTCTAATCTCGGCTCCTCACGTTCGTATCTCGGCAACAGATCAGACCTCATCGGAATAGGATACAAACAACGGCTCGTTGACGGGACACTGGCAATTGTGTCCAGATGCTGATAGCTCGGGCAACCCGATGATCTTTTCCTCTTCAGAGAAGGTGCCACTACAACTCCGGCGCCGTGATGGCAGTCCCGTGAATTCCCCGAAAAACCGTGGCGATCGCTCCTACGGAACGAAGATCTGAAGTCACGGCGGGGCGCGGGAAAGGACATGATTCCGATTTCGAAGAATCAACTGATGACTGATGATGAATTTTCCCAAATTGAGGTGAAGATCAGAGATCAGAAAACCTTAGGATGCGAAAGCTGCGACGATGGGTACGATCAAGGCCTCGGATTTGCATTTAAATGCTGAATTTTGTAGAATTTTAGGGAGTTTTTTGTGATGGTTTGCTGACCATCTGATGGAAATCTGGAAAGGGTTTGGAGAGGAGAGGAAGATGGGAGAATTACCTGATTTGGGGAAGAGATAGGAAAGGAAGGAGATATGGGTTTGCAGACTTGAAATTTCGTTGAATTTGGGGTGAATTTAGGTAGAATTTGGGCTGAATTAGGGTTTTTATTTGGTTGATTTTGGGTTCGGTTTTTTTAGGTGGGGAGCAGAACCGTTGAAGAAGGAAATACATGCGTGAGAGATAGGTCTTCTCTGGATGGTGTGAAAAAGGGACAAGAATCGCGCGAGTGAGATAAAAGAAGACGCCTCGCGACACGGGTGTAATATTTCATACGTATGAGAGATCCGATCCATTTATTCGGTGGGACCGACTGTGATTACTACTTTAACAAGTAACAAGTTCTATCTATAATTAGGTCGAGTAAACTGGTGTTCATATTTGTGATGACTGTCGTTTTTCTTCTCATTGGATGGTGGCCCACTTAACAATGGACCAGATGGATTCATTGAAAGCTTATATCCAAGATGGATCTATTCAGAACGTACGGACGTCTCAAACGTGTGAGTCTCAGCACATACACGGCGATGTCATTTTGTCATCTCACTCGCGCGATTCACATTAACTCACAAGGCAAGTTGCGGGAGAGTCTATGTTTGGCAAACCCACGCGCAGCTCGACACAAGGGGTGTCAATGGGCCGGTATCGGGCCTGCAAATTTAGAATTTTATACAGGACCGGCCCGGTGGCCCGGCCCGATATAGTGCAAAATCCGGGCCAAGGCCTACCCCAGGCCCGGCCCATTGACACCCTACTCGACACGCAGATACACGTGTTAACTTGGATAAACGTAGGATATCAAATCGGTCCAGGGAGGGGATCTGTGGGGCCCACCGTAGTGTATGTGTTTATCCACGCCGTCCATCAACTTTGCCAGATCATTTTACGGGATGATGCCAAAAATGAATTAGATTCAAGGCTGAAGTGGACCACACAGTGGGGATTAAACGCCCACCATTAAAAACGTAATGGGACTGCAGAAGTTTTGATCAAGATAATATTTGTGATTTTCCCTTCGTCCAGGTGTATGTGACCTTAATGAACAGGTTGGATGGCAAATAAATATCAAGGTGGGCCCTAGAAAGGTTTCAACGGTTGCAATCATTATCACCGCTGCTTCCTGTGGTGTGGTCCACTTGAGCCTTGGATCTGCCTCATTTTTGGCCTCATTACCTGAAATGATATGTAAAAATGGATGGACGGAGTGATGAAATACATACATCACGGTACCTGTTATGGACAGGGCGCAATCCTCGTCCGTCCATCAGGTGGAACTCACCGTTTATATGACATTTTCGAGAATCAGGACGGTCCAAAGATCAAGATGGCCATGTTAAAACATTGACCGTTGATTCTACACAATCCATTGCCCTTCATGCATATATAGCCTGCATGGTCATTTCACCAACGTGATTCTCGAGCCCGACCGTAGATTTAATGCTTCCTACCTTATGTACGGATGGATTTCGCACATGGAAGGTAGGTTGGCGCATCTAGATGCGTGTAAAAGTAGGTGTCGGCTTCTTTTTCTTTTTTTTTTTTTCTTTTCTTAGAGGTTTTCTATTATACATTGAGATGTATTACAATCGTATGCGTCGGGGTTTTTTAGCCGTTGGATCAGAGTCTTTTTCGGTGTTCCAAACCTTTATATGACGAGACGGACATCGGCTAGAAGATGCTCAGAAGAAATATCAGATATGAGTGTTTTCAAATGGAAAGATTTGAATGATCAAAAGTTGAAATATTTCAATCTGATTGTTTTTATTTATGAGATTCTTTATTTATTGTGGGGCCATCGTATAAAGTCTCGACGCATGCATTTGGATGCATTCGTAAGGGATTGCCTGTGGCACGACGTGGCCTAAGCTTTTTTGGTTCACTGTGAAGTATGTGTTTTATCGACGTCGATGTGGAAACACAAATATAAGCTTGATTCAAAAACTTCGGTGGGGCCAAAAAGGTTTTCAACAATGGGCGTTCAATTCCTACTTTTTTTTTTTTTTTTTTTTTAATGGTGTGGTTAACTTGAGATTTAGATTTGCATCACTTTTGGGCTCATGTTATAACATAAGCTGGAAAAACGGATGGACGGTGTGGATCACAGTGGTCCTTACATAGCTTAGGCCACGTCGTGGCATGGGCATATCTTGAGAGGGTGATGCGGATGGCGTTTGCCGTCCGGCACAGGAAGTATTAAGCTGTCTGGTGCCGTAGAGATTCCAATATCAGGACCAAACTGTATTTCATACCACATGAAACAATGGAAATAGAAACGCCCATCGTTGGATACAAAACTTCTGTGGACCCATAAAATTTCCTAATGGTGGGCGTTCAATCCCTTCTATTTCATGTTGCGTGGCTCACAAAAGTTTTAGATGTACCTGATTTTTATAATTTTGTTCTATTGTGGTCTTACAAAACTGATGAACGGAGTGGATTTGTCACAGACATATATGTGGCCCACACACAGCTTCTTGACACGTCTCCTTTATTCACAGTGATCCAGACCATTCAAAATTACTGTGGATGGGCATATCCACAAAATTAAAGTGGTCAAATCCAAATATTAACATACGATTCTACCATCCCGGAAATATCGTGATTTTTCCCGCGCCCCGAGGGACACATTTTCTTTCGAGGGTTTCAACAACGAGAAGCGTAAAGGCTACTCACGAGAATCAG
Organism: Liriodendron chinense; assembly: GCA_003013855.2. NCBI lineage: Eukaryota > Viridiplantae > Streptophyta > Magnoliopsida > Magnoliales > Magnoliaceae > Liriodendron > Liriodendron chinense. The sequence continues at coordinate 2,554,164 of PVNU02001915.1, read as the reverse complement.
AGAGTACAATCCTATTTGCCGGCACGCCAGCATAGCGTACGTGTGATAGATCCGGACCCTTCATCAGGCGGGACACGTTGTAATTGTGCCCCTTCAAACCTATGGGCCCAGATAGGATTACCGAGACTATTTGATGTCCGTTGATTATGAATCACATAGTAAATCTTTTTAAGAGAGGTAGCAGCGGATTACCCTTACCGTGTGGGGCCCATCTTGATGAATGTGTTATATATTTACGCCGTCCATTTGTTTTTCAGCTGATTTTAGGTCGTGATCCCAAAACTTCTTATTTGCGCCAAAAGTCTGGTTTACCTCATCAACAGGTTGGATGGCAAATAAACATTACAATGGGCCGTAGGAAGTTTCGATGATGGGTGTTCAATCACCATTGTTTCCTGTGAGATCGCCGATCTGAGATTCAAATGTGATTAATTTTTGGTACCAAGTCTTAAAATGGATTGAAGAAACATATGGATAACGTGGATATACATCATATCATCAAGGTGGGCCCCACAGTGACAGTACCGAACCTGTTTGATCGCGATGTAAAACACCCAAGCTTTTCGGGGGCCACTATCTTGTATACGTGGAATCCACTCCGTCCATCAGGTGACAAACCCTTCTTTAACCGGAAATGGTACTATGAGGTTGATTTCATGGGAACTTTCATGAGGTCGAGCTGTGTAGGCCCCACCATGATGTGTGTCAAACATCTACCTCATCAGTCAGATGCATTATTCTATGGTGGGCCATTGACTTAAAAATCAGGTTAATCCATGACTTAGGTTGGCCACACCACAGACAAAAGTTGAGAGGGGTTGCCCGTCCATTAAAACCTTTATGATCATTTATTGGGTCCACCGAGGTGTGGTTCACAAATCCAGCCCATCCATTATATGTGTCCCACTTGGATGAGTTGTCAGACCAAGTTTCAGATGCATCCAAAACTCATGTGGGCCCCAACAAGTGATTTTAGATGTTTTAGTCATGTCTTCACATGATTTTAGATGGTATGACCCACCTAAGTTCCATATAAAGCTTGATTTTATGTATTTCGTTCATCAGTTTTGAAAGCCCATTTTAGAGCATGATCCAAAAAATGAAGGAGATTGAAATCTCACGTGGACCACACCACAGGAACAGCTAGATATTAAGTGACTAACTGGTTAAAAACTACTTGGGGGCCATAAAAGTTTTGGATCAAGCTGATATTTATTTTTTCACTTCATCCAGGTTTATGTGAGCGTATGAACAGGTTTGATGGAAAATAAACATCACTACCGGTCCTAGAAATGTTTCAACGATGGTCATCATTGTCTCTGATGCTTCCTGTCATGTGGTCTACTTCAGCCTTCGATCCCATAAAGCCCCTGACAAAACCATCTGTCTCTACCTATGTCCTGGTGGGGGTAGTACCCAATCCGCGCTCGACCTTATTGGGAGAGGATTAGGTGTGACCCAGACTCACCCAACATGGTGAGACCCCTACGTGGCGAGATTTTATCACTCGAACGCACGTATCCACTTGCACATGCCATAAACACCGTAACGGCGGGCTAGGGAATCTCTCTCTCTCTCTCTCTCTCTCTCTCTCTCTCTCTCTCTCATCACTCCCTCTCTCTCTCTCTCTCTCTCTCTCATCACTCCCTCTCTCTCGTCTGCTCATTGTCTCCCTCGCTTTCTCCCTTCGTCTACCTCTCGTCCGTCTTCCTTGTTCTCCCTCTTGTTCTTCCTCTCACTTGTTCGCCCTCTCTCTCTCATTGGAAAAGAAGAATAAAAAAATGCGAGATTTTGAGAATTTTTCCTCTCCTTACAAGTAATTTGTACATATTCATTTTGGTACTAAAATCTCTCTCTCTCTTTCTCTCTCTCTCTCTCTCTCTCTCTCTTTGAATTTCGAAACCCTAGCTAGGGTTGCATAATGGTGCATGTAATTGGGGATTTCGATTCCCTATTCCCTAATTAGGGATTTTTAGTGTAGAGCATGGAAACCCTAATTAGAGTTGTGCAGTTGTGAATTTAATTAGGGTTGTGAATGTGGAAAACCCTAATGTCAAAAACCTAATTAGGATTGTGAATGTAAAGCCCCTAATTAGTTGTATTAATGATTTTTTAAGTGGGATTTACAAGAGTGTTGGAATTTGTGATTAGTAGAGAATAGAAAGAAAAAGCTACAAGTGGATGCTTGATTATGTTGTTGAATGCATTAGAAATACTACAAGGGAGTGGCATTTTGTTGTGGAAGCCTGCACTTGATTTTGTCCTTCTTAGTTGCATTAGACCTTGAGTTAGGAAGTTAAATGTTTGTCGACCTTCCTTACATGTGTGTACCCTAACAAAACAAAAAATAAAAATAAAAAATCAAGATCATTGATCTAATGTGCCTCATCACATATTGTGGAAACTAAAGAATGCTACTTGGATTGGAAATTCAACAATCAATCTATTTTCCGCCGATTATGAACCATTGATGTGAAATGTTCTTATCCATTCTAGTGTGGAGAGTTCTATTCAAGTAGGGGCAGATCAGACCGAGGTCTGGAATCTGGGTTGTTTTGCATGTTTTTTTCTCTATAGATTCTGCTATTTGGTGAATTGTAGTACTCGGTAGAGAATTAAGTTTTGCTGCTTTCATTGTCATTTTTCTTGGATGGCTAAGATCAACTGACCAATGGGACTTTTGCATGCCAGTCCATGAATTGTATTTTGACCTTTAGAAGACCAAAATCTTTGATTGGTCTTTTTCTTTAAAATATCTTTCTTTTCTTTTGGCTTTTTTGAGCTATGGTTGGTAAGCGACAGAGACTCACATACAAATTCAAATTCAAACTCAGGCAATTTAGGACCACTTGCAATCCAAAAACCAGAAAAAATCAAATACCCAATTCGACTTTCGTGTTGAAAGACAACGAAATGGAAGAAATTCAGCAATTTTTTAAGTACCTGTTTCCCAAACTTCATGGAGACTGATTATGAAATCCTCTTCTTGCTGTAAGAAATGACCTTTAAGATCTAGTCTAATGTAATTTATCCATCTTAGCCTACAACTCTTACCATATCTTTGCAAACTTGTGAAAAAAATACCTTGAGGTTTATCAGATTACAGATGCTAAAAATAAAAGAATGGCCCAAACAAGCCCATCTGTTGATTGAAGGCATGTGCATGGTTGTATCTTCTTCTTCTTCTTTAGCAGATGGGCTTGTTTCTTTGTTAAAGGCATGTGCATGGTTGGATCTTTTCCTCTTCTTTAGTAGCACTCGCAACTTCAAAGAGTAAGCATAAAGAGTTAGAGTGAGATGGAAGAGAGGTTAGAGATGTTTTCAAAGGAAATTAGGGGTGGATTGGCAACTAGAAATGTAAAGAATCCCCGTCTAGTAATTGGTACTTTGAGAATTTGTACGTCAAGCTGTATTTGACAACTTAGAATTTGAATCCAATCTCTAAGAATTTGAAAAGTATCTTGTCAGCAAGAAATCATAAATTAAATTCTGGCCAAAGTTTGAATGATTAATTAAGTATCACTTTTCTTTTAATTCCTTGATCCCAAGAATATGTTGTTTTTTTAATTTATTGTTAATGTGATTCTAAATTGGTGAAAGTAAAACTCATGTCAATGTGGATGATACTTAGCTAGTCTCATTTGATACTAAGTTTGAACCAGCCTTTACATTATTATTTTTTTTTTTTTGGAAGGATCAACCTTTACATTCTCTAGCACATTTATTTTTAACCATGGAAAACAGTCTTCGAATCTCCATCATTTGGGATATAAAGTTTTTTGGCATATTCAACAAAGGTACAAGTTCTGTACTCCTGCCATTCTAAAAAAAAAGTTATAGGTGATGATCATTCCTAGTTCTTATCTTTTATTTTTTCAACACATCACTAATATTTCTTTTAATTTCATAATTTTCTTGCCTTTTTATTTTCTCTTAATTCCTTGAATTTTAGTCAGTTCAACAAGTTATTAGATTGTTATAGCTAATCTCTCTCATTGACAATGACTAGGTTGAAGCTTGGTCAACAAGTTCAACTGGTCAAAGTTCTTTATCTTTCGCTACATACTAAAGGTATCCATAGTATTTTGAGTTTTTAATTTTTTAGTTGTAATCACAATTTGGTGTGCAGTTGCATCATGCTATGAACGTTTCGAGTAAAGTTATATAATGTTATGAATTTATGAGTGCATGTTAACAAATGCAAACAAGGTTAGGGTTGCTCTACTAGGAGCTCTATAAAAACTGAAACCCCCCGCGGTGTGCACGTGTGTGAAAACAAGACCTTTAAAAAAATGGAATGAAATTGCTGAGCAAGATTCGTGTAAGCTAAAAAGTTTTAGAATTCTACTATAATAATATTTAAGGATGGATATCTTAATCAATGTTAACTTTTGTATTTTTTCTAGTATGTATGAATTATTGACTTGTATGGATATGCATTGTATGTGTTGCGAGTTTAGAAAACAATTTAAAATGTTTTTTTTTTTTTTTACCTTTGATGTTTTAGTACCTTAGATATTTTAGGACTATCATTAAGGTGTACATAATTGGAAACTACTGTTTATTTTATTCTTGCGAGAAATGATTGGCGATTACCTCTTAAAAAAATTTCAATTTATTTTTGTAGATGGACTTGATCTAGAGGAACTTGGTCCAAAAATGAAAGACATTCTAAAGATTGGAAATTCGGGAGTTGTTGCTTTTCTTTTTGTACATCTATTCAGTCTGCATTGGTCAGACATCTTTGGGCTTAATGGAAATGTTAGCCACATTGCTATTTGGAAGGAAGAATGGGTGTTTTGTGATGTAAATTGTTTTAAAAATTTATCGGATGTAGAATATGAGATGTTATGTTAAGGATGAAGATGCTGATGCATTGTTGTGCATTTTGTGTTGATGCAGTTTGGCTACATTGCTGTGCATTTTGTGTTGCTACAGTTTGGTAGCGAGCGATGCATGGGGCTAGAGTAGATGGAGAGACTGGGCTTGGTACTCGAAAGCAGGTGGGGGCTCGTTTGGAAGTCAATTGAACTGTAGTTTGGCTAAAGTTGATTGCGGTGGTTGCTGTTAGGGTTAATTAGTTGTTGCCTTGCTTCCTGTGTTTTAGCGCATCAGATAATTTTTAGTGTGGTTTTAATGAATATTTGCATTTATTTCTTGGATAGTGTTGGGGTCCCAAAAGTCAAGGTCTTCGAAACAATGATTATGAGTGCCCAAATCATCACCTGATTAGAAATAGGGCCAGTGCATCGACATCCATCGCAAAGCGGGCCCCGCAAGCCCTCCGTTTCGCAAAACTCAAATTTTGCAAAACATGAGTAGGTCAGCGCGTCACTAAAGTGCCCCAGCGCATAATGAAATTCAGTGTTATAGTCGAAATAGCGGTGATCATATATCATCACGACGTCCTGATCCTGCGAGCAGCTCTGGTCTCTGGTCTCTAGTCATGCGAGCAACTCTGGTCTCTGGTCATGCGAGCAGCCCTGGTCTCTGGTCTCTGGTCATGCGAGCAGCCCTGGTCTCTGGTCGCTAGTCATGCGAGCAGCCCTGGTCTCTGGTCATGCGAGCAGCCCTGGTCTCTGGTCTCTGGTCTCTGGTCATGCGAGCAGTCCTGGTCTCTGGTCTCTGTCATGGCGAGGACGTCCCTCAGCTCATAGTACCAGCAACCTATATATGCGAGCAGCTTGTCTCGCGAGCAGCTTCCGACGTGCGAGCAAGTTTAACTACTAATGATCAGCGATGACATCCCTTAGCCTATAGTACCAGCAGCACGTATAGGCCGATTTTGGGCTTATCTTCGTCTACGGCTCCGTGTCTCAAGGGGTCGCATCTGCGGTCGTTGAAAGGGGTCGCATCTACGGTCGTTGAAAGGGGTCGCATCTGCGGTCGTTGAAAGGGGTCGCATCTACGGTCGTTGAAAGGGGTCGCATCTGCGGTCATTGAAAGGGGTCGCATCTACGGTTGTTGAAAGGGGTCGCATTTGCGGTAGTTGAAAGGGGTCGCATCTGTGGTCGTGAAAGGGGTCGCATCCCGAACATGTGAGCAGCTCGGCTCGTGCTCGTTAAAAGGGGTCGCATCCCGAACATGCGAGCAGTTCGACTCGTGAGCACTCCCGGATATGAGCACTCCCGAATATGAGCACTCCCGTCATGAGCACTCCCGAATATGAGCACTCCCGGATATGACCACTCTCGTCATGAGCACTCCCGGATATGACCACTCTCGTCATGAGCACTCCTGAATATGAGCACTCCCGGATATGAGCACTCCCGAATATGAGCACTCCCGGATATGAGCACTCCCGAATATGAGCATTCCCGTCATGAGCACTCCTGAATATGAGCACTCCCGAATATGAGCACTCCCGAATATGAGCACTCCCAGATATGACCACTCGTCATGAGCACTCCCGAATATGAGCACTCCCGGATATGACCACTCTCGTCATGAGCACTCCTGAATATGAGCACTCCCGAATATGAGCACTCCCGGTTATGACCACTCTCGTCATGAGCACTCCCAATTATCATTCAACGGCAAAACAACGGTGACACTATTTTCTATGGTATGGCCCACCTGAACATCTGATTTGCCCCAAACTTGGGACCACCTCCTGGAATAGCACTCCCGAGCTGATGAACGGTTTCAATCTTAAACCCATGCCCTATAAATGGGACCCACCTAAAAGTTTGCCAAACACGTGGAAGCATGCAAACATGGAAAAAAGCCACTGTTGTAAAGACATGCGCCCAAGCGCTGATTGAGAATCGGTTACTGGTTGAAGACGTGTGGGGCCACCATGATGCCCTTTGAAACATCTGAAACATTCAGAGAATCAAAAATGCCCACACGTGTCATATGCATAAATGCTAGCTTGATCTGATACTTCTATGGCTCCACATAAGTCTTCAACGGTGATTGAACGGTGGAACTGTTTCCTCTCGTATGGCCCACCTGGAACTCGGATTTAGGTGAAACTTGAGGCCACCTCCTAGAATGACGACCCTAAACTAATGAACCGCTCAGATTTGGGGCCCACGAACTACAAAGGAGACCCACTAACAGGTTTTCCAAAAGACGTACTAACCATGCAAACTCATGGTACATACGTATTGTCAACATTAACCAGCGTCCAGCGCCTCCAAGAGCCCACCATCTGAGTGATTTGGAGAATCTGACATGTTCACAGGATCAGTGTGGTCCACACGTGCCAGAGTACACAAGATTAACCTGATCCAAGTTTCAAGTGGACTACACCATAAGAGGATATATATGAACCGTTACAACTCGCAAACCAACAACTATATAAAGGGGTTGCGTGAGTGGCATTAAAAAAAAAGAGAGGGAGAGAGCAGAAAGAGAGAGAGAGAGTAAAAGAGAGAGAGAAGGAGAGCGGACGAGAAGGGGCGATTTTTTTTTACGCGCTAGCCCTTCAAACGGAGCGATGCGTTAGCCTTTGTAGCGTGGGGCGATTTTCATCACGCGCTGGACATAGAGTGATTTTCATCACGCGCTGGCTCCAAAAGTGGGTTTGCACTAAGGTTTGGAGCGGGGACGCGCCTGGCTCTAAATAAAGCCATGCGCTGTCAGCCCTTATCACCATACGCCGCCTATAAAAAAGCCATGCGCTGCCAGCCCATACTATCATGTGCTGCTGGTCCTTAGTAGCATGTGCTCCCTCTAAAATGGCATGTGTCCTTGGCTGGAATGCATCCGCCCTCTCCAAACATATGTACCCCTAACCAATGAGCATGCGCTCAGCACCAGCAGCCATGTGCCTAACTTGATTTGTCTCAGTTGAAGTGTGCCTGGACTTCACTCGGCCTAATTTAACTTAATTGCACATGCACCCAACATGATGTGGCTTAGTTACATACTCATTATGCATAACCCCTCTAATCTAGTATTCTCTCTACGTAATCTAACACGCACTATGTCTCATTCCGCTTAACCTAACATTCACTCTATGATATTTGGCATGTACTAAAGAGTATCTCACTTTGTTTGCAATGTCCTGCATATTTGTGTATACAAGCAGATCTCAAACTGAGCTTCTGTTGCATATCGACTATCAGCAAGTGAACAGAAGCCAGAACGCGCCCGAAGACGAATCACCAGACTCCAACACGATTCGACGACTGCTTGTAGAAACTTCATATTTACTGTATTCATTGTACAAATATGTCTTAGCCCAGATTAATGCTCTTAGACTAACCAAATGGGACTATGGTTAACACGATAAACCATACCAAGAGAGTTCTAAAACTATCACACACAATTTGTTAAAGACTGGAGCTTCAAGAACAGTCGATGCCCTACCCATCCAAACGGCATCCGCTGGTTGAGCTGCTCAGGTACATACAACTGCAGATCGGTCTTCCCGCGGTCACCCGTCACAAATGACGGGCGCAGGCCCAGAGTCTCACCCCTCGGTTAAAAACCCTGACAGTCTCAGCCCGGACCTCCGGTCAAAACATGGGACATAGACATCTGACTCGTACAAAGATGGATCAGTCCATAACAAAACACAACAAATACAGGTCTCCGCGACCATACAAACACAGGTCTCTACGACCACATAAAAATACAGGTCTCTACGACCATGAACTCTAAGGCCATAGTCCCTGATGACTTAGTCTTCTGCCCATCAATTTGGGCTTTTTCTGAACACTCCACCTCATGTACAATTGCTAATTCATAGTGGATTTTTGTCGCTTTGTGCCGTGGTTTTCTCCCGCAAGGGTTTCCACGTAAAAATCTCTGTATTCTTTGTGGCGTGCATGATTTATACTTATGCTTCTTTATTTGCTTTATTTAATTTGTCCCTAAGGCTTATTAGTTTACTTTTGCCTTTTAATCAAGGGTGATCGATCCATTCGATATAATTAATTGCTCGTGCCAGATCACGGCCTGGAATGTACAAGATCTCAGAATCTCTGGAATAAAATTCGCCTTGCGATATCTCTTCTCTTGTACCTTTTATGAATGCTTGTGATTGTCTATGAATATTTCTATTACTCAGAACCCCAGAACAACAATACATCCGAAAAAAGACTGCCGACGAGCGGTTGATTTTTCTAGTTCTAACAGATAGGCACTTTTTTTTGTAAGTATAGGGGAGCAATATGATAAGTGAGGCCTATTTATTTTATGGTGCCCACCTGAAGGTTTGCACAAAAATTTTCTGTATCAACCAAGTTATAAGTGGTATGCTCCATCTTTCTTGGAAAAAAAAAAACAGCTATTGTGATCCCATGAAAATTGCAGATTTATCCCACCAGGGTATGACTTATGTTTCTAAAATCATATCGACCTTGCCACCAACCACATCAAGGCCTCAAATTAAATTGTGACGGAATTGCTGGAATACCACTTATTCCCAATCTATGTTTGGAATGGAGGAGTGTCTTGCCTAAACTTATGACTTCGATTATCATATTTGGTGCGACATTGTTTTCAAGATGTGTTTACGGCACCAAGTGTTTGTGGGCCCCACCATGATATTTGCGTTATATTCACACTGTCTATCAATGTTCGAGATCATTTTAGGGCATGAACCCAAAAATCAAGCAGATCCAATGCTCAAGTAGACCACAACAAAAGGCTATGGGAACAATGATTCCCACCATTGAAACCTTCCTATGGCACACCATGATGCTTATTATCCATCCAACCTGTTCATAAGGTCACACAGATGAGGATGAAGGGAAAAATCAAATATCAGATTGATCTGAATAGCACCATGAAAAATGCTTTGATTGGAATCGGACTATCTTAACCATCAAATAGCATCATATACTAGAAGAAGCCCACAACAGGTTGAAGTTGAGAGGGCTGCGTTTGAAGGTTGATGTCAGAGACAGTTAAGAACGCCTCATTAGGATAAGATCCCTCCTCACAAGATGCAAGGTGATTATAAGAATAGTGTAAATGACACTAGTCATTTGAGGAGCATCTTCCAAGGTGGTCCATTTATGGCCAAGCTATTCCTAATCTACCTTAATATCATTTCCAGAAATCCTCGTAGCACGGACAGGGGCATCTAAGAATGTAAACAAGAGCATGCATCTACTACAAAATCAGATCTAGAAATCTCACTAGATTAGGTTCTATGTGCTAGCCCATGTATTGAAAGTTTATCTGGATTTTTCAAAATCATTGTCAATTAACACATCAGACTGATTCATTCCATCATATATCATGAGAGGTCACAATCTGTAAATGTTGTTGCCCTGTTTGGAATTTCATTCCCTTAAGTTAATACATGCTTCCACAGTGTGTCCCAAAAAAAGAAAGAAAGAAATGAAGTCCAAGATAGGTGGATAAAGAGGAGGCTGTTGCAAGGTCTGCCATGAAAATTTTAAACCCACAAATACCTCTTCACCTACCAGCCAAGCTGGAAAGGATCTCATTGCCTTTGATCACTACTTATTTTGAAGAAGCCTTTAGGGGCACCATAAGTAAGGCCAAGAATCTTGTCACTGGTCTTTGAACTTCATTTCACCTTCTAAAAAGAATGCAAAGCCATAGAGATGCTTTTGATAAATTACCAAAGCCATAAGTCATAAGTCATGATGGCTGGATAGAGTCATAAGTCATAAGTGATGATAGTTGGATAGAGTCATAGTAAAAAGCATTAAAGGCACCTAAAAGTAAATCATAGGACTTTGTCCAAGTCATCCTTTTATTTCCAGCCAGAATGTAGTGGGTTTACTTGAGTTAATATCCGTAAGTTAACTCATAAGTTACTTGTTTCCAGATAGAAGAAACCTTTCGGGGCACCATAAGTTATACGGATATTAACTCAAGAGTGCATATATATTAGTTTCAGCACTGGCCACAAACTCATCCACCACCGAACAAGCTGTATTTCTTTCAACAATCAAGAAACAATTTTAGTGACAACTTAGTCAAGAAAGGAAAATTTGACACACAGACTCTTAAAAAGCATCTACCATTTGGACTGTTTATCCACATAAAACTACAGTCTAATAGTAAACATATCTTCATAACTAACACAAATCATGAAAATAAGCTTTTAAATAGGGAAACTACAAATTGACATTGATGTTAACATCAACACCATATTCTCTTGCAATTGACATGCTATTCAGTCGATGGTGCAAGTCTTCAGACATCCGAATTAGAATCAAATATTTTGTCACTATAAAGTCTTTTTTCACTATCTTCAGTACTCTCTTTAATAGATCACGCTAAAAGTATTTACGGAAGTGTGAGCCTCCAGGATTTGATGGTCTACACGATAAGAACCTTCACAAAGTCGAGGATGTGCGGTGTGGTCCAGCGATCCGCCTAACTGCTACAGGAGCAAATGGGTCTGATCACCTCTCTGATCTTACAGTGAGGATGGTCCCCGGATCACGGTCTACGGCTTAGATCGAAAGGGACGGGTTAGATGGACACTCAATGTATTTTCCTCTTTTTCTCTCCGTATTTCTTGTTATTTTCACATGTTAATACAGGAGAGAGCTTCCTCTATTTATGAATGTTTAAGAGGGATAAGAGATCTCATCTAATCATCTTCCAAATTTGAAAACTCTATTTGAGTTTCAAACTCCCGTAAGAGAGAAGATACGGGAACAACTTATGGGCCCCACCCATAAGTGGTTGTCCACAAGTGGGCCCCATAGGTCCATAACTAACATCTCTTACTCAATCACATTATGGAATAGGCACATCATGAATTGTCCATCTAGTTCATCATATGACAATTAATAACAAAGAATCACGATTAAAAGAATCAGAAGCGTGGGACCAGCTAAAACACAGGTGTTTGAGTACTAAGTGATACATAATTAGCACACAATAACCCAATCTTTGTAATGCTTGTCCTAGTTCACATAACCACACCGGATGGAGTTAACTCCCGATCTGGAGTACTCAGCCAACATACGTACTTATCCAACTTATCGAGTTTTTACTGAAAACTTAATTTTTCACAAACATCGATTTGAATTCTTCAATTTTTAAAGTAGTATTATATATATACTTTCAAAAAAGAATATCGATTGCAAAATTCTAAGAAAACTCGATACTGCCGGCGGATAAATGTTCAAGTGCGTATTTACAGTTCTAGAAACTTGGTATAGCTGTTACGAGATCTTCCCCACGCAAACGTGTAATTTGGAATCGATTAACCCGCTTTCCTAGCATAACCGAGTCTGACCAATCAAGGGCCATTCATCATCGTATACTAAAGTAGCGACACTCAATCTCATCCTCTTGTACACAAGAGGAGGGTAGCTAAGGACACAAGGAGTCACCTATGAGACTGGCAACTCATACGTTATAATGATTAGATCAAATCAAAGCAATCTATAGGTAAAAAGTCGTAGCACGTGGCGACAATCCACTCCGTAAAGTAGACAATACTAGGTACATTTCGGGTCTACAATATGCAAGTCGTCTTATATGAGGTATGACTTATCTAATAACCTCACAACATGGCTATCATTTAGGCCATAACATTATTCGCATGAAAAGCAATGGTGTGACTATGTCATTTGACTTTATTAGTCTCATCTTTAATCTTTTAGGACTGAAAGCGGATACAACTCATTCGCATCCTCGTCCTTTATTATTCTCAATAAAGGATAGTTCATACTTCAGTGTATGAACATCACCCCAAGTGTACCTCTCTTGTACATTTAGGATTGGTCAACCCGTGCAAGTGGGTGACCGGCCTGCCGACAAAAGTAGAAATCCTACATGGTCTCAGGGTAAATGCTGATGATCTACACACCTAGTCTAATAAGTGCTCAATACTGAATAAAAAGACTTTATTATTTATGGAAGATCTAAGATACATGATGCAAGCATATTATTCAAGCTTTCCTCAATCTCATCTGCTTGACGTGAACCTGAACAGATCTCTAGTTATGAGTTTCGTCATGGGATCAGCCATCATCTCCTCGGTAGGAATGTAGCTGAGGATGACCTTCTTATCTTTCATTTAATTACGAACGTAATGATATTTTATCTCAATGTGCTTAGATTTCTGGTGGTGTTTCGGGTCCTTTGCCAAATTAATGGTGGAGGTGTTGTCTATCCTCAACGATATAGGTTCGCGAACGCCTGGTACAACACCCAATCCTAGTAGGAATCTGCGAACCCATACACACTCCTAAACTACAGCACAATATGCAATGTACTTGACCTCCATAGAAGAAAGGGTTGTAGATGTCTGTTTCTTGCTCGACCAAGAGATAGCTCTCCCTCCGAGCAAGAAGACATATCCTGAAGTAGACTTTTCCTCGTCGGTGTCACTACCCCAGGCGACATCAGAATATCCTTTGAGCTCAAGACTCATGCCTTCATAACATAGCATCAGGTCCTTGGTTCCTTTGAGATAGTGAAATATACGTTTAACGGCTTACCAATGAGACTGTCTCGGGTTACTCTGGTAACGGCTGATTATACCAACTGCATAACTAATATCTGGTCTAGTGTAAAGCATAATATACATTAAACTGCGTACTGCGCTCGCATAAGGTACTGAGGACATTGTCGATTTTTCAGCTTCTGTCTGAGGACACAATTTTCTGTCTAACTTGGTAGCTTTGTCTATAGGGGTTTTAACAACTTTTAAATTTTCTATCCTGAACCGCTCTAAGATCTTCTGTATGTAAGTGGCTTGAGACAAGTCTAAGAATTTCTTAGGACGGTTCCTGATGATTTTAATCCCAATAATAAAGTTGGCTTCACCAAGATCTTTCATCTCAAAGTTCGAGGAAAGCGAATCTTTAAACATCATCAACATTTGCATGTCATTACCAAATAACAGGATATCGTCTACATATAGAGATAGTATAAAAAAAATCTTCCAGACCGTTTCACGTATACACAACGATTATCTTGACTCATCGTGAACCCGAAAGTGGTGATGGCTAAGTGGAACCTCATGTACCACTGCCTTGAAGATTGCTTCAACCCATAGATAGATCGTAACAGTTTGTAGGCTTTTCTTGGATACTTTTTGTCCATATAATGTAAGACCCGAGGCCCCGAAATCTGGTTAGTACACTGGATAGTTGTTGACTGTAGGTCAATTAGCCCCAAGTATATTTTGACTTGATCATAATGTTGTTCTGTTATCGAGCCGCAGGCCGCATTTCAACCCGCTGTCCGAATTTTAATATACGGACTTAAAATTAAACAATCTCAGAAATGACAACTATGTCCTTATTTTATCTGGAGGTGGGCTATCATCAAGTTTTCAAAATTTGTTAGGTCCGCGAGCCTAATCGTTACGACCGTAATCGAGTTACGGAATTACTGGCGAAAACAGCATGTCAATATGACACCCAGATTGTAAGTTATGAATAGATATGCACATGTATATTTTGATAAAATAATTCAAATGACCTTAATTTTTTTAAAATCCTTGGAATGCTTTATTTCAAATCACCTAAATAACATTTTTCTATTGCTACTGTAAGCTTAAACTTCTCAAAAACATCACAAAACACCCACCAACCCTTCTTTTTAGATAAAAAGCCAATTTTAAAACCATTTTCAAGTCCATAAACATAAAAACCCTCTTTCAACAACTCATTTCCAGCACTCTCTTCCTTGTGTCATGGGAAGCCTAAGGTGAGTGTGGAGACTAAAAAGAGTAGCTTAAGTTTGAAGTTGAAGAAAGATGAAGAAGAAGAAAATGGAGTAGAAGTCGAGTTTAAAATTCAATCCTTTGATTGTTATAGGTAAGTGAATAGATTAGGAGCACGCATATATGTGCGTTAAATTACTTGAAAACCCTATAAAAGAATAGATTTTCTAGTCTATGGTTGTTGAGAGAGAGCTTTGAATTGTCCCACTAATGGTTATGATGCTGGATTTTCTGATTTAGTTGGTTAGGCTATTGATGGAAGATTGGATGATAGAGATGAACTTAAAAAAAGGGCCATGGGAGAAACTATGCAAGATCAACCCATCATGACCCCATCTCCACCATCAATTAAACCATCCATGTGGTCCACACCCAAGGGATTCATTTGTTTTAGTTTTGTTTGAATTAATAAGTATTTCCATCGGTTTTCATCTTTGTCCGTTACAAAGTCCTCCCGCTACCTGTTTGACAAAACGTCTGAAAGAGTTGTCATTCTCCTTTTTGGTGTAGTTAACTCCTAAGAAAAAGCATGCTTGTGGCATGAAGTCTTATAGTGAAATGAATCCCGGGTTGGATTTAGATTGGCTAAGTCATGTGCTTACCATATGCATGGTTCATAGTTTGTTGTATCATTGTATGATTGAGAGTGAATGTCATGGTATGCTGATCATAGTGGGTTGTGTTGCGACACACGATGTGTCTATGATTAGTATATGAACCGTCTAGATACTGGATGCATTACATGAGACCCTTATGAGGAACTTAAATCATGAGGAGACCACATGAGGAAGGTCGTCCTATGCTTGCCTTAAAAAAATGACATAGTGTGATTGTGTGTGGACTTATGCATACGGTGATTGTAAATGCGATGAAACATACCTTGTTATGACTTGAGTTGGACACCACACCGGAAATGTGTAATTTGACAGGACATGATTAGAGGGTCCCTGGGTAAAAGTCCCTAAACCTCGATTGGTATCATTTGAGGGACCAATGCCTAGACCGGGTGGAAGAACAGAGCTTTGGAATGCCGAAATACTAAAGTAAGCAGCGAATCCCACCGACGCGTGTCGATTAGTTAAGAGGTTTGACTTGACTTGCTTATGGGCAAGCAAAGATAGGTTGTGTGTGACGAGCTCCTAAATTGTTCGCTATCGTTTTGCCAAGCGACTTATGACTTCTCGCTGCTAGGCAGATAGTGAGGTTCAACACAAGTGGGTTAGACTAGTTCGGCACGTGAACTATGTAGTCCCACCTTTGTAGTTGACCATGGTGGAAAAAGCCTATGCAAGTGGGTAGCAATCATATGCGAGTCCACTTTTGTTTCAGACCTTAGTGATCCAATTGGGAAATGTGGAAAAATGTGAAAATGTTGAAAGAGTATGTTTGTTACAAGTGGGTAGAAGTCCCACCTCTGTAACGAAAAATTGATATAAATAAAAATGATATAGAACATGAAAAGTGGCATAATGCATTGTATCTTTATTTTATTGTTATCGGCCCAGTAGGCCCGTGCATTATATGAGCATGATATGAAACATGCATTTTCACCGCACACACGTACTCACTGGGCTTATAGCTCAGGGTTTCATTTCTATTTTTTTTTTATACAGGTGAGAGTAGGGAGCTGCAAGAGTAGAGGTTACAGATTCCAGTTGTCCTTTTTGCTTTGTACATATTAGTGTATATATTTTTTTGTAGTACCCTGTATATGTACATCAGGTATAGTAAACATGACATGGTTTATGTTTTGGTTTTTCCTCGATGTGCTCAGTTGTACACAATAACACAGGTTAAATATGATTAAATTTTGAGAAATGATAAATGTTTGTCGCCTTTACTTTCAGAAATTCTCCTTATGGAGCCCCGCTTATGGGACTTAGTATGCAATAGTTGGAAGTCCCAAAATCGGAGTTCTATGGAGGCTGTCTACCTAAATTTGGTGTACATTATTCATGGATTACTGACACTAGATTTAGGGGCGTGACACATAACCTATGGGTTGTTGCATGTATATTTCTTCATCCAAATCACCATTGAAGAATGCGGTCTTTACATCCATTTGATATAACTCTAAGTTTAAATTCGTGACAATGAACAAGATCATGCGGATTAAGGAGAATTTTGCAACAGGTGAAAAAGTCTCCTTGTAATTAATGCCTTCTTTATGTGTAAAACTTTTAGCAACCAACCGTGCTTTGTACTTGTCCACCGTTCCATCTGCCTTTCTTTTCATCTTGAGTACTCACTTGTTACCTATCATTTTGCAATTAGAAGGCAGATCTACAAGTTTTCAGACTTTATTCTTCCCCATGAAGGCAATCTCCTCGTCCATGGCAGTTACTCAATCAGCCAAATTCAGGTTCATCATCGTCAATCACAACACGAGAGAGATTGACCGTCGATATCGAAGTATCTTCGGGGAATCAAAGCTCTTTCACTTCGACGTAACTCAGGAGCCTGCTAAGATGTACTCCCACTGTCCTGATGAACTATAAGAGCATCTCCATTTTTAGAAACAGAAATTCCACTTTCCTAAGATACATCGGAAATTTTAAAAAGTTTTTTAGTAACATTTTGTTTCTTTAGACTGGGGTATCTGTCTTTGACGAAGGTCACGTCCCGAGATTCTATCTCAGTTCATTCTCCACGATCCTCATAAACTAGAACATTTTCCTTTGAGTGCATGGGGTACCTGATGAATACGTACTCAATAGTTTTACTATGAAGTTTACTTCTATGTGGGGCAGAAAATAAAACATATGCTAAAGATCCCCAAGGACGCAGGTCGACTAGAGAAGGAATCCTCCCAGTTCATATTGTTGGAGTTTTCCTCCTCATTTAAACAGAGGAGAGAGTGGGTCAGATTGAGGTCCGATCGGTCGGTGCCCCCTGGCCGGCCGGCCGGACAAAGTGGCTGGAAACCACAAAATCGCTGGACGAATTTTGTGAAGGCCGACCCATCGTCTGACTAGCCAGTGGTCCTGGCCGACCGGTCGGTAGATAGGTTGGGTTACATGTTTTTCTCACAGCGATTTTCTGGACAGTTTTTGTGTGTGGCCGACCGGCCGACGGTTTTGGCAGACCGATAGAAAGTGCACGCGGATTACTTAATGCAATTTCCTAATGGGACTCTAATACATGCAAGAGGCTATATTAAGAGCTCCAATTCGACATTTAGGGATTCCACAAGGTATTCTACACATCCAAGATGAGAGAGAGAGAGAGGAAGAGAAAGAGAGGAAGCTTGTTGGTAGAGGAGGCTTTGCTCGCGAAGGCGATTCACGGTACAACGACGTCTCGGCTCTTCAACATCCTCATGCTCGGGTGAGATCTCTCAGTTTCTAGTCCTTTTATTGTTATCCATCCCTGCGTGGGTGAAGAAGGTTTGATCCAAGTGGTGTGTGCTTGTGATTGAGGTTGTAACAGTTCTACTTCATAGTGAATTGTTAAACTGGATGAGGTCCCGTGGTTTCTACCTCTTTGAGGGTTTTCCACATAAAAATCTCTTGTGTCGTGTGATTGTTAATTTGATTTAGTTTCGTGCATAACCCATAATTCTAGTAGTTTGGGGGGGCGAGATCCTAAGGTTTTGTAAAACGCACCCAACAGAAGTGGTATTAAAGAGTTCGGGTTGATTGAACAGGAAGTGGGATCGATTCTAAATTATGGAAGGTGGCTCATTAAGGATGATTAGTTTCAATGGATCCAACTGGACTATATAGAAGGCTAAGATGGAGGACTTGTTTTATTGCAAGGACTTGTATGCTTCAATTCTAGGTGTATAAGCGAAGACGAAGGATATGTCAGATGATGATTTGAAGAAATTGGACCGTAAGGCAGTGGGGTTTATTAGACAATGGTTGGACAATTTTGCATTCCACCATGCGTCTACGGAGACCTCAGCCGCTAGCCTATGACAGAAATTACAAAGGCTGTATGAGAGGAAGACAGCCGGCAACAAGATATTCCTGATTAGAAGACTCGTAAATCTCAAGTTCAAGGATAATGGTTCTGTGGCTGAGCACATGAATGAAGTCAGCAATATTGTGAACCAGTTCTTCGCTATGAAGATGGTCCTGGACGATGAACTACAGGCTTTGCTATTGCTTAGCTTATTGCCTGATACTTGGGAGACATTGGTGGTATCTCTAAGTAACTCCGCACTAGGCGGAAAGATGTCCATGGAACAAGTAATGAGTTGTCTCTTTAATGAGGAGATAAGGAGGAAGTCTCAAGAGTCTACTTAGCAAGAGGCCCTTGTGACACAAGATCGGGGGAGAGGAAATAACAGAAAGCGCGGGAAAGCCCGAGATAAATTCAAAGGCAAGTTTAATGTCAGGAGATATGTTAAATGTTGGAATTATGGCAAGAAGGGCCATTACAAAAGTGAACGTCACAAGAAAAAGGATCAGAAAGAAAAAGGGAAGGAAAAAGATGATGAATCATATTATACTTCGGTCGTCTTAGATGGCGACGTTATGGTCATTCTCTCAGCGGATCATGATGTTTGTCTCACAGCTGCGAATCAGGACACCGATTGGGTGGTCGATTCGGGTGCGTTGTTTCATGCAACTCCACGAAGGGATTTCTTCACAAGCTAGGCAACCATGGTACAGTGAAGATGGGGAACTCTAGAATATCCTAGATTGTGGTAGTTGGTGATATCTGTGTGAGGACCGATGTAGGCTGTACATTGGTTCTAAAAGATGTGAGACATATTCCAGACCTTCGCCTCAGCTTGATGTCAACGGGAAGGTTGGATGTAGCCGGCTATGAGAGTCGGTTTTTTGGTAGGCACTGGAAGCTCATTAAGGGTTCGATGATCACAACAAAAGGTAAGATGTGTTGTACCCTATACAAGACATGTGTCAGTGTAGGCAAGGGTGAGTTGAACGTAGCAGAAGATTTAGCGACAGACATGTGGCACAGACGGCTCGGCCACATGAGCGATAAAGGGCTTCAGCTACTAGTGAAGAAACACCTCCTTCCAGAGTTGACAAGTGCACCTCTTAAAACCTGTATTGATTGTTTATCAGGGAAACAGAATAGGGTTTCATTTGTAAAAACTGCTTCTCATGTTAAGAAAGTGCATCCATTAGATTTGGTTTATTCTAATGTTTGTGCTCTTATGAGGATAAAAACCTTGGGTGGGGCATTGTATTTTGTCACTTTTATAGATGATGCATCTAGGAGGGTTTGGGTTTATGCTTTGAAATCCAAGGACGAGGTCTTTGGTGTGTTTAAAATATTTCATGTCATGGTTGAGAGGGAGACATGTAGATCATTGAAGTGCATTCGCACTAATAATGGTGGTGAATACATTGGTGACTTCAATGAGTATTGTAAGTCCTTAGGTATACAGCATGAACAGACGGTACCTAAGACCCCCCAGCACAATGATGTATCTGAGCGTATGAATCGCACCATTGTAGAGAGAATCAGATGCATGTTATCCCATGCGAAGTTGCCCAAGACGTTCTGGGGAGAAGCAATGCATACAGCAGTGTATTTGATAAACAGGTCTCCATCAACCCATTTTAATGGAGAAGTACCTGAAAAGGTGTGAACTGGATATGATCCTTCGTACAGTCATCTCAGGGTATTTGGATGCAGGGCATCCGTTTACGTACCAAAGGACGAGAGGTCCAAGCTCGATACAAAGATCAGGCAGTGTGTGTTCTCGGGGTACGGTGATGAGAAATTTGGCTTCAGGTTGTGGGATCCGACCGAGAAGAAGCTCGTCAGGAGTAGAGATGTAGTTTTCATTGAAGATCAGTGCATAGAAGACATTGAAAAGCCAGAGAAGACTCAGCCTAGTTCAGGTGAACTGGAAGATTTGGATCCTATTACTCCTCTCATGGTGCCTGATGACGGGGGAGTACAGCAAAGTGCAGAGGACGAGGGAGTTCCTATAGGAGATGGACAGGGGGGCAGCCCCCACTTGATCCACCTGTTGAGCCACAAGTGAGAAGGACATCTAGGGACAGGCACCTGTCCAAGAAGTACTCGCCGCATGAGTACATTATGCTTACTGATGGGGGAGAGCTAGAAGATTATTCTGAGGCTCTAGCCGACAAGCATAAGGGGGAGTAGTTGAAAGCTATGCAAGAGGAAATGGAATCCTTATATAAGAACCACACCTATGACATGGTGAAATTGCCTAAGGGCAACAAAACTCTAAACAATAAGTGGGTGTTCAAAAAGAAGATTGAGCAGAAGAATTCACAGACAAGGTTCAAGGCCAGACTTGTGGTGAAAGGTTTTGGTCAGAGGAAAGAAATAGAGTTCGATGAGATATTCTCACCAGTGGTGAAGATGACATCCATACGGATGTTGCTTGGGTTGGCGGCTAGCATGGATTTGGAGATAGAGCAGTTAGATGTTAAAATTGTTTTCCTCCATGGTGACGTGGAAGAAGAGATCTATATACGTCAACCAGAGGAGTTCGAAGTCAAGGGCAAAGAGCATATGGTGTGTAGGCTTAGGAAGAGGTTGTATGGGCTGAAACAAGCTCCTAGGCAATTGTACAAGAAGTTCGACTCATTCATGTTGACACATGGGTATGATAGAACAGAGTTGGACCACTGTGTGTTCACTCGCAAGTTCTCAGATGGTGATTTCTTAGTTCTACTTTTATATGTTGATGACATACTCATCATGGGAAAATACATCAAGAAGATTGACAGGCTAAAACAGGAGTTGGGAAAGTCGTTTACGATGAAAGACTTAAGCCCAGCCAGACAGATCCTAGGAATGGAGATAACCCGTGACAGAAGCAGCAGAAGGCTTTGGTTGTCATAGGAGATGTATATTGAGAAAGTCCTAGAGTGGTTCAATATGAATGCAGCGAAGCCGGTCAGTACTCCACTGGATGGTCACTTCAAATTGAGCGACAAGCTGTGTCCCAAGACGAAGGCAGAGGTGGAAGAGATGCAGAAGATACCCTACGCCTCAGCTGTAGGAAGTTTGATGTATACTATGGTGTGTATGTGCCGAGACATAGCATATGCGGTTGATGTTGTCAGTCAGTATCTTACCAATCCTGACAAAGAACATTGGGCAGCAGTGAAGTGCATACTACGATATCTAAGAGGCTCATCCAGGTTGAGCCTATGCTATGGTGACAGGAAACCTGTGTTAGAGTTACACAGATGCAGATATGGCAGGTGACATAGACTCTAGGAAGTCCACATCGGGGTTCATGTTCATGTTTGCTGGGGGAGTGGTCTCTTAGCAGAGCAAGCTACAGAAGGTCGCATCATTGTCAACGACAGAGGTCGAATACATTGCAGTCACAGAAGCATGAAAGGAGATACTTTGGATGAAGAGGTTCCTACAGGAACTTAGCCTAAAGCAGGAGAAGCGAGTGGTCTATTGTGATAGCCAGAGTGCGATACACTTGAGCTAGAATCCAAGCCAGCATTCCAAGTCGAAGCACATGGAGATTCGGTATCACTAGATTAGGGATACTTTCGAACAGAAGATGTTAAAGCTTGAGAAGGTCTATACGGACGATAATGGGTCAGACATGATGACCAAGGCTTTGCTCAAGGGAAAATTCGAGGCTTGTAGAAACCGGGCTGGCTTGAAGACGGTGAACTTCTCCTGAGTTGGAAAGGGGGAGATTTGTTGGAGTTTTCCTCCTCATTCAAACAGAGGAGAGAGTGGGTCAGATTGAGGTTCGACCGGCCGGTGCCTCCTGGCCGGCCGGCTGGACAAAGTGGCTGGAAACCACAAAATCGCTGGACGAATTTTGTGAAGGCCGACTGGTCGTCCGACCGGCCGGTGGTCCTGGCCGACCGGTCGGCAGGCAGGTCGGGTTACATGTTTTTCTCACAGCGACTCTCTGGATAGTTTTTGTGTGTGGATGACCGGCTGATGGTTTTGGCCGACCGGTCGACAGTGCGCGGACTGCTTAATGCAGTTTCCTAATGGGACTCTAATACATGCAAGAGTCTATATTAGGAGCTCCAATTCGGATTTAGGGATTCTACAAGGTATTCTACACGTCCAAGGTGAGAGAGAGAGAAAAAAAGGGAAAGAGAGGAAGAGAGAGAGAGAGAGAGAGAGAGAGAGAGAGAGAGAGAGAGCTTGTTCGTAGAGGAGGCTCTACTCGTGAAGGTGATTCACGGTACAGCGACGTCTCGGCTCTTCAATGTCCTTGTGCTCGGGTGAGATCTCTCAGTTTCTAATCCTTTTATTCTTATCCATCCCTGCGTGGGTGAAGAAGGTTTGATCCAAGCGGTGTGTGCTTGTGATCGAGGTTGTAACAGTTCTACTTCATAGTAAATTGTTGAACTTGACGAGGTCCCATGGTTTTTATCTCTTTGAGGGTTTTTCATGTAAAAATCTCTTGTGTCGTGTGATTGTTGATTTGATTTAGCTTTGTGCTTTATCATAACCCATAATTCTAGTAGTTTGGGGGGTGAGATCCTAAGGTTTTGTGAAACGTACCCAACACATCTTATTTAGTTGAGACTCTATTTAGGACGTAGACGACTGTAAGAAGCGCGTCTCCCCAGAATATGGTAGAGAGATTGGCATATGCCATCATTGACCTAATCATGTCCAATAATGTTCTGTTCCTTCTCTCTACAACTCCATTTTGTTATGGAGTATATGCCATAGTGTACTGCCTGATGATGCCAACGCTTGCACAGTGTGTTTTAAATGTTTCAGATGTATACTCACCATCTTTATCAGATCTAAGGGTTTTAATCTTTTTCTCAAACTAATTTTCTACTTTAGCTTTGAATTTGAGAAAGCAATCAAAAGCCTCAGATTTATGTGAGATGAGATACACATATCCATAGCGCGAGTAATCGTCAATAAAAGTTACGAAATATTGGTATACATTTCTAGTACGTACATTCAAGGGTCCACAGATATCTGAATGAATTATCTCTAGCAAACCCTTTGACCTAGTCGCTTTAGGGAATTATTTTTTTGAAGTCTTCCTGGACACATAATATTCACAAAATGAGAAGTCAACTTTGGATAATGAACCTAACAGAACAGAACATGCTAGTCTTATCATGCGGTCTTGTCCAATGTGACCTAATCTCACATGCCATTTTAAAGATTCAGATATTAAATATTCATTCGATGTAACAGATAAAGCAAGAGGTACATCATCAATATCTACATCTAGAATAAATAAATCTGAAATCAAATTTTCCCATGCAAAGATAAGGTTATTGAGTCTTAAAGAAACTCTAGTCCCGAAAAAACGAATATCGAAATCATCAACTAACAATCTAGAAACAAAAATTAAATTTCAGCGCATAGCCGGTGCATAAAGAGTATCACGGAGGGTTATTAATCGCCCTACATGTATACGGAGATGGTAAACGTCAATCCCTAATACGTCTTCAGCAGCATTATTCCCCATGTATACCTTGTAACTCCTTGTGGCTACAGGTCAGAATTCCTCGAGTCCTCGATGATCTCGTGTAACGTGCTTTGTTGTGCCTGAATCCAAAATCCATTCGTTAGATAGAATATCAACGGAAAGGATCTCAGAACACACGCCTACAAACAAAATATTTAATGACTTAGGAATTACCGTCTTTTATGGGCGCATAGACAAGGCATAGTGGCCGAAATTTCTGCAGACGAAACATGTTATGTTTGTCTTTTTCAGCTTCGTCTTTCCTTTTCACTTCTTGGGATTTGGAGGAGGTGTGTCGGTCTTCTGTTCCTAATCGTTCTTCTTCGCCTTCTTGCGAGTTTTAAACCGTTTCTTGTTAGCTTTTTGCTTGTGGGTTTCTGCTGTAAAGGCCTTGGCTGAACCTGGCTGATTGCATTCGTTTCAACCTCTCGTACCAGATAACCACAAAAGTCTCTAAATGTTGTGATAGAATCAGTATAGTTCAGAATCATTTTGATTTGGGCCCAAGATTCGGGCAAGGAACGGTGCATCGCTATAATATTTTGATTTTCAGTTAGTTTTCACCTTACGTTCCCCATGACGCCTATCTTCTGCTCCATCTTACAGATAGGATCCTTGATGGGGTAGCCTACTGGCATCCTATATTCTTGGAACTCTAATTCCATAGCTCGAACATTTACATTCGACTTCTGCGCATAGGCATTTGTCAGTGCATCTCAGATCCCTTTAGCAGTCTCATGCACTTTATTCGTGGGTATGAGTTCTTTGTGCATTGTGCTAATCAGGACATTACGAGCCGATTGATTTTAATTACACCACTTATTGTAGTGGTTCATCGCAGCCCTATGTTCTCCTAAATTTTTATTTTCAGCCATTATGGGTTGTTCTTGAACCACATCTAGAGTGTGCGAAATATCGTCCTCGTCCAGGAGGCTTCAGCACTGCGCTGGACCTGTCTTCGTAGTTGTTGCCGTCGAAATATTGACATTTAAGTTGATCGGCGATCAATGCATTAGTGGCCATCTCTACATCGCATCAAGTATCACTACTTAGCTATGATCTAAGGTATTGGCACTAATCATTAGCATTTCTACTGGTTATTTAAACTTTCAAGTTTATAAAAATATTTAGTCTGTCTTAGAGGAGATCTGAAAGTCCGCATACTTGAATGGACGGTGCAAGTTTAATCAAGTTCTCTAAATAAGATGAAGTTGATGCTTTTACAACTATATATTTGTATAACCTACAACCCATCATTATTGGTTTATGCATCATTTAGTGAAGGAATTTAACACCCACTTAGGTTATGCACAACCTTAAAATTAGTTAGGATAAGTTTTTCTATATTCTAATGAAAGAAGGGCTTAGATTTAATTACATGAAGATTAAAGCCACAATGTATGTATTATTAGATTAAAGAAAACTATCATTACCATTATACATAGAAAACAAGTGCTAAGATGAAAGGAAAATCTAATCATCACCATTGATCGTGTCCATTCATGATGGATTTGATAATCACCATTAATGTTCACCATTGATGATGGATCGTTTCATCAATGTTGAATCATCATCGTTGATGACGGTTCCGATCACTTGTAGGACCCGTGATCAATAGTGATAGTATGGATATCTATAATGATCTACATTCACTTGCACTTGATACATGTACATTTTTATAATCAAGGTACATGTGGGGTTACACATTTTTCAAAAATGTGTGGCTCACCTTACATGATTAGTAATTTGTACATCATGATAAAATTAATAATAATTCACAATCAATAAAGATAAAATTCAAAATATCATTTTATATTCTTTTATTTTAATACATACATCGATTATCATCATCTCAAGAGATCTTGACTGTTAATTACAAATACAGACGATCTCATCGCAAAACTCCAAGTCACTTCCCAACATTTGACCTATATATGCCTACAAATGGCTGATTAAAGGCCCTTAACAAGACATACTTAATCTTGATGTGAAGTGATTTGGGCTTCTTATCCAGCCCATATCAAATTTGGACATAATAGTGGGGTCCATATGGGCTGTCCAACCACATGTGATAGCTCATAATGGTCCCTTAGTTTTGTCTTAAATGATGGATACAGATGGTATTATCAAAATGCTATGATAATATTTAATCGGTCATTAACTCAATTTGGGCCCACTTGTAATTAGAGGCTTGGTTTAGTACTAGACAGTAATCAAATCTATATGTATTGGATTTAATTAAATCAACTCCAAGCCATTAGGTTAAAAAAATAGGCTTAAAAAAATTAGTTAAATTAAATTAAGCCCAATAGGCCAACTCATAGGCCTAAATCTCAGGCCCAATAACCTCATCCCCTTCTTCTCCTTTTAGGGTTTAAAGAAACCCATCTCATAGGTAGCTATAGCTGCCATTTGGAAAGCAAATTTGAGAGAGACCCAGCCCATGTGGTTGTCGCTGTCGTGGCCTTGGACGATGCAGCCACAGTTGCTGCTGACCGCGGCGGCCATGGCTACCGCTGCTACCATGGGTGGTCAGCCCAAATAGAGGAGAGAGAGAATAGGAGGTGGACCGCGGTAGGGGCGATCGCTACCACGGTTGACATAGCTGATGCTACTGCTGGTGCCGCTGGTGGCCTGCTAACCAGAGGGGGGGGGGGGGGGGGGGGGGGGGGGGGGGGGGGGGGGGGATCAGCTGCTACCTCTGGCAGCGGTAGCGGCCATGGCTTGGATGCCTTTAGTGGTGGTGTCCATGGCTGCTACCACTGGTGGTGGAGCCCATGGCTGTTGCCGCTGTCGGTTTCCATGGTTACAGTAAAGGTAGCCCAGCCCCAGCTTCTAATTCTTTTCACCCATTCAATTCTTTTCTCTCATAAACTCACCATTTGATTTAATCTGGATATTAATCCAGATTATTACTATCCCTCAAATTCTCATTCCCTCTTTTTCAATTTTAGGCTTATTGAAATCTCCATTTAATTTATTTTGGCCTTTATCAATTTCATTTAATATTTTCATTTTTAATCTCCATACCACAGAGAAAAAAATGAAAATATACGTAATAATAAAAAAAAGAATAATTAAGATGATGAGTATGTGATGATCAATATATCATTAAAATAAAATATTAGATTTAATTAGGAAAAGACAAGTACCTTAATGTGATGTTTTCTTCGATAAATCAGAGATTCGCCGATTAAATGGTCTGATACTACTTAAAAGTATTTTTGGAAGTGTGGGCCTCTAGGATCCTATGGTCTACACGATAAGAATCTTCGCAAAGCCGAGGATGTGCAGTGCGGATCCAGTGATCCGCCTAGCTGCTACAGGAGCAAATGGATCTGATTCACCCCTATCCTACGGTAAGGATGGTTCCCAGATCACGATCTATGACTTATATTAAAAGGGACGGACTGGATGGACACTCAATGTATTTTCCTATTTTTTTCTCCGTATCTCTTGTTATTTTCACATGTTAATACAGGAGAGAGCTTCCTCTATTTATAAAATGTTTAAGAGGGATAAGAGATGAGACGAGATAGGGTTTATCCTTTTCTCATCTATTCATCTTCCAAATTTGAAAACTCTATTTGAGTTTCAAACTTCCGTAAAAGAGAAGATGCGGGAACAACCTATGGGCCCCACCCATAAGTGATTGTCCATAAGTGGGCCCCACAGGTCCATAACTAACACGCTCTTTAACCTCGAGCTCTCTTTTCAAGAGTTCAATCATCTTCACATCTTCATAGCTCGACGTAGGTAATACTTAGTTTGGCTTTTACTCATCACACCAATAAAAGAACTTGCAATTCTATACCCATATTGTATCTTATTCATTCAACAATAAAAAGAAAAAGTTTTTATTAGATTCACTAATTCGATGTAGCCACAGAGAAAAAAGATAATAAAAAATAAAAATAAAAAAATAAAATTACATCATTTCCGGTTTAATGAAGTTAACAAATGATGTTCGATTTCAATCAACAACACCAAAATCAAGTTCCACCATAATGAAGTTACCATAGCCGCGAAAAACAATTCAGGTATTCAGACCACCATAACATGTATGTAAATTCAATAGCTAGAGAATTTCAACATATAAAGCAAATACATGGTGGGGCCCACCATATTGTATACATAATTAGACAACTAAATAAAGAAAAAAAAATTTCAATTTCAGGATTTGAGGTTTTTGTCATTACAGATTGTTATGTTTTTCTACAAAAATTAAAAATTAAGAATTAACAAATTTTATCACATTAAAATGATAGACTTCTAAAAAAATTCTTCAATCTAGAAGGTGCAAACCCCAAATCATCTATACGTTTCACATTCGAAGTTGAAAGTTAAAAATCCAAAATTCCTAATTCATAAAATCCCAAAATCAGTTATAGGGCCACGCATTCGAGTCTACTAAGTGAAACTCCCCAATTTTGAAAATCTCTAAAATCCTAAACTCCACACATTCCAATTTCTAAAATCACAAAATTTTGAAATAGGATTCCACATTTGAATCTGGAAGCCCTAAAATTTTCAAATCCCCAATTGAGAGTTCACATTCAAATCTGGAATCGACCAAATATTAAATCCACACTTCTCATAAAACTATAAATTTGCAAGTAGAAACCAAAAGCATACAGGGCGAATTCACGTGGGGTGCTCTTCAACCAGCCTAATCCGGTGGAAATGATGAAATATTATGATATTTTGTGTAGCCACACCATAGAGAGAATAAGAGGCAAACCTTACATGTCCGCGTTGTTAAGCCCGAGCTCCAGCTCGTGTGAGAGAGCCTTCTTCTCCGGTTTCGGCATGCTCTCTTCTCTGGTGGAGGGTGTGAAAGATTGAGGGAGGAAGATGTTGCGTAAGAGAGAGAAGGAGAGATGAGAGAAGAAGTGTGTTTCCGGCTCTTACAAGAGACTTCTTCTTTAGTTCCGATGTGATTTTTTTCGACGGTGGAGTGCGTGAGAGATGGATGACAACGCTGTGCTAGAGAGGGAGGGAGAGATGGGAGAGAGGGAGATCGATTTGAGAGAGGGAGAGCTAGAGGCGTTCGGCGACTCATAGGCTCATGGTAATGGGCATTTGTCGCACGTGTGTGGGGACACGATGGATCCTCGAATCACATCTCGCCACGCAGGGGTCGCACGATGTTGGGTGAGTTCGGGGTCGCACCTAATCTGCTCCCGGTCTTGTCAAGGCTCTGTGTGCCCAACATGGTGTATGTATTTTATCCATCACGTCCATCCATTTTTAACACTCACTTTAGGCCCTAAGCCCAAAAATGAGGCATATTGAATGCTCTAGTGGATCCACACCATAGGTAATAGTGGGGATTGAATGCTTAAGGTTGAATACCTCTTGGGGGCCACAAAAGTTTTGGATCAAGCTATTTATGTTTTCTCTTCATCCAGATATATGAGATCTTATGAACAGGTTTGATGGTAAATAAACATCATGGTGGGGCACACAGAGCACTATCAAGTAGCCACTTGGCTGCTGGTACGTTAGTAGGCAATCTGAGTATGGATCCCAGATCTCCCGTTGTTGTGCTAGTAATGCTAGAGACGGACGGTCCAATTAGAGGCTCTGTGAGGCCTTCCATGATGTATATGTTTTATCCACATCGTCCATCTATTTTTTCATACAACTTTAGGTCATATGACAAAAGAATGACTCAGATTTAAGGTTCAAGTGAGCCACACTATGAGAAATAAGGAAAATTGGGTGCCTACGGTTTAAAACTTCTTGGGGCCACAAGAGGCTCTAATCAAGCTGATATTTATGTTTTCCCTTTATCAAGGTCCGTGTGGCCTTATGAAGAGGTTAGATGGGAAATAAACCTCACATTGAACCCTAAGAAGCTATCAACGGTAATCATTCAATTCCCACGAGTTTCTATAGTGTGGCCACTTCGGCTTTATATATGCCTCATTTTTTTGTTCATGCTCTAGAATGATCTAAAAAGGTTGATGGACAATGTGGATTGAACACATAAATCATGGCGGGGCTAAAAAAAGTTCCACATGTTAAAAGTTTGGTAGTGTATTACGCAATTTACTCGGGAGAGAGAACATCTCCATTGTAATCGTGGTTTGGGGTAATTTTAGAAGCGAATTTTTTTTATAAAAAATCTATAGAGCACATTCCGCATTCTTCATTAAGCCAGACCTCTATCGTCAATTTTTTTTAATGAAAAATCACGTAGCGATTTTCGAATTCAGTGTTAACAAACAACACTTAACATGAGTATTTTCTCAATTCCACATTAAGTGACTTTTTCAGCGTGAACAAACAGGCCCTTAATCTGCTAAATAGTGAATGTAAATAAAGTATTACTCACCGTAGTGGGTGTTTCCTTGACTGTGGGGCTCACCTTGATTTATGAGTTATATATTAATGCCATCCATCAGTTTTAAGGCATGACCCCAAAAAATGAAGTAAATCCAAATTGGACCACACCATAAGAAACAAAGGTCATTAAACGCTCACTATTAAAAACTTCATAGGACTCACCGTAATGTTTATTTGTGAAACCTGTTGATAAAGTCATACGAACTTGGACGAAAGGAAAACATGAATATTATCTTGTTCCAAAGCTTTTGTGGCTTGTAAGAAGTGTTTAATGGTTAATCATTATTGTTTCCTATGATGTGGTCCACTTGAGATTTATATCCACTTCATTTTTGAGATTATGCCTTAAAATGAATTGGAAAAATCAACGGACGACATGGATATACAACATATACATTAAGGTGGGCCCTATGGTTAAAGAAACACCCAAAATAACAATAGTTGTTGAACCATCTTAGGCCCTGTTCATAGATACTTATTTATTAAATAAAACCATTAGATATTTTTTCATTTTCCACCATTCAATAAATGCCCACCAATTCATTTGTATAGTTTAATTTGAATTACTTGTATGCATGTGTGTAATCTAAGAGCTTGTGTATCATCCATTATATTATTCTCAATGTGCTATAGTATTATATGATTTTTTTTCGACAAAAGCTTACTTACCTTTAAATTTACCTAAATGATTAGTAAAGAGAGCATATTAGCATTTGACCTAAAGAATGAGTCATATGTGGCACTCGTATTCAAAAGATGGATTTTGACAACTTGTATCGATGTGATAACGATTTAGTGAGTCCTCATGCATTAGTCATAAACATGTCTTATAAGGATTTAAAGTACTTAATGCTTTTCATGTGGGGAGTGGTAAAGTCAGCTACAACATTCCTTCTAGGTAAGGGTACGGAGACGTAAAGTGAAAGACGTCAATAATGAGTAGATCTCTTACCATCATTTAATATGAGTTTCAGTCCCCTAATCTCCTGCATTATGCAATCGACTTTATATTGATGTAGCATACAAGTGATCAGTTAGAGAGGAAGAATAAAACATTAGGCAAGCATCATCATCTTCTTCTTTAATTAGCCATAATGACAAATTTTGATATGTCTTCAGTGATATATCTTTATGATATTGTTTATGATTCTGTGCATAGTGGATCTTTGTAGGATGCATGATAATTAATCAAAGGATTATAATGATGTTAAATAAAGATTTTTGTGCATATATCCATGAAATTTGGGTCTTTTAGTCATATATATTGATATCTCATTATCTTATGATTAACATCCAAACATCTCAATCATTTAATTTTTGTAGCGATGGTTCATAATATTGAATCCACAGACTTCTTGATCTTTATGTAGTTGGAATGATTGCTTGGTTAATAGTTATTATAAATTTTTATTGATGCTCTATTTTGAATTTGATGCATTTATGATCATCTATAGTTAAAGGGAACTGTATTAAGGTTAGTTAATCTTCTCTCTAATAAATGATTAACGCAAAATCTATTTACAATAAATACTGGATTGTTATAATCATATAATTAATCAAATGCCTTATTGAAATTGGCTAATAGCCTGCATTACATTATCTAAGACAGTATGTTATAGTTTTCATGGTAGCAACAAGGTTTGTAAATTGTTATTATGTTTAGTTATAGTATCGCATATACATGTATGTTATAGTTTTCATGGTAGCAACAAGGTTTGTAGTTTGCTATTATGTTTAGTTATAGTATCGCATATACGTGATGCTCTCCATTCACGATAGTATTTTGTCATTATACTTTTGTTTGATGATCTCTATTTACATGTTAAAGGGAATGCATATGTTAAATTGATATATCCAAAAGGAGTACAAATGAAGCATTCGTTGTTGAAATCCACTTATAAATTGTATACAGATCCCAAAGAATATTATGATTTTTGTAGTTGTTGTTGTGTGAATAGCGTGTTGGAGTTATGCCATAAAAAATCACTATTTAGTTACTCGTTTACCTATTTTACACATGTATTTATCATTCATTTGTTGACCTAGTTAGTTATGCGTGGAACATATTTATTTTTATTGGTTTGTTGTCATTATAAACCTTGAGATTGAACACAACAACGTATATTCCGTTTTCGTTTAGGACTCTTGATTTACACAACTTAGGATTTCTTTTATTAAACCTAGGTAATAAATATTCTTTTAATTCGTTATCAGATATTATTATTCATCTTTTAATAAAGTCTCATTGAGTTTCACTCTTTGCTCATAGATCTGAGTGTTCCTTCAAGGATTCGAAGAAGTCCAGTTGAGGATTTTTAGAAGCTTCGTGGATTCGGAGTATTTATTCATATGAGAGATACGGTAATCGATTTCACCCCATTTACGATGCGCTATGAACTTTGCATCTAGCTTAGTCTTTTGCTCTTTGGGATAA
Source organism: Liriodendron chinense (assembly GCA_003013855.2). NCBI lineage: Eukaryota > Viridiplantae > Streptophyta > Magnoliopsida > Magnoliales > Magnoliaceae > Liriodendron > Liriodendron chinense. Next base: position 2,521,356 of record PVNU02001915.1, on the reverse strand, counting down.
ATACGATAAACAATATAATAAATAAATAATTAATAGGTTTTTTTAGACCATCCCTCTTAAAGGATCTTGCAATCTAATGCAGTTAGAGGAGAACATTCATTAAGCAAAAAGTCATGTTAACGAAAATTCACCTAAAAATACTGCTCGAGCTCAGTTAAATTCAGCATGCTCTTAGCATGATTCTTAAGTGTATGGTTCATACATCTAATGACTTTGCTTTACTGCAGAGTATTATAAATCATGTAATGCCTTTTAATATTATGCTCGCTGCACAAATCATTGAATCTTTCGAGGTATATTCTGTTTTGTTATCGGTTCTACAACAATTGATATTCTTTCTCTTCTATTCTTCATCAAATATTTTAAAGTTGATGAAATAAATAAAAACATTATTATTCATTTCGAGCATGTAAACCATATATTTTTAGAGAAATCGTCAATAAAATAAACAAAATACTTTAAACCTTCCACGGATTCAAAAGGACTCATTCAAGTGTTATAATTAATTAGATTTAAAATATTATTACTTTTATTATTGAGATAGGGAATGTACGGAGCTTTCTAAATGGATAATCTTTACAAAAATCTAAATTAATAGATTTTAAACTAAGAAGTAAGTTTTGACGAAGTACTTTTAGTCCATATTTGCTTATGTGGCCTAATCACTTATATCAAATTGTAGCAGATTTGTCATAATATTAGCAATAATAGCATTGATAGTCATAGCATTTCTGATCAACCGATATAAATAGCTCATCAACTCTCCTTTTGCAATTATTATTATCACCCATTTTACAATATTTTATCAACCTTTTTCATAAGAAGATTTGTATTCATTTCATTAATCTTTTTCAATGATAAAAAATTCTTTTAGATATCTAGTACGTGCTATACACCTAAGATTGTACATGTTATGACATCAAACATGGTGATTCTTTTACATCTTCGATCCTCACAATTTTACACATGCTATCAATGCTCATGTAAGCTATGTCGCCATAATTGATATATGTAAAAAGAATTCATGTGTGGTATCATATGGAATGAATCTATAAAATCTAAATCCATTAATGATTTAATTCTCTTATGTAATCACTGTCGAGAATACTTCCCTATCCTCAGATGAATTGCTCTTGACAATCAGGTTTCTTTAAAATCTTTTTAAATACAATGCTTAATCATGTGAATTAAGTTTAGATTTTTCCTAATTTTCTTTCTTAAACTAACAATTTTTGTGCAATTGTGAATTCTTTTCTCAATTTCAACATTTTCTTATTTTATGTCCTTTCGACCTGGATCTCGTTTGATCTCTCGGACTAGTATCTTTCTGAATTGATCTTCCTCTCACCGTTATAGCATCATCAGAAGATCACTCATATATTTTTTCTATGGGACTCTTTAATAAGCAATGTGGGCTCGATCGACTCTACGTTGAGACCTAGATTATTGTTGAAATGTATAATCAAACTATCTAAAAAAATCTGACATTGAGCAAATAAGGAATGCAATATTTTCTTCATTATTAATTTTGCATCAATTGCCGATGCTTACTAGAGTATTAAACCCATTTAAGTGTTCTTCAAAGGGGACTTTTCATCTTCAAGTTGTGCTTAGAGGGTATTGACATTTATTGCCCTTTGTATATATTTCGTAATTTATTTTTCAAATCTTTAGCAATGGTTTGATTGGACATATTGAACAAAATTGAATCGTTCAATACAAGAAGAAGATTCATTTTCTCTTCGAAGTCCCCATATCTCGTTTCTACATGCTTTTTTTTTTTCCCTTCTCTTCTTTCGATTATAATTGCATGGCCTTTCTTCACTAACGCTTGCATTCATTCTCAATTTCTAGCTACAATGCGTAATTAAATTTGTCAAACTTTGGCACCTTGAATATAATAGAACTCAAGTTAACTATCTGAAATACAATTGCAATACAAATGATAGCATTGATCTTGTGCTAAAAGACTTCTCGACATTTAGCTTGATACCAATTGTTGATAAAAAATTAGCACGTAATTGATGCAAACAATGTAAAACAACAAAAGAAAAGAGTTAAATAAAAACTCAAAAAAAAAAAAAAAAAAAAACAGAGAAACATAAATCTGTTCTACACATTTCTAAATGTACCAAGTTATTATGCGAATGCAGGTATTTCACGGTTATGGCTCAAGTTATTATGCGAATGCAAGTATTTCACGGTTATATTATCTTGAGTTCAATTGATAAACTTTATGTTAACGTTATGTTTACTATCGATACTAGAACACCTATTTCTGAAGAGCTGTAAATCGAACTATGGTTAACTATTTTTTAATCGTGCATTAACTACGTTTGTTACTTTGTTGTTTTTTTTTCTCATTTATTTTGAGTTTTTTTTTTTTTTTTTTGTCTCTTTGTATTATTTGTTCTTCACATTTCTAAATGTACCAAATTATTATGCGAATACAGGTATTTCACGGTTATGGCTCGTAATAAAAGATTGATTTTATTCTCTTTTTTTATATTCTGAATAAGTAAGAAGGTGAAAAAGTGAAAAACTAGGAGTGGTTTCTTAGTTATTGGTTCTCCTACGTGGATAGAGATGTACACAAGAGGAACGTATGACAACACGTCCACGGAGAGCGATTGCCAAGATCCCAATAAAACTAGGCTTCATTGTACATACATAAAATAAAAGAAGGGAGGAAAGGAGACGTTTTGTACATGTAAATATCATATGCTCAGATTGTGAAGAACCCCGCCTCGGCATAATATTAATGAAAAATAGATAAAATAAAAAGTATCATCTAAACGATATTTTCAAATAAAATTAAATTTCTAAATTAAGTTTTCATAATTTGTTTTGTGCTTCAAATTTCATTTTTCAAGATTGTCGACCAAACAGGTCTTCATTCGTTAGAAAAATTGCCAATGGCTAGTGAGAATGGTAAGAACCAGTAAGAACCAGTTAATGCAATGGAAAATCATTTAAATTTGGGGAAGGCCCCATCCAAGCTGCCGTCCATCAGATCCATTGACTTGATAAATTTAACCAAGGAATATCCATTATCAAAGGCCAATATCATCAAATCGATAACCCACGCACCGTCCAAAATATGATTCACAATTTTTATCGGTTCGATTTGATTTTCATATGACCACTTGTACGTAGCGATTACAGAGTCCTACTGATACTTCGAACTCTCTCAGAGTACAATTGTTTTTCTTCTGTTAATTAAATTCATAATACTACCTGCCAGGACGGAATGGGTCCAGGCAGGGCTTTGTAGGACCTACCGTGAATCTTGGGTTTAATCCACACCGTTAATCCAGTTTTTCAGATAATTTTATGTTACTTTCCAGAAAATTAGTTAGTTCCAAGTCTTAAGTGGACCACACAGTAGGGATTGAACGAACATCATTAAAAACTTTTTTTTGGAGCACAGAAGTTTTGGGTCAAGTCGTCATCTGTGTTTTCCTTCGTCCAGGTTTGTGTGACCTTATGAACAGATTGGATGGAAAATAAACATCACATTGGGCCCTACAAAAGTTTCAACGGTGGGCACCATTATCACCACTGCTTCCTGTGGTGTGATCCACTTGAACCTTGGATCTGTCTCATTTTTGGACTCATATCCTTAAAGTGATCTGGAAAAATGGATGAACAGCATGGATAAAGCCCATACATCTCTGTGGGCCCCACAGATCCCCTGCCTGGGCCGATTCCGTGGAGGGTGCAGGGCTCAATCCGCTTCCACGATGATAGGTCAACGAAGAGAATATCCTCCGAGTTTTGTAGGGAGGCCGTGCATAAGAAAAAAGTTATGTGGGCCCACCATGATGTTTGTATGACATCCACTCCGTCCATTAGTTTCGGCAGATCATGTTAGGACGTGATCCCAAAAATCAGGCAGATCCAAAACTCAAGTAGGCTACATCAGAGGAAACGGTGGGGATAGCGGCCACCACCATTGAAACATTCCTGGATCCACCGTGATGTTCATATGCCATCCAACTCGTTCATAAGTTGTACTCCACCAGAATGACAAAAATATCAGCTTGATCCAAAACTTCTGCGAACCCCACGAACGTTCGAATGGTGGGCGTCCCCATTCCCACTATTTCCTGTGGTGTGGTCCAATTGAGTTGGGTCTACTTGATTTTTATGTGAACGTCCAAATATGACCTGAAAAAACTGATGGACGGAGGGGATGTTTCACAAACATCATGGTGGGCTTCACAGAGCAATTCGCGCCCATGTACAAGGCCCCTTTGTGATTTCAACAGCTTTCTACATAAGTGTATTTAGACTGATATCTCTCTCTCTCTCTCTCTCTCTCTCTCTCTCTCTCTCTGTGTCAGTGTGTGTGTGGAAATGAGCAGAGAAGAAGAGAGGAGAGTATGTGTGACAGGTGCAGGAGGGTACGTGGCCTCTTGGGTGGTTAACCTTCTCCTATCCAATGGATACATGGTCCATGGGACCGTTAGAGACCCAGGTAAAACATCTTTTCCATTATGTTTTCTTGGCTGGGCTTTTGTATCTAAGGGCCCACATATTTTTGGGCTTTCAGATCAGTGATCGTTTGGGGTGGGCCAAGACTTCCAGCCCAATTCTAACTGGAGAGCCATTAACCTGTGGCGCTACCCGACCCACTTAACAAGCCCAGCCAAGCCCAAGCTCAACCCAACTAGACCCAGACTGACCGGACACGGCCACACTTGGGTGGATTTGTACTAAAAATAACACACATCACGTGTATGCATCTATACTTACTATCTATTAATTTGTTTGCGGTTCTGTGGTCGGGTTATCTAGACCATCCCGCTGATAAGCTTTTATGGGCTGACTTGCGCAGGGTTCAACCTGAGCCCAACCCATTTACTTAAATGGGCACCATTTCTAATCCAAGCCTGACCAACTGCCCTTTTAGATTGGTCCAAACCTGCAACAGATGTGGGTCAGGCTAGTTGACCCACAAGCTGACCCAACCCATTACCACTGCCAGTGCGTCACCCCTCCTTTTAAATTCTAACTCACCGTGTTGAACCAGTTGATTTCGACCGACTCCAAGTTTACTCAGAGGAGTCACACCAGAGTCGTCTGAGTATTAAGACCTTAATTAATAGGCCTACTTTTACGTGCACCAATTGAATGGGCTGAGACTAGGCCCAGATAAAGGCCCAAGATTTAACTGCATGTTTAACTGTTTTCTTTAAGGCCCAACTGAGATCGGTCCAGGTCTGTTTGTTACCAGGGAATGGACTTGGGCCAGAATTCCAGGCTCGACAAAAGAGTTGGTGGTTTACGCGCCACGTTGAACTCGACTCGGCCCATTTTCACAGCTAATTAATTATCTAGCTTCTTGACTACATGGTGGGCCTTGAACTTTTTCACATGTTTATAGCCAAAAGTTTGTTTCTTTGTGCAATGATTCAGTCACGACTTATGGTGATCATCTGTGATCCTATAAAAATATGGCACGTATCATAATAGTAGTTTTTTTTTTTTTTTTTTCTGGTGGGCCACAACTCAAAAATATCACCCACTGAATGATCCTAGCCACACAATACTTGGAAGATGTATTGCATTTTTATCTTTTTGAAAATTTCACACATTGATTAGTATTATAGAGTTGGGTAATTGAATGGTTTTTATTAGTTTGGATTTTGGTATTTTTTGATTCATGAAGATGATTGCTGTTACATGAACAGATTGAGATCCATACTATTTGGCTGAAGTTTCTTTTGAAGTTCTATAATTAGTTTTAATTTAAATCATTTTCAGGAAAATTTGGGATGTTTCCTACAATTCCAAAAGATGGTATTGTTAAGAAACTATGTAGATGTGAAATGAAGAATTATATGATGATCATTGTCGGCATTGTGCTCCTATAACATAATGGGTGCCTGGTGCAAAGGGGAGGGGAAGAGATTGTCTTCTTCCCCTGTGAATTCAAGGTAGAAAAATCTCTAGAAAGAGAAATTAAAACTAATACTATTAATGAATTACTCCTTTGCAAAGCAATTGATATGGTCTAGGAAGAAATTTCAACAATGCTCCATTGTCAATTTAGAAAGGCCAAAGATCAGAACAACAATCCACTCGGCTGTTTTGGGGCCCATTGGATCAATATTCTCCTGCCCACTTGTTCAAGCTCAGGATCAAATATCATATAGCTCCTGATTGCATCAAAATTTTAACCAGACTCGGCAATTCATCTCTGTTTGTTTTGCTTCTGATTTGGTTAAATCATCACTTGCTTTTATGTCAACCAAAATCATATCCAGATGATGAAAAGAATGGCCATTTGAAGAAATTGGATAAGGCCTTAGAGAACCTGCAACTCTTCAAGGCAAACTTGTTGGACTATGATTCTCTACGAGCAGCCATTGCCGGATGCAGCGGAGTTTTCCATGTCGCAAGTCCGGTCCCTCCAGGCAGCGTGACCAATCCACAGGCAAGATCACCTCCCAGAAAGAAAGAAAAGAAAAGAAAAGAACATTGGTTATCAATGAATATTAACTATTGTTTACTTTCAATTCATACTCATAGACCATTGCAAGTGCCTCTTGCAGAAACAAACTGCATCTAGCTTGTAAGCCAACAGCACGGGACGCCAGTCTGCTTACATCATGTGCTCATCTAGCTGTTGTTTTGCAGATTGAATTGGTTGAGCCTGCTGTAACGGGTACACTGAATGTACTTAAGGCATGTTCTGAGGTGGGGATAAAACGAGTTGTCGCTATTTCATCTATTTTTGCTGTTGTGATGAATACAAATTGGCCATGCAATAAAGTTATGGACGAAGATTGTTGGTCTGATGAGGAATATTGCAGGACAACCACGGTAATTCTCCGACAATAAACGAATCTAAGATTAATTACTAAAAAGGGAAAATTGGCTGTATGAATGCTGGTTTTGAACTGTCCAAAAGATCCTCTCTTGGTATGGTGATTTCGACTGTCAGGCTTAATGATAACACTGGTCTTCTTGGGCTTAGCATTTTTCTTGAACAATTGGGGTGTGTTTAGATGTTCCGATGAATAGAATTGTGATAACCAATTCGATAAAAAGGAAACTAACTTAAGTGGGGGTGGGCACCATTTTAATCCTCACTGATGGCGAAACTCCTTATTGCAATTCCATGTGTTTTTATGCCTCAAAACGACCACAACGGTAAATTTGTGGCATGTCCCACATTCTGAATGGATCATGGGTTGCTAACATTTGTCAATTCCTCTTTATAGAAATGACTAATTGTGATTTGATTCAATTGAGCATCCAAAATCACCCTTCATGAAGTGGGTGATTTTCTTGGAGGAATTGAATCACCCTTAACAAACTTTTCTCTGCAACTCTTGAGCAATGCTTGGAGACAAACAATAGATGTTGTGCGCTTGAAGATTGGTGGCAGTACATAAGGCGTTTGAACTTGGAGGGTTGCATACGTGACACATCTGGTACATGGGAAGCATGTGCACGAAACATTGTGTTCCCACCTATACTGAACTAGGGATAATTTATGTAATACCCTAAAAATTTGGGCGCACGAGTAAGTACACGAGTGCGTGTTCACATGTGAAAAATTAAATTCTGAGCTGTATTGTTCACATGCATACACACATGTATACAGTTTATACGTGTTTAGACAACTCGTCAGGCCTCTGAAAAACGTAATACTTAGTTAAGTCGATAGATCGACCGTTAGGGTAATCTGTCGTTACTAGAATAGAAGATTTAACCGTTCACTCTGATTTCGAATTACGTGATTAATGTAAACCGCCGTACATTATCCTGCACACATGTCTGCCATAAATAAGACCCGTACATTGTGTCCATCACAAGGTGTATACTTAGACCAGTGAAAGCTGCTCGGGTGTGTTTGTAACCCCTTAGGATTTTAGAATAACCTAAATTATAAATTAGTTATTCAATTAAGAAATTAAATAAATTTAATATAAATAAATTAATATTAATTAATCCGTAAGAAATTATGGTATGGCTCCTTCATTAAAATCGCTCAACATGAACCCTAGGATAGTATGGAAGTGGCAGACTTCGCAAAACTTATAAATCTACAAGTATTAGGAAAGTACCATTAGTCAACTTAAGTTATAGGACCAATTGCAAGTTTGATGATTTCTGGAAATCATTTTCACGCCAAACTCTATATATTAGTTCTAGGACACGATCTAACCATACACATTGAATTTCAGCCCTCCGATCATCCTACAAACGCCCTAATCAGAAATCGGGTCATAAGTGGGCCATCTAACTTCGGAACTGCCTCATTTTTTTGTGTCATAGCCGGAAATCATGTGGCCTACCTAATGAATGGAGTGGATTGTGCATATACACCATGGTGGGACCCACGTGCACCGCGTGCACTATACCCGCTCGGTCAAACCGCGTTGACCACGTGAATCAGAAGCAGGGCTGCTTCTTCTTCTTCGTTGCGGAGTTGCAGCGAGCGGACGCTATCCGCTTGCTTCATCCACGCCGTCCACTGATGACCTTCGTGGGTGGACCCCACATGTCCGGACAGCGTACGGCTGTCTTATACGTGCGACGCACGTAATAATAATAAAAAAAAAGAAAAGAAAAAGAAAAGAAAGAGCAGCGGCCGCGTCTTCTCTGCGCTGAAACAGCGAACGTTGTTACAGCGTCCGACGCTGTCCGACCGGGTGGTTCCAACCGTCCATCTCTTGGGCCCATATTTCATATCCAGTCCGATCATTAGAATCGGACCCTACCCAAACTCAGTCCGTCCAAGTCCTGTGACTGTGCGTCCTTTTTGGGACCCACTTCAAGTCACCGTCCGAATCGAAAGAGGCATAGATCCTGACCGTCACTCTGCATGGTAGCTTGGGGGCTGCTCCATTAGAGTCGTGTGGACCCCACCTAGGTCTCCAACGGTTACAAGAGGTGTAGTTTTGCAAGTCTCGGAGTCCGAATCCAAGTCGGATTCGGAATCACCTAGCATGCTTGCGTGCGGGCGTATAGGGCGTGTATACTGGCTATAAAAGGGCCGGCCCTCCTACTACGTTCTTTCAGAAGAAACAGTGAGTGAGATAGGGAGGGAGAAGTGTTGGAGAAAGGAAGAGAGAAGTTGGAGAGAGAAAAGGAGAGAGAGTGGGTCGTTCGGGTGTAAGGCAGCGCACTTGCTGCCGTTGCAGCACTTGCTGCTGCTGCTGCTCTTGCGGAGGGAGCAAGTGCTGCTGCTGTGATGCTGGGGCAGCGGTCCAGGTTAAGAGAAAGAAGAAAGAAAGAAAGAGAGAGAAAGAAGAAGAAGGAAGAAGAAAGAAAGAAAGAAAGAGAGAGAGAGGGAGAGAGAAAATGTGTGTGAGAGAGAGAGAGAGAGAAGAGAGAGGTAACGGGAGAGAGGGAGCGGCTTCCACACCGTTGCCATTGCTGCTGTTGCTGGGACAGCATCCCAGACAAAGAAGGAGAAAGAAAGGAGAAAGAGGAGAGGCAGAAGAAAGTTCTTCTCGATTCCAATCCAAGTCGACTCGCTGAGCCAACCCATCTTCAGGTTTGGGGCTTGTATAGAGCTCATAGTTCATCATATGTGAGTGATTCATCTCATGATTTCCTGGTTGGTTTTCCTTGATTCTCTGGTTGCTATATTCTGAGTCTTATTTCCTTCTATGTTGTTTAATAATTGGATTTTGGGTAAGGAATCCGTTTTCCAACTCGCTTCTTTAATCAAGTCTTTGATATGGTCTTTATTTTTCCTTGTCAATTGTAAGGGAGTCTTAGGTGTGGGACCCACTTCGATCTTTGTTCTTAGGTATCATTCATTCTTGATGTTCTTCCCCAAATTATCCTATCTAGTTGTACATATCAAGATGTTAAATAAACTTGACATATGTTATCTTACATACATTTTAATAATTTCCCAAATTATTCTCAGCTTCCTTAATTTACTACAAACTAAGTGTTTAGACAAAGAATTACTTGAATAAAGTAAACACATGCATGGTGTGATTGGACTTGAATTTGATATGCATTGTATGCTTGAAGAAGTGCTTCCATAACTCATGACATACGCATTCATTATACACTGCGACAGAACAGGAGCATGGTTGATTTGACTCCTGGCGTGCATGGTTGATTTGCCGCCTCGCTGTACCGGTTAGGTGAGCATGGTTGATTTGCGACAGGTTCCTAATGTTCAGTGGCAGCGAGTTCTGGTCGTTTCACTTATTGAGCATGGTTGATTTGCTCGGTTGGATCAGTGGTGCATGGTTGATTTGCCCACTGGCGTGCATGGTTGATTTGCCGCCTCGTTGTACCGGTTAGGTGAGCATGGTTGATTTGCGACAGTTCCTAATGTTCAGTGGCAACGAGTTCCTAGACGTTTATTGCTCTCGCACCTATCATAACATACATGACATCATGATCATTGTGTGACATTTATAATAAATCATAAAGTATATCAATCATAACCTTATCCTTGTATATTTCATACAATTCTATCTGTTGATGATTCATCTCCTATCTCTTATTAACTGGAATATTACCTGTGATGGAAATGACCTCACTGGGCTTTTAGCTCACCAAAATCACCACAGTTCTTGCAGGTTCGCAGGAAGAAAAAGACATAGACGGAGCAAAGTACTCAGAGGGTCACATATCACACGAGCGTCGAATGTAATCGATTTATTTTAGTTTTGTAAAATTCAATGTAACAAGACATTAGTGGAAAAGAAACTTTATATTTGGGATTTACTTTAGTTATGCGATGTGTGGAATGGAATCTCATGGAATCTACGCTCGAATTTTATATTCACACCCTGGAACTCGGGCTTCGGGTTGTTGTACTCGGGTTCCGAATTTCAGGGCGTGACAATTTATCCTCATTGTCTTTCCACCTTTTGCAAAAAAGACATGCTATCCTTGCTAAAGTTCAAATTTTGGGTACACAACGTCCTTATCTTCCTAATTGACAAACCATGAAGAAGCTACTGCCCGGACAGCTTGTCCTAACACAACTTTGCTTGAATCTAAACGGCTCCTTAGAGTGATTATGGGATATCTTACCTTAATTAAACTACAAACTACTTAATTCTACACAATTTATTTTCTTGTCCGTTCTTTGAAATTGTGTATATCAGTGAGAACCTCATGTTAGCATCGCTAGTAGTTCGAACTTGATTAATGTGCAGTGGGACCGTGTTGCATATGGTGGTGCATAACTAAATTAGCTTGATTAGAGAAGACTCTTAGGGCCTGTATGGATGCCACTTAAAAATGAGTTCATCTCATTTTAGTAATTGCAATTATATATCAGAAATCATGTTTGTTGGTTATCAAGATTGTTTTTAATCCTTTCCAAAAAAAGAAATATGATCTCTAATACATAATTATGATTGACTAAAATGAGTTGAAATCATTTTTAAGTGGCATCTAAACAGGCCCTTAATCTGTGAAGTACTATATTACATTATGAGTCAATGTCCTTCGCAAATTCATTAGTATTGGTGTGTATAAAGGGCTTATCTACATAATACACTAAGCTCCGATTTCATATCGGTGCCAGGATGCATACGGATGGTATTCCCTTGCCAAGACAGTAGCAGAGAAGAAAGCTCTGGAGTATGGAGAGAAGAACGGGCTCAATGTTGTGACAGTTTGTCCATCCTGGGTTATTGGGCCACTGCTGCAACCCACCATGAATGCCAGCATTTTCCATTTCGTCACACTCATGAAAGGTCAGTGCTTGTGCTGAAGCTATTCATCTTCTTGGGTTGAATGCTATGATAATGGCAGTACTGTTAGTGTAATGTGTGGCATGGACATTTTTTGGGGCGGGCTGGTGATTGATACTTGAATTCAAGATACAGCTCTTTACATCTGGACTTTGATTTTAGCATGGGTCTAGATTGGTTTATGAATTGGAAGACTAGCTTTTGTAATATCAGATATAAGTCCATTGATTTTTTAAGATAACTGCATGCAGTGCCCAATGACTCTCATTTTTCTACAAAGACTCTGGTTAACATGTTTGTTGATGGATGGTATTTCCTAATTTTACCCTTAGGAGACAGACCGAAACTGGTTACATGTGGTTGAAGTTGGGTCAATCCGGACCTTGACTTTTCCTGAACATCCCATGAGCTAGACACCTGGGTCAAAGCTAGGTTTAGCTTGCTACCCAAGGACTCAATATAATAATCTCTACCATATATAATACAAATAGTCGGGGAAATTTTTTTCCCAAGAGATTGGTTTTGGGAGAGTCGTGAACTTTGGGTTTTCAAAGGTCATGAAAAGGGATTTAAACCAAAGGTAAGGGCGTTTAGGTAAGTTGGAGGTATCTACATGCTTAGCAATCGATGGTTGAGATTCTTCCCTTTCAACCTCTTAATTCTCTCAATGTTACCTAATCTACTGGGGATAGGGGCATTTCTATCATTTAAATTTTTGATCATAGTATCCTGCATGCAATTGTGTTGTGTAGCTGGAACTCACATTAAACAAGGCTTGCTAGATCCTAATGTACTGCTATTGGATACATCAGTACTTCAACCTTTGGGACTTGGGTCATATTCCAATGATTTAAACCAAATATATGATGGGTCACACCTTAGATGGTATATATTATAAAATATTAAATCTCTTAGATTGGGGTGTTTTATCCTTTTGATCATTTCACTTTCTCCTTTATATTTGGGTGGTCCCCACATATGAGCAAAGGGTTGAAATACTTGAATCCGAGAGTGATTTTGGGAGTTCAGAGAGTAATTTTGGGAGTCCTACACTAGCAGTTTGGCCCATCATATGGGCAGTTTTTGGTCACTGAAAAGGACCTAGATCAAGGGATGATGTCCCGACACATCCTATCAGGTGTCATACTCGACTAGAGAATCAAATAACTCTCTTTTATAAGTACTCCGCCTGTCTCCAAGTACTCAATCCAATTATGTTAAATAACTACTTCCTTTAAGCAGAATCAAGCCTAGGAATCGTCAAATCAGTTACCAACCTTGAAACTTGGACCTAGGCCTAGGTTGTAAGTTCTAATTAGCCGAAAGTGAATGTGCCTTGTTCTGGGCCAGGCCAACCCACCTACCAGTTACAACTAGAAACTGTGAGGCTCGATCCCATGACTCTCCCTATCATGAAGGGTGCACCTACCAACTTGGCTATAAGTAATTTAGCTTAGATGTCTAGTGTTTCATGAAGTCGCCAACCATCTTTCTTTGATTTTCATAGTAAGATTGTTGGGTGTAAGCAGACAGCATGGCACATTATATTTTGGTTATTATTATGGACCGAGTGACGTGATTGGATTACACGATCAAATCGGGGTGGCCGAAACACAGAAATTGGTGGCCCACTCAAATCAACCACACAAGGGGAAGACGAACCAATTCATTTACCTGATTCAGCAACGAATCCTAAGCTAGCACAAGTCTCCCAAGTTCTCCAAGGCTTATCCTAGACCCACATGACCACACCGAATGGAGACAAACCTCATTCTAGGATTGCTTTGTCAGCATGGGTGGGGGCTCCATACGTTATTGGAATTTTGAAAAGGGGACTTATCCTTCTATTGAGTTCAACAAATGTTTTTCAAATTTTTTGAAAAATAATTTTGTAAAACAATTTGCAAATCATCATCCCACAAAATTGGATAATGCCGTAGCAGATAAGTCTTAAAGTGCGTTATCACGGTCTTATAGACTTGATGCCACTGCCAAGGGGTCTTTTGTATGCGACTATGCAATTCAGAATAGACTAAGGCCACTTTCATAGCAACAAATCTCCGACCGCATCAATCATGACCATTGCACTATATGCTAAAGTAGTGACACGCAATCTCATCCTCCTATACACAAAGGTGGGTAGATGATGGCACAAGGGCCACCTACGAGACCAACGTGCTCACATAATGCACTAATCAGACTGAATTAGGCTCCAGTTGGTAAATCTGTCTTGGAGCGGAGTTCAACTCAATACTTTGAGCACGTGGTCACTCACCCACGCCGCAAAGTAAACAGGCATACATCAGGTCTACAATGCGCAGGTCCCACTTAAAGCACGTGACCACTAACTCAGCTCATTAACTCCTAACCTCATCAGAAGTCCTCCCTAAAGCGCGTGAGTGCGGACTTAGCATGGTAACTCCTAACGCTACTATTGCTATGAATGTGACTAGGCTCATAAAGTCTTATCCTCAATCACTTAAAGATATCTATTGTGTGGTGGAGGCTAATAAACACTAACACAGTGCAAAATACATTAAAACATGCCCAACACATTAGAGATCCAATAATGGATATATAGTTGTAACAGGAGGCAATTGCATCTTAACTCGCAGTTCCTCATCTTCTGTATCATTATAGAAGGTTGTTGCACCTCAGCTTGCTTCTTCATCTTGAACATGCCTTGCACACACGTGTCAGGGATGGTCAATTTTCGTGCGATTAGGGAAGACTCGCATACTAGTGAAAAATAAACAAAAGACCAACACCTCGTACGTGGTCTACCATTGATGATCTTAAAGCTTATGAAAAAAATTGGTTGCACATAAATATTTAATCAACGCGTGGGGGTATTTAGAAAATTTATTTCATATAACAGGTTTTGAATACAAAACATCAATAGTTTACATCACACACCCTCAGGAGTACATGTACCCTATCCTAGTACACGAGTGCAAGTCTCAACTACTGCACAATGGGATCTTTACCATCACAACTAGTGGGGAATACAATTGAAAAACTTATACATAATTTCCACATTCCCACATTTTTATAAAAGAAATCAAGCTCTCCCAAGTCTTATCTTCCTGACATGTATTCGAGATATATCTCTAACAATTGATTTTGTTATAGGAGCAGCTAACTTCTCTCCAGTAGGAATATATTCAAGTACAACTTACCCATCTCTCACCTTATCTCTAATATAGTGTTAATCTCAATGTTCTTAAAAGTTTTATGGTGTTTTGGATCATTTGCGAGGTCAACCACCGATGTGTTGTCCATTCTTATAAAGGAAGGACCTTTCGTGGCACGAACAACACCCAAGGCTCTAAAAAATCTCATAGTCCACATGCCCTCTTAGATTGTTGCACAACATGCAATATATTCAGTTTTCACAGTTAAATAAGCAGTTAAAGATTGTTTCTTACTACACCATGAAATGGCTTATCTATTTAGAATAAACATATAACTTGAAGTAGAATCTTGATCATCTTCTCAAGATACATCAGAATAAGCCTGTACACTTAGCTTAATGTCTTGATAACACAACAAGTAGTCATTCATTCCTTAAAGATAGAGGAAAATCCTCTTGATTGCTCACCAATGTGCTTAGCCTGGATTACTTTGATATCGACTCATAAGACTTAAAACATAACATATATCTGGCCTTGTGCAAAGCGTGGCATACATAGGGCTACCTATCACACTAGTATTACGGATGACATAGATTGCTTTACAATGTTAGACTAGGGATACATATTTCTATCCAATTTGGAGTATCTATCGATTGGAGTTTCGACTGGCTTGAAATTGTACTTTCTAAATTATTTTTAAGATCTTTTCAATATAAGATGCCTGTAATAAGCTCAAAAACTTCTTCAAGCGATCTCTTATAATTTCCATTCTCACTACAAAGTTTGTCTCACCAAGGTTCTTCATTTCAAAATTTGATGATTTTTTATTTATTTTTATGGGTTAGTTCACACACCCCATTTTTAGCACACCCACCCACCCTTATTAGTTACATCACAATGTTAGCCACCCCCACTATGGGAATCGATATCATGACCTCATGTTGAAATGAGGCTATCTTCACTCAGTCTGCCACTTAAGCAATGGACCCTTATCTGTTCTCAATACTTTGATTCTTTTATTTAGCTAATGCTCTACTTCTAATTTGTATATCTAAAAACAGTTGACTACTTTTGACTTATGAGAAATTACACATAATGTTCACTATCGCGAATAGTGGTTAATAATGTTATAAAATATTGAGAACTATTTTCAGCTCACACATTCATAGGTCCACATATATCATTCTGTATAATTTGCAAAAGTTCTTTAGATTTATTTGCTTGAAGGAATAGTTTTCTAGTTGCTTTTCCTAACATGCAATATTTACAAAAGAGCAAATCTTCTCTTGTTAATTTTCACAATAATCCATCTCGTTATAACCTCATCATTCGATCCTTTCCTATATGCGTTAGATCTGTTATGCCGCTTAGTAGATTGAGAAAAAAATAGTGACATACCAACAAAAGACGAGCTGCTTGATATTGATAAAAAAAAAAAAAAAAAAACTATTCACAACATCTAGCTTAAACGAATCTCTTGATAATTCTTTCCAAGCAAGTATTACATTGTTTTTTCTTAGTGAAAACCTATCTTTTATGAAATCTTACATCAAAATTTCTCTAACTAGACATGTGATAAATATTAGATTCATTCTCTCTTTTTTTTTTACACACACACACACACACACCCATGCACTCACACTAGTGGCTTTTTTATACCATAATGGGTACTCGAACCCTTGACCTCATGTTGAAACTCTTGTGAGTCTACCACTGAGGCATGAGTAAGGACCCAAATATTAGATTCATTCTCATTATTAAGCAGAAAAAGGGAGTGTTTTTAAGAAATGACGTAAAGAGATATGTACCAACTCTGATCAGGTTCTTTGATGTATTGTTTCCTATATATAGTTCATGACCTCCTAGTGAGATAATTCGAAAGTCCACAAAACATTCTTTGTCCTTCATCACATGCCTTGTTGCCCCTAAATCCGCAATCCATTCGTTGAAGTTTAGATTGGCTACCAGTACCGTTATGCAAATACAACTAATGGGTGAAAGAAAGTTTACCATTTTACTTTTGGGGCAAGTCCAGGCCCAATGGTCTTGCTTTCCACACACAAAGCAGGTCCCATCACCCTATACTCTAGCTCTTTCTTATTGTCCGTCCTTGGTTACATGCAGCCAATGTACTTGTCGCAGGTCTATAGTGGTTGTGGAGGTTTCATGAGTTGATATCTAGGATACGATCAATTTTGAGGTGGGTATAATTGGTGTCACAGTGGTCATTGCACGAGATGGGTATGGATGAAAACAAGAAGGAATGAGTGAACAATGGAGTGGATTTGATTGATTATTAGAAGTATTTTGTTTGCCCAATTTCCTAAACCCTTTTCTTGACCAAACACCTTTCTTCTGTTTTTTTGCAGTAAAACCATGATGCTTTCAGATTGAACAGTTCTAAACTCTACTTCACATTCTAGATGATGACTAAATCCTTAAAAGTCTTTATTACTTCATTGTGATTTAAGATGTCTTTGATGTGGGACCAAGAATCTAGCAGAGATCGAAATATTACTATAATTTTTCTGATTTTCAATCAAGACAACCTGCAGTTCATAATTCTGTCACCATATGTTCCATATTTCAAATATGGTCATTAATGGAATATTCATTGTCATCTTATATGTATCGAATTCCATTTGCCTCATTTCGATCTTGACATTCTATATTTTAGTATATGACTCAAACAAAGCATCTCACAGTTCCTCAACAGTCTCATAAGTTTTGTACATGGGGATCTATTCTTTGTGCATGGAGCTAAGAAGGATATTCCTAGCGATTTTGTTGTTTTTCTTCAATTTTTTTTTAAAATTTTTTTTAATTTTTTGTTGAGCAAGCTTCAACTACGTATTGAAATATCCTCATTTTCTATCTCCAATTTTCTCCTAACGGTTGTTAGTGTATACAACACATTTTTTCATCTAGTAAAATCCTAACATACCTGCGTTAGTCATGAAAGTTGTTCCCGTCAAAATTCTTTTCTTTCGATAGATCAGTCACAACTGATTTTAATGCCATTTGTTGTCATTGCATCAAATGAGAAAGAGTACTACACTTTATTTTTATTTTTATTTCATCATTAGTGGTCCAAAATGACATCACTCAAACAAATTTACACAGGGGCAACACGGTCATTGTTAATCTGGCCTAAAAGTTTCACTTACTCAATTGGGCATAGCAAAAGCAATCAAAGTCGAAAATACAATAAAGAATCCTTCCATGGGAATAGTTAGGGTTACCAACAATAAATTATTAGAATTACAGGTTGCCTCTAAAAACTCATGTAGTGCACAATAAATTTATGTGTTTTATAACATACAAGTGTTACGTCACTATGGGCTAGCGCTGCACAGTGGCGTACACATGTTACAGTAGTTAGAAATGCACCGCCCACTGCATTTTCCCATGCAGTGTGACTTGTGTGGAGCAATAAAAACCTTTTCTTATTTCTTCATGTCAAAACCACGTCGACCATGGGTCTGATGCCAATGCTGGGTGCAAGTGGACAGCGTGGCACGTTACATTTAAGTTGTTATTATGGATTGAGCAATGCAATTACACCACCGAATCAGGGCACCAAAATAGATATCGACGGCCCACTCAAATCAACCACACAATGGGAAGACAAGCCAATTCAATTACCTGATCCGACGATGGTATACCAATACAGCATAACCTCAAGCAAGCACGAGAGCGGGCCCTCCTCTTCTTCTCTCTTCACCGTTGTGCAAACAAACTGCAGACACACTCCTTTTCTCCTCCCCCCCCATGTTCTCTTCTTTCTCTCCTCTCTCTATTGTCCTCTTCTTTATTGTTGTACCCAACACCTCCTCTCCCTATGTGCTTAAATAGGGAAGGAGAGGCGGTGGGGCACAGTCTCTCCACCTGCTGCACATGTGGGTGGGTCACAGTAGGCTCCCAACATGTGTCCAACAAAGATTATCTTGATGTTTGGACTTTGTTATGTCATGGAGCTTTGAAGACTGTCTATTTTTATCTAGCTTCTAACGTGATATGGAAACAGGAATACATGAGACGACAGAAGACAGAACTTACATGATGGTTGATGTTCGAGACATAGCAGAAGCACTGTTGTTGGCATATGAGATGCCAGAAGCATCAGGAAGATACATATGCGGACCAAATCCAATACGAGTCCAAGATCTCATTGGCAAGCTGAGGAGCATGTATCCTAACTACAACTATCCGAAGAAGTAAGGTTCTTTACTACATTACCTTAATGAGGTTTGTTAGTACCACACATGTAGATCCCAACCCCTTCTTGCATGGCATGTACATCACCATTCTCTTTTACAAGGCTTGGGCCCTGACCATGTACATGCCATGGCCCAAAAATACGTTTGGTCCACTGATCAGGTGGGTCAAAATGTACAAAACAAAAGGATGGCTGGAAAAACCTGGTTGGATTTCCTAACTATTGCTTGTTTCATACGTAGTGAGCCCATTTGACAAATGTATTTGCTTTATTTTAAGGGGTTGTTTGGATGCTTGTAAGGTCTATAAGTGGAAAGTGGCTTACAGGTAATGTTTGGAGAGGAAATTCACCTGTAAGTCAGTTAAAAACTACCAGGAAACTTCATGGGGCTGGGGCGAGAAGTCGCTTCCCTGGAGGTGACTTACAGGTGATGGATGGATTGGTTCTCACACAGGTAGGCCATGTTGGTACATGTGGAGGCTTGTAGAAGGGTTGAGATATGTGAGTGTATGGAATGAGCAATGCTCTTAGTTTAATTTTCTTAAATGCATCTTATATGTGCTTACACATATCTATTTTTCTAGTTGCAGTTATATAGAGGTAGAGGAGGAAGTGGTGAAGGTGAGTCGTGAGAAAGTGAAGAGATTGGGATGGACATACAGGCCACTAGAAGAGACCCTTACTGATACTGTTGCATACTTTCAAGAAGCTGGCCTTTTGAGTAAGGATTAGATTACTTTCATTTCATCTTTGTTGCTTTCTTTCCATGGACATCATCATCACCACCGTTGTAGCCATGGCCCAGCTATATGGGGCTGGGTTTATGAATCTTGATCGACTAATCATGTTAAGATTTTCTAATGTGGCTACTTATTTGAATCTATTTAAATGAACCTTATCAAGGCTTTGGAATGGAAAACGCTTGCGTACAATGCATAGGTAATTACTGGGGTCAAACGACTTAACATGCATGAAATTCGTATATCATACCTTTTTAGCCTTGATTCCTCACTCAGGTGGGCCACCGCAAAAAATTATGCCTAAAAGCCTCTAAATTCACATGGTATGGCCTACTTGCCTTTTGGAATTTATGATTTTTGGGTAATCCTCTCCTCTTGATGTCATGTCGGGCTGGCACATTTTTTTTCAATGTGCTTGGCATTGTTCTTCAATGCAGCAAACTGTTATGCAAGCACTCTTCCATTTTTTTTCTTCTCTTGCATCTGAGTGGGATTCGTGCATAAAATTCGGTGTTTGCACTTGGAGATTGGTTGACTCGTTTGCCACTGGATCATGAGTGCTACATGGTTTGCACCTGGCAAAGCACGTTGGCCCTGAGTGACAAGCGGTACCAAAGACATGGTTATGAAGGGGGTTGTGATGCTTATGGACTAAGAGATAGAGAGTGATACTGAGGATGATCAACAACAAACAACCATGTGGAACAGGGAGTTGATGCCAACAGGCCAAGAGGAAGAAGTTCAGGGATGTGGCAGCGGCAACGGAGGCCCAAGTTACATGGTTGGAAATTGCCATGGCTAATGGGCAAGATTTCCACGGCAGGAGAAGGGCAGCAGCATAGGGTGGAGATTGCCTTGAACGCGTTGGCTCATGTGCAGCGTCAAAAGAGGGGGACGTTACAGGCTATATTGTTGCAGATCATGACAGGGAACGATGAGGTGGGATGCCCACCATACAAAAAAAATTTCTAGATTGGGTGTTGGGAGCATGGTCTGTGTGTGATATCCAAATTGTGCATCTAGTGCCCCACCATGATGATGGGATAAAAAATCAGGCTAATCCAACCATCAGGTGGGGCCCGCAACTTGAAATTTTATGTCTTATGGTGTTTTCATTTCTTATTGTGTGGGGTCCATTGTACTGTTTGTTTGCCATCCAACTCATGTTGCAAGTGCGTCTTGCCATAATGGTGGGATGCCCAAAAAATGGACTGGGAGTCATATCTGAGGTTGATAGTCAGGGCGCCTTCCCATTTTGTTGTATGGTCTTTTCAGTCTTTCTTTTGCTATGGTCTCAGGTATCTTAATTAAAATGCACAGCTATCAAAGACCCTTTCGATTCTTCCCAGGCAGTATGCGTTTCTTTTCCCATACCTTGCATCGTGTGCTTCTCTCCTTGAGCTCTCATTTCTAGTTTTGAGAGCGCCCCGCCAACAATCTCCCTTTGATCATTGCCTCTTTTGATCCCCTATGTCATGCATCCCTAGCCCCCTATATCTAGAGGGCTAACTTTGCTTGTCTCATTTTCTTCTCCTCCCTGGCCTAAGGTGTAGGCTTGCCCCTAGCGGGGTGTGTGCATTTATTTTCCCTCCTCCTGGCATGAGGTGTGGGCTTCCTTCTTTTTTTTCCTCCTTGTCTTCCTTGGACCGGGATTTGGGCCCCATTGTATTTTTGTGTTGCATGCCCTTTTGAAAGAAATAAGAGTCCTCTTCCTTGCCTTGAAAAAAAATAAAAAAACGACCCAATCCAACAGTCGAGTGGGCCCAGCCACTTGAGTTAGATGAAACTAAGCACCCAATCATTGGCATGTCAAATGGGGTAGTCAAATTCGAGCATAAAAAGAATATAGCTCCAACCCCCCAAGCCTATTTTCAAACATTTATTCAATAGGCCCCACCATGGATTGATCATGACTCATCAGTACATAGAAGCACTTTGGCCAGAATTTAAAAAGAAGAAGAAGGCATTCAAAGGATCTCCGATGTTTGATACATGACACAGGCAATTGAGAAAGAAAGTTGTTAGAACTGATGCTTACTAATTGCAATTAGATGGGGTACAGCCCCTGCTGGGTCAATCAATGATGCGTGAATCTACATCCCCTCTTCCATATATGTAGTATCATCGATTCAGTAGCTTTTGATACATTTATTAAGTTTACATTTGATAATAATGACCATTAGTTTGAGGATTTTTCGAATCTTTCTGCCATTTACAGAGGCATTATTGCCAAAGAGGTCGAAGAAACGGAGCAATTTCTTCTTTCTGATCACAAGCCCAAGGTATGATCTCCTCAAATATGGAGCGACCTTTTCTCGCACCAAAAGCAATTGGAATTTGAATGGTTGACTGGCAAGGTAGCTTCTATAATCTACGCTACCCCAATGACAGTTGAGAGGTGTACTGCTGAAAAATGAAAATGGAGTCACCCCTGCTTGACTTCAGAGAACGCTGATGGATGGAACTCTTGCCCCAGTTTTTGCATGGCCATCTCTATTCTTGCTTGGTCCTGGCAAAGCAATTTCGAACGGATGGAACACATCATACAGTTACTTCTACTTCAGACTGCGGGCACATTTGGATGCAGTATTAAATTCAATCGCAATTTTTAGTCACATTAAGCGCCTGTTTGGATAGTGGAGAAGGAAAAGAAAATGGATGACTTTTACCATGATGGGATGTTTCACCATGTTTGGATAGCAAAGAAATATTGGATTCCAAAAAGCAATCATTACCCAAACACTGTAGACAAATTCCAATGCACAAGATATGATGTTAACCAATGTGACAGCTTTACCAGATTGTCACTTCCTATCCAAACAAGCTCCCCAAAATGGAATCCATGAGCCATGTAAATATTGGGCAATCATCATTAGGTGGTCCTTACAGATTTGATTTCTTTTCTTTTCCCACTATCTAAACAGGCCCTAACTGGAAATGACCAAATTTTAGTTTCTGTCATTGACATTCCTATTTATGCTCTGGCTCCAAATTGCAATTCTGTTACTTTCAAGTTGGACTGGCAAGAGGACTATAGCTGCAAATTGATGGCTACTTGCTCATAATGAATACTAGGAAACATCATTATTTGTTTATCGAAGGCACTTCTTTTCACAATCTAGTTTCACAATATGAATGCTAAGAAAGACATTATAGAATTTGGTCATTTCCAATTTACAGGTCAAACTCTTGTGATTCAATTTGGTAGTGCATCCAAATGCACCGTCAGTTTTGCAAGTAGACACAGTAAGAAAAACAATTTGGAGGTGTCTGGGTAAAGGAGAGTTCAATATGACATGGAATGTCAAAGTAAGAGAATTAGTAGATAGCCCATGCAATAGGTTTTTCTATAGCCTCATCTTGATGCTCCTAGACCTAAAACAATTAAAACAAACATACCTTGCCCACCAATGTGACAATGAGAGGCCCAATTCTGGATTCACGGAAGCACCCTAAGTGTTGAAAAGAAACATCAGACAATGTCCTGGAGAATATGCATCTTTGTACTATAATATATTATGGAATTCTTACCAATGTAAAGATCTGGAAATTCAAGGTTCAATTTCGAAAGAGCCGGAGCAGTTTTCAGCTACATGACACAGAACAAGAATAAGATCGAGAGAAACATGAGCATAAAAATGATGAGATGTATATTGAATTCCGATAAAAGAACATTCAGTGCTAGTGGACTGAATCAAATGGAGAAAAATAAAATAAAAACCGGATAATGCAATCTCCATCACTTAGAAAATCTTTCCAGATACAAGCTATTTTATCTGATAATGATGAATTTTAGTATGAAAACCAGCCAGATGAATTGGGGGATCCCCAAAAAGGTTAAATCAGAGAAAAACTTACACGCTAACAGATCTGCTTCACAATTAGCTACTCGATGGAGTGAGAAAAACAAACATCAACAACATTACTATAACTAAGGGGGCGTTTGGCATCTCTACAAATAAGAGCTTATTGGCTTATTTCTAAAAAAATAAGCTTTTAGACCGTTTGGTAAAAGTCTAATGAAGTGCTTATTTTTTTAGAAAGTAGCAAATAAGCTCCGATTTAATAAGTTGGGGAGGGGTTACTTTTTGAAACGGAGCTTATTTGGCTTATGCGGGTAGACATTTTGGACTAATTTTTGGACAAGTTTACCCTTAAACTTTTCAAGTAATTCCCATCTTACCCTCTTCTTTTCTCCTTACAATTTCTTCAGGAAAGGTCCACATGATGAACGACCCATAGTGAAGGTGGGCCCCACATGATGAATGGCCCATATCAAAGGTGGGCCTACATAATGCATAGTCACATCAAAGTGTGGCGTTGCATGATGAACGATCCACATCAAGCAAGCCCTACCTGATGATGGTCCACATCAAAGGTGGGACCCACGCGATGGATGGTGGACATTGAATGTGGGACCACATGATGGAAGATTGACATTAAAGGTGGGCCCACATGATGAATGGCACATCTTGAAGGTTCAGCCCCACATGATGGGTGGTCCATAGCAAAGGTGGGACGTGGACATCAAAGGTGAGTCCCACATGATGGACTATCCACATCAAGTGGGTCCCACATGATAGATGGTCCACAACAAATATGGGACCCACATGATGGATGTTCCACATCAAAGGTAGGACCCATGTGATAGATGGTGGACATTGAATGTGAGACCACAGGATGGAAGGTTGACATTGAAGGTGGACTTACATGATGAATGACCCATATTAAAGGTTGGGCCCCACATGATGGACAGTCCATAGCCAAGGTGGGACGTATATGATGGATGGTGGACATCAAAGGTGGGTTCCACATGATGGACTATCCACATCAAGTGGGCCCCACATGATAGTGGTCCACGACAAAGGTGGGACCCACATGATGGATGATGGACATCAAAGATGGGCCCCTCATGATGAATGATTCATATTAAGGTGGGGCCCCACATCAAGGTGGGCCCACATAATGAAAGGTTCACATCAAAGGTGGGCCCCACATGACGAAACATGCGCATCAAGTGGGTCCCATTTGATGGACAATCCACGTCAACGGTGGGACCCACGTGATGGATGATGATCATTGAAGGTGGGCCCACATGATGGTCAGTTGATATCAAAGATGGGCCCACATGATGAACGACACATAATGAAGGTGGGGCCCCACACAATGAATGGTCCACATCAAGGTGGGCCCACATAATGGATGGAGTGGGCTTCACATGATGGATGGCCCACATAAAAGTGTGGCCCCTCATAATGGTCAATTAACATCAAGTGGGCCCCACCAATGGACAGTCCACATCTAAGGCCTCTCATGATAGAAGACCCATATCCAAAGTGGGTTGTATGATGGATGATCCACATAGAAGGTGCACCCCTCATGATGAATGGTGGATATCAAAAGTGGGCCCCACATGATGGACAATCCACTTCAAAGGTAGGGCCCACACTATGGACACATCAAATGTGGAGTCCACGTGATGGGTGATGGGTAGTGGACATTGAGGGGCCCCACATAAAGAACAATTAGGAATGTTGGGCCCCACATGATGGATGGTCCACCAAAACAACCATTTGGATTGCTCTTATATTAAAGTTATTGTAATTTTTAAAAATGACATGAATTACCCTTAAAAAAAGCTCTTATTTAAAAGTTTTACCAAATGTGCTTATTTTAAATAAGAGCTTTTTTTCGAGATTTTATCAAATGAGCTTATTTAAAACAGAGCTAGAACAAAAAGGACTTATTGAAGTAGCTCTTATTCAAAAAGCTCTTATTGAATTAGAGTAGAGATGCCAAACGAACCCTAATATTTCCTCTAGCACATCTGTAAGCCTCCTAGGAATTATTAGCCCAGTAGATTACATTATAGGAACCCCATTCGAGTACAAGAGGATCGCTGAGGACACTGAAACTAAGGGCCCGTTTGGATACCACCAAATAAGTACTTTTTAACTTGTGTTATGTAATTAAGTTACTTTTTTCACTTTAGTTTGGTAAGCATCATTGTAAAAGTAACTTATGTGCCAAAAGCTACTTTTCTTAATAAGTAATTTTTTTTAGCTTTTTAACTTATGACTTTTCTACTTCTCTCTGTCGCAGTCCATGTTAAAGGAGGCCCTCTCTCACGGTCCATATCAAAGGAGGGCCCACGTGGTGGACTGTCCACATTGAAGGTGGGGCTCACACAGTGGACGGTCCACATAAAAGGTGGGCCCCACATGATGGACGATCCAAATCAAAGGTCGGGCATTAATGATGAATGACCCACATCTAAGGCGAGCCCTACATGATGGGCAATTGAAGGTGCGGCCCACATGATGGATAGTCTACATCAAAGGTGGGCTCCACATGATGGGCAATTAATAATGGTGGGCCCCACATGATGGACGGTCCACATCAAAGGTCGGCCCTAATTATGAGTGGCCCATATCCAAGGCGGGCCCTTCATGATGGATGGCCCGCATCAGAGGTGGGGCCCACATGATGGATGGTCCACATCAAAGGTGGGCTCCACATGATGGGAGGTGAATATTGAAGGTGGGCATCACATGATGGACAATAACATTGATGGTGGGTCCCACTTGATGGATGACCAACATTAAAGGTGGGCCCTACATAATGAATGGTGCGGATTAAAGGTCGGGCCATAATGATGAATGGCCCACATCCAAGGTGAGCACTGTATGATGGACGGCCCACATCAATGGTTGGCCCCACATGATGGATGGTGAATGTGAGGGGGACCAAATAGACTTTGAGGGATAATTGCCTACAATGTTGGAAACTAAACATGTTTTTCTACTTTTTGGTTGATAAGTATGTTGGTTACCAAACACACTCATCGGTTGAATAAGTAGAAACCAAGATAATCTACTTATGGCATAAGTAGCTTATCCAAAGTAACTTATGATCCAAACACCTAAGAATCCTAGAGAGCAGCGCATGTGCTTCTGCTTCATTGGCTTCCATAAGGAGTGAGTTTTAAGGAAAACTCCCTATGACCCCGATATAGACCCACAACCCCAGCCAGCACTTGGTTGCCAAAGGTAAAAGATGTATGAATCCAGTTTCCATTTTCTTGATGTATGAATTGATTTCGGACGCCCTACAAGAGGTAAAAGATGTTCATTGACCCTTATACAGCATCCAGTTGTGTTTGTGTTGAGTTTTTACCTTTACCTACTCTGCCGTAGCTGACAGTGTAAACAGTGTGGTCACAGGGTGACTCATGGTTGCTGCCACACACAGCCAGTTTGATGGGTTGCAGCCCAGCCACACGGCATATGCACATCAAGATGAAGGTGTTCCATAACGGAAACAGTGGCCGTAACAGCTACCACTGTTACCATTATGATACGGGCCGTAACAGCCATTATGGCATTTTTTATTTTTTTATTTTTGAAAAAAATCTGTTTCGGGACTGTTACAGAGCATTATGGGTCTGTTACGGGGCTGTTACAGGCAGTTTTTTTCTGTAATGGCCGTTACGGCCCCGTAATGTGTAACAGTTATGGCCGTTACCGTTACGTAACGGCCATGATCAAGATAGAAATTTATCATTCATGTCGATGGAACGAGTATGGACACAGCAAGGGAGTTCTATTTCAAGCTATCTTTTCAAACTCAGTGACTTGGACTGACTCATCCTGTCTTGAGTCGAGTTGTATCGGAAAAGTCAGGGGCAACTTAGCCGAGTCACCCCCTATTTCCAATTCTGACAAATTGAGGCCACGGTTCAACAATCCAGACTGTTGGTTTGTTGATTCCATGGTTTTTAATATCTGTTTTGTTATGGCTGTATCGGCCATTATGTAACAGTAACAGTAGCCCCTGTTACGAGGGTGAGCCAGTCCATTACGAAGAAAAGGGCCACATCGGCTGATACACCCCATATTGGCACTGATATAGAGCCATTATGGTCATAATGGCCCCATTTTTCAAATTCACCCCTGTATCATGTAATGGGGGTGGTCCATATGGCCTTATCATAACTGATATTTAAAACCATGGTTCACAACATGGGCCATATGGTGTCAAACCGACCAAATCATGCTTGACACCTTAGTTGCATGGTGGAACCCACATAAAAAATACTTTTAATATCCATTGTTGTAAACAAACATATGCATTTCATTCTTATGTATTGAACGATTCCTTAGAATTTCACAAAAATTGCCAAGCAACATTTGGAATGTTCCCTCAGATTGAATCTATATGTGAAACAATTAGAATGTTAGGTAAACCCTAGCTACATAGTTCGACAATAAAAAATAATTAAAGCTGAATTAAATTACTCAGCTATAATTACTGGGTAAACACATAGGTAGCGAAGTGAGGGTTGTGCATCTAGCAGTTGGCATGTTATTTTGAGATGACAAGGGAAATCATGAGAGATGGATTAACTTGATATATCTTTACTATGTGAAAGACAGGCTAGTTTGATCTTTGATTGGGAAAGACTTCAAACACATTCTCGCAAATCTGAGACCTGTTGAACCTCAATAAATCAAGAAAACTTTATCATGTGAAGGACAAGGATTAATCTGATCTCTACCTTTCAAAAAAATAGAAAGGATTAATCTGATCATGACTGAGAAAGACTACGAGCATGTTCTCACAGATCTCAGACCTGTTGAACATCCACATAACTCCTGGACTCAAAGATGCTTACGCAAAGTGGATTCGTGCTAATAAGCATGCTTAAGTGATTATGTTGTGCACAATGATCACAGAACTTATCATAGCACATGAGAAGCTTGCATGACCTTGTAAGATAATGTGGATCCCTGTGACAATTTCTAGGAAATTCAGAAGCTACAGTTCTGATATGATTGGCCAAGTATGAATGTTTAAAGATAGATGGCTAATCTGCTCAAATTCACATGTATATGGTGAGAACTAAGTACTTTGGCAACCAAATTCAGCTTGATTAGCAAGTTCATATCCACTAAATTCTCTTCAGGAGCCTTGGGACAACTTCTTTCATTCTAACAATGAAAAGACATTAACTATAGACCAACTGACTAGTTTGGTTCTTCTGGAAGTAGGCAGAATCAACTGATGAAGCATCTGGCCAGTATTGTAAAAGTGATACTGGAGATTGTGAATCTTTTGGAGATTATACAGCAGAACTACGAGAAGACTTCTAAGTTCAAGAAAAGACGTACTGGAATGAAGCAAAAAATCAGAGAAATCTAATAAGAAAAATGATGAAGGTGATATAATTGCCAGGGCTTAGCACTCATCATACGCTTGGGTCCATTGGAAAAACAGAAAAAACAGAAAAAGGAGAGCAAGGATGGGTCTAGTGGGTCTAATGTTGTTCTTTTTGCCGCGAACCTATCATTTTTTTGAAGTCCATGGTGAGGCGTCTTTATTTTGTTTGGTGTTTTGATAGCTCCCTCCCTCTAAAGATGTGATGTAGGGTGCCCTAATTATGATGCATGTTCATGAGCACAATTAATCCAGCGGAATAATAAAAGAATAACAGTAAAAACTTCAACATCTATCATCATAATCTAAGAAAATTAGAGAAGAAACATGCAATAATGCGGGCCATCATCAAAATCACGCGGTGTGAGATTCAATTAATGCGTGGAATGGATCCGGCAAGGAATGGAATCCTCCCGATCTTGCATGGTCATAACCCAATCGCCTAATGGGGATCACTAGTCCGAGAGATCAAAGGATTTTCTCGGACTAGGGATTTGAAAATCTAAAAAACTAGGGTTCGGATCAAATATCAGATTTAGGGTTGTGGGAATCAACAAAATCAAGCTTTAGAATAAAGAGGAGAGATAAGAAATTACCTTGAAGAAGGTTAGAGGGTAAAGGAAGAAGAAGATTGGAAGAGAAAAGATGAAGTCCATAGAGAGAGAGAGAGAGGAGGAGGCAACCAAAAAGCTTTTCATTCAATAATCAAGAACTAAATTCGTAATTAGGGCTAAACCCTCTTAAATAAACAATAAGAAAGAAGAAAAGACTAAAATACCCCTAAACTGTAAAAACGACTTAAAAAAAAGTTCGTGCAGGCGTCGGGTGCTCGGTCGAGCGCCCGATTAGTCGCCCGAAGGTGGCAAAAAACGTCCAGCAATCAAATCATGAAAATGGATGAATTTCGGGCACCAAAGGCAGTGAAAACTGTCAAGCAACTGTCCAGCTTTCCAGTCGTGTCTTCTTCATCCTACACACTTGTCTTCCCAATGTGAGGTCTTCTATGTACCAAACCACGTGTGTAGGGTCTTCAATGCTCCTCAATGATCGCCTAGCCACAAGGAAGATGTTTGTGGTGTGCGCTTTCTTCGCTGATAGACTTTGAAGGGTCTGATGTCTTCGTCAACTCCCTCAAGGTGAGAAAAACTTGACTCCGATGAGTTAAAGCTCTTATGACGCTCTAGCAAGTCTGGATCAATGTTTTGCAGCTCCGCTTCAGTCAACCTTGTAGATTCTGACGGTGGTTTGTTCATCCATTTGACAAGATACCTTTGGAAACCTCCATCTCGCGTGGAAACTATCTCTTCGTTCTCAATTCCCTCAATTTCTTCCTTTCGAGTAATAGGTGGGGTGGGGTGGGGTGGGTGGGTTGTGAAGCAAACTCGGAATATGGTCACGAAAGTGAAGAATGATCAATATTAGGATTAGGGAAAAGGACTAAATCTTCCACATTAAACGTTTGATTAATGCCCATTTCAGGAGGAAGGTCAATCCGATACGCGTTGGACCCAATTCTTTGCAATATTTTGAATGGTCCAGCACTACGCGCTTGTAATTTCTTAGCGGTACTCTGTGAGAACCGCTCTGGCCTTATTCTCACCATTACATAGTCTCCTTCCTGAAAGTCTTGTGATCTACGATGAGAGTCAGCTGAATATTTATAACTATCATTGCTTTTATTAATCCGCTGTCTAATATATGTATGCAATTCATGAATGTGTCATGCAAATGTATCGGCCAACTTTGAAGATCTTTGAGTGACAAACATGGGTAAAAGATCTATAGGCATTCTAGGTTTGCAACCACTGACAATTTCAAAAGGACTCGTTCTTGTCGACCTATTGACAGACCTATTATAAGCAAATTCAGCGATAGGTAGAATTAAGTCCCAAGTCTTAACATGCTCACCCACTAGACGACGTAATAGGTTTCTAAGACTTTGATTTACCACCTCAGCTTGTCTATCTGTTTGAGGGTGGTATGCGGTAGAAAATTGTAAACGAGTACCCATCATGTGCCATAGTGTCTTCCAAAAGTAACTAGTAAATTTGACATCATGATCAGACACTATGGTCTTAGGCAAACCATGGAAACGCACCACACCATAAAAAAAGACACGAGCAATATGAGACGCATCCGACGTTTTCAAACATGCGAGAAAATGTGTCATTTTAGAGAAGCGATCCACTACAACAAAGATGGAGTCGTGCTTTCTGTAGCGTGTGGCGTAATAGCGTAACGTGTAAAGTAAGCTACATGATACTTCTATTTTTTAATTGAAAAATAAGAAAAATATGATAATTAGTAAGAAAAAAGGCAAAAAATATAAAAATGCCTGACAAATGATTCATTTTTTCAAGTATAAGCATGTTTAAGCAAGTTATTAATTATTATTTATCAAAAGCTAATCTACATATATAAAGTTATAAAAAAAAATCAATAATCAAATAATTATCGCATCAACGACTTTCTAAGCAAACCACTTTAATTAATAATATCTAATTGAAACCACAAGTCCCAACTCACAAGCATGAAAAGAAATAAAAATCCAAGAGGTTAAGAGGGGTTCCCGAAGATCCTCTTTTGAAACCCTTTTTCTTTTTAGTTTTAAAGGTTTTTTAGTGTGTGAATTTAACACCAACTTTAACAAAGGATCACCACCATTTTAAGTGAAAGTAAACATAGAAAGATTTGGTTTTGACTTTACATTTCAGTTTTTATTTTTATGTTGTGACTTTTACACCATTTAAAAAAAACAATCATTAATAAAAAAAAATACATTTTTTTAGAGATAATAAAAAAATACATTGTAGCGTATGCTACAAATACTACACGCTACGTAGCTGAAGTGTACGCTACAGGGTATTTACGCTATTTAGCTACACTTCGTAGCGCTATGGCTACGCTACGCTACGAACGCTATCTGAAACACTGGTTGAGACTAGCTATTGATACGGCTTGTTTTATTCCTTCATGTCTTGTTTATGACAGTTTTATTGTTTACGTGTTGAATCCCATGGGAGCAAAGTTCGCATGAAGTTGACCAACGAACAACTCGCAGGTATTAGATCGCATGTGATGACTTAAACTTCATTGATGGCTACTTTCTCTGTGATAATAATCTTTATGAGGCCCCAAGCACCAACCAATTCATGTTTTCCTCGCTTTATCTTGCTTCATGTGATGATAATGCAACATACTATTTTAGGAGAGATCAAACCAACATTTGGCCCATAAATATGGAACAACCTAGATAAAGTTGAAACAATCATCAAATTTCTGAAATATGAAGTTTCATAAGGCAAAGGATATACCCCATTTTTTCTCTAACTTGGTATACAAAGTGAGTGGAAATTTAATGCAAGTCATGCCATGAATTTCACAGTTGGGAAGATGAGATGTTTTTTTAACTTTAGAAGATCCAAAATTTTATGTAAGGTCCTAGCACATTGAGAATGATTCTCTACATCGATGGTGTAAAAGTAAAATTTACCATGTCTTGTGGAAAAAGGGAATAATAGTGTTTCTCTCACTGGTCTAGTATGCTTGAGAACATCTTAGCTAAGGGGTTTTGTAGTGTGAAAATGGCCTTTTCACGCCAAGTGGGAGAAGTTGGAAATTTGTGGCCTAAAAAAGCAAATATTTTTTTCTTGATTGGATCCTTTTCTCTTGGCTCTTAGATGTTATTAGGTTCAATTGATAACAAAGGGTTGCTAGAAGGTTTCTCATGCATCGAGTGCTTGTGTAGTTGCCATGTGCAAAACTTTTAAGCCTTGTGGCTTGGCTTGCCATAGGGCATGAAGCTCAGGTTTGGCCCTGGCTCAACCTAAAATCTTGTGTTTCCTTGCAGTGTCGAAGGGAAGCTGTAAGTTTTAGTTGCAATCACAGGGCATTAATACATTTTCAATTACAATCATTTGGGTCAAGCTTCGAATGGCCATTTATATTTCAAATACAGCCCCTAAGGGCTGGTGTAAGTTTTGCCACATCCTAAAAGGGTTGTGAATTTTGTAGTGTTCAGAGCTAAAAAATAGTTGACTTTTCTCATAGCAATGTAGTTCTATGTTAGGATTACTGAGATTGGACATTGGTTGCCCAAGCACCACACCGGTCATGTGGGTTCTTATAGAGTGTGGATAGTAGTTAGGACTTACGATCTTGTGATCAATGTTTTCAATATCGATGATATCCGCCAATATATCCCACGATATATCTTGTATCTCACCTGTGCAAAATGAAACGCACAAGTAGTACCGTTATATCCCACCTATTTGATCCAGTAAGCATTTACAATTTTTTATCCTTTTTTTTTTTGCTATAAATCATGTTAAATCAGTGTCAAATGGTTATAAATCTATGATTCTCCATGTTTCACATGAAAAATAGTGGATTTGGAGTTTCGATTTCGAGAATTGGAGGAGATGAGCCAAGTAGTGGAAAGTTGGGAAAAATCGAAATTTCCCATTTTCTCACAAATCGGTTGCAATCTTAGTGTCTAAACACAATCAAACATGTATGTAACCTAATCTAGTGATTCTTGGTAATTTGGGGATTTTTCGAAAAAAATTTATTTTAATTATAAATGTTATTTTTTTTTTTCAAAATTCCACTTCGAACAATGGTCAATTGTCCCCATTTCAGAGCATTCAAGTGTTTGATGAAATCATCATCATATACACTCTAATTTTGAGATTTGGGGGAAAATTGGGGAAATTTTGAAATTTCCCCATATTTTCTCAAATTGGCGAGGATGAGCATCAATGTTATGTTAGAGAGTATCTTCATTGTATCATTCTACTATGACCTAGCATAGTATTGTTGGTTTGTCCAGCAGTAACACTATGCCTGGCCCTGACGAGATGGAGATGATGATTTTGAGTCACCGCGCAACTCTTTGTGGGTCTAAGCCACAACCACGCATATTATTCACAAATATATTTCTAGTCAGACAATGCATAGATTAGGACCCCATACAAAGGAAACCTATTATGTGCACTTGCTTTTGTGATGTTTTGATTTCTAAGTCTATAATGATATGTTTTTTAACAATACTTGAAGTTTCATAAAAAAATTCGACCAAGTTCCCAATGTTTCCCCATGTTTCCCAACAACAGTGATACATTATGCAATACAACTGATATATCCCATGCGATAACCAATATATATCCGTATCCCAAGGGTGCGATAAATCACGTGATAACGATACGGAAACCATTGCTTGTGACTAAGGGTGTTGATAGACCACCATGGCTCAACAGGCTTTTGATCAAATTTGGATATTGCCTACAAGTCTAATTTTCTAGGTTCATTAAATAAACAAGCCTCTTTCAACAGAAGGACTAAATATAGAGCATGAGTCCACTGCCATTAACGGAAGAGACAATATAAGCTTTGTTTCCTCACGTGTATAGGAGTGTTGTTCTTTATATATAGTTGCAATCAAATATGTCTCTGATGGCTACTCTACATGTCACAAAGGTCACCATTGTTATGATCAAACCAGTTAGTTTTTTTTTTTTTTTTTAATGGATTTTTTGCACTACTTTTTCTATGGAGGCCAAATATGTCCAAGATGAACCAATATCTCCCGTCTTTCGGTGATTAAGGACTTAGATATTGTGATGCTAGATACGTCTAATGAAAGTCAAGGAATGTCAAACACACTGATCACATATATGGTGAAAGAAATTAGGACAATCCACCACTCTAACTCTGTCATTAACTCTATCTAGAATTGTGACTTTGTTATCGTTAACATGACTCTGTCATTGATTCTATCCAGAATTGTGACTTTGTTATTGTTAACACATGAGAAATATGGGCCGTACATCTATACTGGTACAGCCTAGCTTTACGGCCCACCTAATGGATATGGATGTGGGCCGTAACCTTCTTTTTTTTTTCCTTTCTTTTTTTCTTTTTTTTTTTGTTGTTGAAGGATCACCCAGCAAATTCTCTGATCTATTCTTAATCAAATTAGATCAGGACTCTTAGTTAGAACGTACGGAGAATTTTTGCTTTTCTTACTCAAGGGTGTTTTATCTTTTGCACTTGCTTATTGTTAATCTAAATAGGAGGAGAGGGGATGTCCGGCCTACAACTCTCTTTTTATTTCTCTTCAGAACTTTCTCCTCTCCTCTTATTTCTTTTTCTTTCTTCTACTTCTAGTTTACAAATCTACATGATATCAGAGTAATCCTGATTCCGATCTAATCTATCTTTCTCCCATCTACTCTATCCTTGTTTCCTTCTTTTAGTTTTGGACTCTTTCATCCCTTTGTACTGAAAATCTTTTAAGAAACCTAAGGTTTCTTTTCTTTTTGTTTTGTCGAGGGTTTGTAATGTTCCGTGTGAGAGAAGGGAATGAAGTGTTTGTGATCATCATCTCTCGTGCGGTGTGAACATGTGAGCTGATTATACTCTTTTACTCAAAAGGAGTATTCCAAGTGGCTGAAAAATATGCAAAAGCAGCCTATTCCTGCTACTTTTATTGCTCATTCTGCTCTTATGACTACATTAGCGTTCTTAAGTATGGTTTATGTAGGATCCAAGTTCCGTGCTCCATGGGTCATTGACTCTAAAACATTTGACTAGATGATGGGCAAGTCTAATGCATTTTCCTCCATTAATACAATATTAATGTGATCGTCTATAACCTAGGCAAATGGTACCTAGTCCAAAATAAGTGGTATGGGTAGTCCATCCATATTCTTCCATTTTATTGTCTTATGTTCTTTATGTTCCAAAATTCCCTTCAAGTCTTCTATCCATTAGAAAACTCACCAAATCTCTTAACTTCTATGTGATTTTCTAAACTTCAAATTGCGATTTCCAGGATCTAAAGACCAAGAAGAAGATTGGTGGAGAGAATGAACATGATGGGTTATACTATCTTGATTGTGAAGTTGTTGGTGCAGCAACACAGAAGAACATCTCTCCTTATCAATGGGACTACCGTCTCAGTTGTCCATTCTTAAAGACTCTCAAAGACGTTATCCCTTCTTTGTCATCTATCTCAGTTTTAGAGTGCGAAGTGTATGAATTGAGCAAACATCATCATGTTCCTTTTCCCCCATGAATGAAAAAACATAGTTCAGTTCTATTCTCTTTAGCTTGCTCAGATATTTGGGGACTGGTTAAAATTTCCAGTAGCTCAGGGTACAAGTATTTTGTTATAATTTTTTATGATTTTTTGCGAACGACTTGGATTTACTTAATGAAAGATATATCTAAATTATTACCTATTTTAAAGATTTTTCATGTGGAAGTACAAAACCAGTTTAACTCAAAAGTAACTCTATTTCGCTCAGATAATGCCAAGGAATATATGTCTCAATCCTTTAGTCTACAATTTTCTTAAACAGGTATATTGCATTAAATATTGTGTGCCCATACCCCACAACAGAACAATGTTGTAGAATGTTACCTACTTGAGGTAACTCGTGTTTTATTAATTCCCATGAATGTTTTTAAAAGTTATTGGAGTGATGCAGTACTCACAGTGTGTTTTTTGATAAATCGAATGCCTACGACTATTTTAATACGTAAATCACCTCATTAAGTATTACTTCTAGATACTCCGTTGTTTTCTTTGCCTCCCAAAGTTTTTGGATATGTATGTTTTATTCACCAATTGGAGTTGAGCAATGATAAATTCTATCCTAGAGCCATTAAATATATTTTTCTTGGATATTGACAAACGCAAAGAGGTTATTGTTGTTATAGTCCTTCACTTTGAAGACAATGTGTGCAGATGTTATATTTTTTTAGCCCACTCATTTCTTCTCACAAGATAATAAATCTCTTAATGCAGAAGTTGTGCTTGTACCTATTGTGGTTGAAGAAAACATAATCCAATCTCATACCTCTAGCGACTCCTACATTCCCACTGCTCCTCAACTAAAAGTCTAATTGCGATGAAAACGGATAGATAGTGTGACCAATCATGATGTACCCATCAGCCATATCTTCTTCCAAGCCTAGTGATCAGGTAACTTCTCCAGATACATCTAGTGCTCTCCTTGAAAAAGGGTAAGTGTGTGTACCGATCATCCTATCTCCAAGTCTCATTTCAATGCTTGTCTCTAATTTTTCGTAAATTGGCGCTATCGTTGCTCTTTCATTCTATTCTCAAGTCATATCAGGAAACATTGTTACATAACGAGTGAAGCAAGCAATGAAGAGGAAATTACTTCCTTTTATCAAAAAAACACTTGAGAGCTCACTAGTCTACCTGCTAATAAATGTGTTGTTGGTTTTACCTTGATGGTACTTGCTAAATGGTTGAAAGCTTGCTTGGTTGCCAAGAAATATACTTAGACCCTTGGTGATGGGAACATCACATCACGTGCTCTTCTATGCACATATCAGAGGAGGAGGCGGGCTCCAGTCTCTCTGTGGCTTGGCGAGTACCCGTTTTGAAGACCCTACACTAGGAAAATGCATGTGGGCTGCTAGAGGAGGACATTTGGACCAGATGATTTGATTGACACGATGATCGGATCGTCAGATCACATGGAGTACTTGATCAGACCATTGATCGTGGGCCATCATAAATTTTAGGATTTTGCATTACTTTATTATTTTAGTTTGGATTACATATACTATGATTAGTTGCTTTTTTTTAGGTTTTATTGCATTATGTGTGAGATGGGACGTAGGTGAAAACATAAAGAATTGAGAGGGTATTTTGGTCTTTATAGCCCAAAAAGGCTATAAAGCCTCACACCCCCTTTGTTTTGTTTTTTTTTTTTTTAATGAAACATTGAATGAAAATACAAGTTTTCTCTTTCTCTTTAAATCTTCTTTGAGATTGCATAGGTGTGAAGCCTTCCTTGGTGAATCCAAGGCTACCACGTGGTATGAATCCACAAACTTCCCTCTCTTCTCATCCCCTACAAGGTATTCTTTTCAAACCCTAATTTTCTCTCATCTCTCCTTGTCCCTTCCTCTCCCTTTTCTTATTTTTTTTTTCTCTCATCCTTCTTCCATCACCTTACAACCGAACCCAAGCCCTAGCCACGTGAACAGTGCCGCATGAACAGTGTTCATATGGACAACCACGTGTGGCTTTCCCCTTTGATCTTTCCTTCTCTGATTTCCCTACTAACCCTTTTTCCTAACCCTAAATCCCAAAATTTCCCCTTTTACCTAAATCCCTAACCCTAATCCCAAATTTTCTCATTTCCGTTCAAATCCATAAACCTTAACTCCTACCTAATCCCTTTAGGATACAAGCGAATCTCTTTGAATAATAGCCTAGCCCTATGTTAATTTGGAGTTTCTCGGCTCCATTAGGACCTAATTGCTTCAATATATTATTAGTTCCTAATTCCAAGCATGTGATGGTCTAGGATTTAACATGATTACTACTTGTTAATTGTTTGGATTTACATGAAGTTGCTGAAATTTATTGTTCTTGCTCACACTATTTAAAATCTGATTTTTCTTATCATTCTAGGGTAGAAAACATTGTCCTGCGTCACTTGGTGTTGATTATATTGAAACCTTCTCCTTTTGCCAAGCTTAACTCTATTTTGTTATCCTTTTTGTAGTTGTTAATCATGGCCGACCCCTCTTCCAACTAGACATTAAAAATGTCATTCTTCATGGTGATCTCACAGAAGAAGTCTATATGGAGCACCTATCTGGATTCATTGCACTAGGGGAGTCAGACAAGATGTGTAAACTGAGAAGGCAACCTATGGGTTGACTGCAGTCTCCATGTGCATGGTTTGATAAATTCAGTAAAGTTGTGATGAACTATGGCTTTGTTTGAAGTCATGCAAATCATTCCATCTTTGTGTGGAAAGGCACCTCAGGTCTTACTGTGTTAGTATTATATGTTGATGATGATGTTGTTACAAGAAGTGAAGATAGAGGGATTGAAGAGCCAAAGAACTATCTTCATAAGCATTTTCTCACAAAGGATATAGGTCATCTTCGATGCTTTCTAGATATAGAAGTTGTCAACTCAAAGGAAGAAAATAATTTGTCCCAACGGAAATACGTTTTGGATTCGACAATGGAGACAAGTCTTCTTGACACCAAGCTAGTTGATACATCAATGGATCCGAATTAGAGACTTCTTGGTGATCAAAGAGATGTATTTGAAGATCCAGGGAGGTGGAAGATTGGTTGAGAAACTCTTCTATTTTAACTATTACTTGCCCAAACATCTCTAATGTTATGAGTGTGGTGAGCCAATTTATGAGTTCTCCAAGAGTACATCACATGGATGCAGTCACTCGGATTCTATGTTAACTTAAAGGAGCACTAGGCCAATGAATTTTGTATAGATGGAACAATCATCTTCATGCAGGGGCGATTCTTTGACAGATAGGTGGTTTGCTACTAGATATTGTACATTTGTGGGAGGAAATCTAGTCACGCGGAAGAGTAAAAAGCAAACTGTTGTCGCTTGATCAAGCGTTGAAATAGACTATAAAGCAATGGCTCACACTACCTGTGAGCTAATGTGGATCAAGAAACTATTGCAAGAAATGGAGTTGGCGGTGAATCTACATATACAATTGTGAAGCAGGACAACTAACCACTTGCTCTAAATGCTCAAACTGATAGAGCGTAGAGAATCAATCCCTTTATCTCATAGCCCAGGCTCCTGCTTCACACAGACCAGGCCCTCGGCCGAATCCTCCTTCGTGGGCCCCGCTTCACACGAGCCACCCACCTTACATGGGTCGTCCACCCCAAGTGTGCCCCTGCTTCACACAGGCTGCCCCACTCGAGCCCGTGAGAAAATGCCCCTGCATTAATCACCCCCGATGAGAAGTCTCGAACATGAGACCTCCCACTCTGATGCCAATTTGACGCAGGACAACAAACCACTTGCTCTAAAAGCTCGAACTGATAAAGTGTGGCGAATCAATCCCTTTATCTCATAGCCTAAGCTCCTACTTCACACAGACCAGGCCCTCGGCCGAACCCTCCATGGGCTCCACTTCACATGGGTTTCGCTTCACACGTAGCCATCTGCTTCCCACGGGTGGGGACCAATTCACATGAGTCACCCGCCTCACACGAGTCGTCCACCCCGAGTGTGCCCCCACTTCACACAAGCTGCCCCACTCGAGCCCGATGTGAAAATGCCCCTACATTAGTTTTGTGATAATATGGCGACATCCCACATTGCAAACAGTCTGGTCTATCATGAAAGAACCAAACCTATTGAAGTGGATTATCACTTTATGTGAGAAATGGTGAAATATCTACTCCACATGTCCGATCTAAGGATCAACTTGTTGATGTGTTCACCAAGGCTCTACCTCGCAGCCAATCTACATGCATACACTCCAAGCTTAACATCGACAACATCTACCCTTTAGCTTCGAGGAGGGGGAGTGTTAACGCATGAGTTGTACAACCCACCTAATGGATACGGATTTGGGTTGTACAACTGTATAACCCACCTAGTAGCTTCTCTTGTCGATTCTTTAGCTAAATTGGAGTAGGACTCTGGGTTAGGACTTTAGGGGAATTTTTTGCTTTTGTTAGTACAGGGTGTTTTTGTCCTTTTCACTTGCTTACTATTAATATAAATAGGAGGAGAGAAGATGTCCAGCCCTAAGATCCTCTTTTCTTTTATTTTCACTTCCCTCTCTTCTCTCCTCTTATTTCTTCTCCTTTCTTCTACTTCTAGTTTACAAATCTACCGTTATCAAGTACAACGTTTCCTTTTGTTGATAATATAAATCTTCCTCGTGCTCAATTCAAGAGACACCAATTTTGTAGTCAGCATCCCATCTCAAAGTTTGTTTCATATCAATCTAAATCCCTTTCTAACCCTCCAAAAAAGCATCGTCTAGATCATTAGCTTCCCGAGAAAAATGAATGAAGGAATTCACACAAACTTCCTAAATTTCCCAAAAAATGACCTAAATCTCCAACGCTTGGTGGTAGAAGACCCCATTTAATGACGTTTAACGAGTCCCATTCCACAATTAATGGCCCATCCACTTTATGAAAGTTTTTAATACTTACAAAACTGGAAAACACTGTAACTACATTTCCATTGTTTCCTAGAACTCTGCCCATTGGTGATGGCCTAAATGCCCAAGCGAGTTACCATCAACGTTAATTTTATTAACATTCGCAGGAGGGGTGCTCCCACTTCATTTTGGAGCTTGCCACAAAAGGAGTTAACTCAAGCATTGGTTTCCAATCTCTAACAGATTACGTGCAGAGGTGGTATGGAACTCATGACAAATGAGGGAGCCAATCTCCAATCTTTCCACATGCCAGGTTAGGACTTCAACTTGGGTTCGGGTACCTTAACCCAACTGACCAACCCGAGTTAGGTAGGGTTCTCAAGGCCCTTGGGTTGGGTTAGGTTGGAAAGCAAAAACCAACTCATGCAACCTTAGTTAGAGTTGGGCCGGGTCAGATTGTCAAGGTCCTCGAGTCGGGTTGGGGTTGGAAACTCGACTCAATTTGAAATCGGGTTGGGTTGGGAATAATCACATGTATTTGGGTCGGGTAGGGTCAGTTTAGGGGTGAACATAGAGGAATATGGGTTGGGAACCTCAAGTTGGAACTTGGGTCATATCAAGTTGTGGGTTGGGTCCTGTTAACGCTTGGTCAAGGTCAGGTTGACGCTCAATATGACCCAACCCAACCAAGTTGCACTCTTAGGCAAAGTTGAAGTATCAAGAGTCCTTGTATCTCTACTTCCAAATTCCCAAGCAAAAGGAACCATTTTCCACACAGTTCTACTTCTGGTGTTGAAAGTGCCACTTCCCACCCACGACCAACTTATCAATCGGCCAAATTGAACCCAAAGAATTTTGGAAAGATGGAATAAAGAACTCTAAATCTCCAAAATGAACCGAAAATTGATAAAGAGGCCAGCCACTGACCCTACTATTCCCAACACATTAAGCAAATGTTCAAAAAAACTTGGTGACTTCTTCAATGTTTATCAAGAGTGGGGATTTCATTATTTGTAGTCACCCACGAAAAGGTCTCAATTCTCGGGGAATGGAAATTTCCCCAAATCTCAAAACAAGGAGAAGCATCCTTCATTGACGAAGTAATGACGTTAAAAAAGCATTTAGATGAGAAGGTCCCATCCCTCACCTGCTTTCACACCCAAGTGTCCTCTTCTTTAGGATTGTGACATATGTCATCAGGGAGGCCACAAGAGATCTTCATATGAGCTGATCTCCCTACACAACCTGATTTCAACATCCTTTACATTAAAAAGTTTTATCATATTTATAATCTTCAGTAGACTGCTCATGGGTTTGTGCTGGTCTATATTAGGAAACTAAGAGATAACTAACTTAACAAAAAATAAATTATATAAAACAGTGAAATCTATCAAGACCCTTTTTACCAGAGCTTGCATTGCAAAAATAGTAATGCATATAATCATGAAGTGACCAAATTAATGAGCAGAGCACACAATCTTAGTGGGTTGAAATAATAAGCGTTGACACATACATCAGGAAGTTGTGTACTCAGATGCTTCGATACGAAAGGTTGCTTCAAAACCAGGGGCCCACTATCGCTGCTTGACTCTAGCAAACAGTTCCACTGTTTGTCCAATTCAGTAACATTTGTTGCAGAAAGAATGATCACATTTTCGCATTTGATCTGTAAGACATACCCATGCAAGTTTAATAATAATGTCTATACAAAGATTGCCAACAGCAGGAAAAAAATAACACAGGCAATAACCAGATTCATGACTCTTAACTTCCACACGAAATGGTTGGAAAAAAAGGCCAGGATCATTGGCATTGGTATAGTATACCGTGCATGTCACTTAGAAATGAAGTTCAAGATCAGCAATGACAAAATAATTTTCATTCCAAACTCATACATCAAGTTCATAATCCGTAACTTTTGACTGTTGAGCTGGTACTAGAATAGTATTAATGTGCATTTCATTCAGATAGAAATAAAGTTCAAGATCAGCAACTCCAGAATAATTTCTTTTCAAGTCACATATAACTACTTCAGACACTTTTTCTTTTTTTTTTTGAGTCAAAGATGATATTTCATTAAAGAGGCCAAAGCCAAAACTATACAAGAACACAAAAATACAAATGTACAAACCAATAACCAAGCAAACTCCCTTCACAAAACTAAAGATGGGATTAAGGATTTCTCACTTCCGCCCACTCCTTTACATTGACGATCACCTTCCCAATAATGTCTTTAACACTTCCCTTTCTATTCCTAAAACACCAGGTCATTCCTTTCCCACCATAGAGCCCACAGAACCGCTAATAAACTTATCCTCCACACACCCTTTTCCCCGACTTCCTTACTCCTCCACCCTGCCAGGATAAGAGAAAGTCCTCTATCGATTTCGGAAACACCCATCAACCCCAAATAGCCGAAGAAAATGACTCCACAAAGATATGATCTACTGATTTCACATCTTTGTAGCACAAAAGACAAACGTTGGGGAGAATCATATTCCTCTTTCGCAAATTGTTGATAGTTAACACTCTATTCCTCTCAACAAGCCAACCGAAGATCGCCACCTTTAAAGGAGCACCGTAACACCATAGCCAAGATGTTGGACCTAACCCAACAAAACCATCCCCCTTTCAGTCATAGATCGACAAAGGGACTTCACTGAAAACGAAGCTGATTTTTATTTTAGCCATTTTATGGAATCCGACTCTAATAACCTGGGAGAAACCTTCTCTAACATTTGAAGCAGCTGCAAGAATTCTTCAAACTCTTCGTCGAGTAGATTCCTTCTACAGCATGGAGACCAAGTGACTACTTCATCCCTCATCGAAAAACAACTACTATCCTTCAACTCCTCATTTGTAGCTAACCCCGCTAATGAAGGGAACCTCTCACACAACTTCACCTCTCCCACCCAACTATCCCTCCAGAAACTTATACTTTTACCATCCCCCAAACAGAAACCTATGCCTTCCCACACTCTATCTTTCAAAGACGCCACTGATTTCCACAGATACGAGGATCGATACAATGAGGATCCCTTTGTCCACCACCTCCCTTCCTCTACCCCATATTTTCTTGCTAAGACCTCTCTCCATTGAGCTTCCCTTTCCACCCAAACCTCCAAACCCATTTCCCCAACAAAGCTAGGCTCATCTCCTCTAGTTTCCTAATTAACCCCCCCCCCCCCCCCCCCCCCCCCTGATCCGTCGGTTTGCAAACCTCCTCCCATTTCAGAAGATGAAACTTTTGTTTTTCACCCAACCCTTTCCATAGGAAATCCCTCCTCTTTTCCAACATGTTTAGAATAAACTTCGGGCATTTAAACATAGACATGAAATAAACTGGAAGGTTCGACATAGACACTTTAATCAAAGCCATTCTCCCGCCCATTGATAACTTTGACAACTTCATACACTTTGCCTTTGATTGTTGAGAAAATTGCCATTGTTTCCTAAAAACAAGTGGTCATGTCTCTCAAGAATTAGGTGGTGCTGAAGACAGAAACTAGATGTGTGAGGCTAGCAATCTCTAACATTTGGCA
The DNA here is from genome assembly GCA_003013855.2 of Liriodendron chinense. Classification (NCBI taxonomy): domain Eukaryota; kingdom Viridiplantae; phylum Streptophyta; class Magnoliopsida; order Magnoliales; family Magnoliaceae; genus Liriodendron; species Liriodendron chinense. Next base: position 2,476,861 of record PVNU02001915.1, on the reverse strand, counting down.
ATGATCCAAAACATGCATGCTCATACATATAGGTTCAAGTTCTACATGCATATGGAGATATATTCCAAGACAGTATTTGGAATGCAACTTCAGTAGAAATGGTTATGGAGGCGAGCTTCAGCTAAAATGATGGCCAGGGTATTCCACAAAGTGATTTTGTTTCGTTAGGTTGGTTCTATTATTCAAAGGAATTGAAAGATCAATGAGGATGTTTCCAATAGAATTAAAGCCAGATGGATGAAGCGGACATGTGCCTTTGGAGTGTTGTGTGATCAGCACAACTATATGAAACTTGAGGGAAATTTTTAGAAGATAGCTATTCGACTGGCTGTGTTACAAGGTGGTGCTGGGCAATTAGAAAAAGAGACACGAACAGAAGATAAGAGTTGTAAAGATGAGAATGCTGACATGGATGTTCCAAAAGGCTAGGAAGGATTAAATTAACAATGAGCAGCCTAGGAGTATTCCGAATAAGAGAAAATGGAAAAGCAAACCGAGATAGTTCGATCATGTGCAACGAAGACTAGAGACAACTCTAGAAGTGAAACCATGATTGGGGTTGGAGGGCCTGAAAAGAGGATGAGAGGAAGACATAAAAGGACTTTTGATTGAGGTGGTGAGAGGATATATGAAGTTTTTATTTTTATTATTATTATTTTATTTGCGGAGGATAGGGCACTACATAGGAATGATTGGCGAATCCTGATTCGGAAAGATGACACAAAATAGCTGGGACAAAAGACAAACCCCTGACCACTTACCACCACAACTGAGAAATGTTGTAGTGTGTCAGTACCAGGATGTCCCTTACCGTAACACTCTTTCTGCAACATCCACGTTGAATTTCAATGGCACATTGCTTCTAGGTAAAATGCCCTAACCACCCTTGCACACCATCCAGCACAACCATTTTACAAAATATGCCATGTCAAATCCAAGGACATCTTAAGCTCGAGCAATATTTGAAACATGAAATCTCATGATTTGCTTGGCAGAATTTTGATGATTGGATGCCCACCATGGTTTTAAATAGTGGTTTCAGAGTGCATTGCCAGGAATTTGAATATTGTGTCCACTTAATCATCATCATCATCATCATCAACATCTAAGCCTTATCCCAATTAAATGGGATTGTCGATATGAATCATGTATTTCTGCTATTCTACTCTATCAAGGGCCAAACCTAATACTCTAGCATGAGTTCGGAATGTCATATCGTTTGGATTCATGACGAAAGTTATGGCATAAGTTTGACGCTGGCTGCCAACCTGACGCAACCCTCCATCCCAGCTGCAGACCGGCAATGAGAGCAAAAATCTTGCAGGGGTGCAATGTAATAGACATAGGTTGATTACAATCAAGCGCCATCTAATAGTCTATTACATGGATAGGTTACAATCAATGAGTTATTGTTCCATTTCATGGTATTTATAATGTTGATAGGCATAAAAAAATGCGAATTTTCAGTTAGTGACAATTTCAAATATATTTAGTTTTGTACTTGGTTTAGTTGAGGGATTTAAAAATCTTCATGGGAACTGCAAATCTTAAGACATTTCTTATTTGGTCAAGGATTAGAGTCTCAAATGTTTGTTTTAGGTCCAACCTTGGGAGATTTTGGTTATTAAAAAAAATTCAATTTTTTTGTCTCCTTGTGAAGGCTTGGTTGTTGAGAGGGTTCTCCTTTACTAATTGGTACAGAAAAGATTTGATGACACCAAATTGAGATATAATAGCTGTATGAGATATTTGAGACCATGGTGAACATGGAGGCACTGCTGACCTGCAAGAATCAATGGCAACTCCATGACAATAACAATAGAAAGAAAAGAAAGAAAAATAGTTTTGGTAATTTAGGGCACTACGGTGATCATCTGCTGATTGAAAACCTATGGTTTCATGTGAAATTACTGTCTTTTACTGTACTCCACATCTAGAATTTGGAGAAAACTTAGAAGACCATGGAGAGGATGTTGTATGGCTGTTCTCATCAGCTACTACCGTGAAAAAATTCTGTTGATTCAGCTATCTTTGACAAAGAAGATGTTGAAGAAATAGTTAAGACCAACCACAAGAAAGTCAATGATGGGTTTAGTATGTTATTTTATAAGTTTAAATGACACTCACCAATTGTTCAAGAAGATGTCCAAATGAGTTTTAGTGATCAAAATAGTGGTTTAATGGATGATGTCTTTTGGAAGGATGAAATCTAAATGGATTTTCCACCGGTAGTGGTCTTTGACTGCTAAAAAAGAAAATACGAAGATTCAATGATTGAAGCATGCCTGGTACAAGAGGATCTTCTAGAAGGATATTGGAGGATTGAGAAAGACGACTGATTGTGAGAACAGAGACAGCATTAACAATTACCAGAAAAGAGCATAAGCAGGAGTATCATGCTTTGAAATGAGGGTGATTTCTCCCAAACAGGGAGACTGATCCAGATGGAAAATAGGGATCATAGGAAAGAAAGTTCTAAGGAATATCTGGATAAATGTGCTGGAAGGAAGCGAAAAGGAGACTGCTTTTTATAAATTTCGGTCCTCTTTTTTTTTATTTTTTATGGTGAGTTTTGATGTCATTGTGATTGAAGGGTTAGAATTCCAAGCTGAGATGTGCCATTTTCATGTAGAAGTCCTCCAATATCTACAGGTCAATGCTTTAATTTGATGAAAGTTGAGTTAACAAACTAACTTCATCATGATTTATGATATACATTTAGGGGTTTAACTTTCATGACATGATTAAGGAAATATCTCTCAAAAAAATTAGGGAAATAGTCATCATTTTGCTATTTTCATAATTTTGGTAGTTTAAGAATCGTGTTTATTTAATATCATTTCCTATTTTCAAATTGATTCATTTGGCTTGTTTGGTTTCAATTGTATTGCTTTCCTACTTGGGTTAGGTCAAGGGATCACAAGTAGTATTTAGCAATGGAAGTTCTATCCATGCATTCTTTCTTGTTTGGCTAGGATTAGAGTTTTGCAGAGTCTATATGTGATATTTCAATTCATCATCATCATAGCTTGTCCCAGCCATTTGGGGTGAAGTCGGCCATAGCCACCACTGCCATCTTGGTACCACTAGCCTTGTCCCATCTATTTAATGAGCACTGTGAAGAATAATATGTTATACACATCAGTTTTTTCTTATGTGAGATTTTGATTATCTGAACAAAATTCAGTTTTTTGGTCTTGCGTAAGTATAGTATTGAACGCCCCAAATGGCTTGTCCAATCTACAAAATAGGGAAGAGAACAATCGAGAATCCCAAAGGGGCAAGACTCATATAATATATGGTTTTTGCAATAGAAGAAGCATGTCAAAACAAACTTTATGGATAAAACTACAATAAAATACAATTCATACTTACATGCTTGGAAATCGAGAATTTTAAAAAAATTAGTGTTGCTCATTAGGACCCATAACATATGATTGCAAAAGAATAGAAAACACCAAAAAATTACATTGCAGTGATTTCTTTATTATTTTTTCTTTCCTCAAAAAAAAAAAAAAAATCATATTCAATCAAGACTAACATTGATGTGCCCGTGTTTGGCCTAAATACATAACATGTAGAAGACATCAAAGTATAAAGGTGAAAAGTAAAAATCACCTATGTACCAACAAATTCTAGTTTGCATACCAGAACTCATGCTGATAAAAGTTCAAAGGCATAATTGCAACAATCGCATGACATATCAATTGAAATTTGCACACAATAACAAACAAGCACAAATTATTTCCAAGTTTCAGAAGGCCTTTACATAGTAGAGGCGAGAGAGCATATAATAGCTACCAAACGTACCAAAGGCACTGGTAGCATTTCATGGTGCAGCAATTCAGTAATACCCTCAGGCAATTGAGCCATCTGAAATGGAAGGAAAAAGGAAAGCTTACGATCAAACAACTTCCAACATGAATGAATCCCACCAATGAAGCTAGAGGTATACTAAGGTCATGGGTTCGAGTACCCATTGTGATGCGTCTGGGTGTGAGGGTGTGTGTGTGAAGGGAAAAAAAGAAGCTATAGGTATACTAGCAGCACACAATGCATGGAAGTCCCATGCAGTTCCCTCACATGGCAGACAGCGGTCAGGACTTGATCTGGTGGATACCTCGTGGATGTGTGTGGGTGTGAGGGTATGTGCGTGAAGGGGAAAAAAGCTATAGGTATACTAGCAGCACACACTGCATGGAAGTCCCATGTAGTTCCCTCACATGGCAGACAGCGATCAGGACTTGATCTGGTGGATACCTCGTGGATGTGCTCTAGGCCAACCAAGGACTGCAGTGATTGAACAACTCTGACCTTCAAGTTGTTGTGGGTTTTAATGGTTCAGTGTGGACCACTTCACCAACGTTTCATTTTGCAGGTCAGTTATCGGATGGTTGAAAGTCCACTCACCTTGATGTTTGGGAGATGGCCTATCCAAATGCTGGACCACCAGAACAACAATTCTGATCACCACATGCTTGCCACAGGGACCATCACAAGGGCAATGCATATAAGTTTGATGCGGAGCTTGCAGCATACCGGTATTCTTCTTAAAGTTATGATACGGATCATATCATACATTATTTCAGACTAAAAAATATTTAAAAAGATCAACAACGGTAATCACAAGGAAAACCTAATAAGGACTCAATAGCCCAAATAACAGAGGTGAATGTATGCTGCATGAATAGACTACCCACCAATAAATAATTATTTTTTGCATGAAATTTTAAGTAATATGACATGTTTCCTAAATACCAATCATCTTTTATGCATTGTCTTTTTTCTTTTTTTTTTTTGGGGTTAGTACACACACCCCACTGTTAGTACACCCACCCCCACTGTTAGTAACACCGCAATGTTAGCCACCCCCCACTTGAGAATCAATACCAAGACATCTGTGTTGAAACAAGGTTATCTTCACTCGGTCTACCACTTGAGCTATGGATCAGGGTGTCCTTATATGCATTGTCAATACTCTTCATTTTACATAACAAATGAAAGATTAGTCATCATTGAACACCTCAACAAATAATCAAATCTGAGATGAGACTATGCCAAATTGGACTTCGTCAAGAATGAACGCGCCACATGCACAGAGTTGCATTAATCACTGGGATGTCCTGTTTTAGAAGAGTCTTGAGAAACTCAATGTGACTTCACCGATCTGTAATCGTTTGGTCCAAGTCACAGCATGTGGCTTATTTGCAATGAGTATTCAAACAGAAGATACCAATGATCTGTACTAGGATGCAACAGGGAGTTGTATGCTAGAGTGAAAATGGGCAGGTATGGTTTCTGGGACACTCTTTTGGTGCATTCTGAGGACATTCGTTATGCAATCTTTGAAATAACTCTAGCACACTTTTGAAATGTTCATGTGACAATTATAAACTACTTTTAATCCTTTTGGTACCATGTGAACATAATTTTGCCATCATCATGGTTGCCAGCTGTCTTTGTCGTCAGCAAGTTACAATTGGTTGGACTTGAACATTTGCCATGACATATTAAATATTTGAATCCGGATCCACTGCTCAGTTTTAACAGGGAAACCCTATTTGAAGCCGACCTCATTGGTCCACGTCAGCACTGACATTGTCAGCACTGCTACATTAACGAGGTCGGCCCAAACAGGGTTTCCCTGTTAAAACTGAGCAGAGGATCTGGGACTCCAAATATTTTAGATGTTCTATGTTATGTTCCATAGCACTTCACTTCATAATCGATGTTAGTCAAAATCTTTATTTTTAATGTGAGTAGGAATAGAGATGAACAAACTACAGCATATGAGTCCAAAGTCTATATATTAGATGTTCTCCCTACAAGTTTCCATTCATTACCTTGTAAAGAACATAACCTTAATAGTGACTGACATAGATGTGGAACAGATAATTTTGTGAGAAAATCAATAAAATGTGAAATAATTAGTTGAAAAATCCAAATCACAAATGTGCTAAAGTGGAGTGATATCGTTGAGTCAAATCACATATGTGCTTAGTTATATTGTTTGCAAATGTAAAGAATTATTAAAACCATCTCAGTAATCATAGTGAATATTATTTCCATTTCTAAATGTTGATATTTCCCATTCCTCCTCAAAGGCCTAAAGTGCATTTCCAAAATCCAGCATCTGCCTTTCCACAGCAGCAATCATTTCTTTTGTCACGGCTTCAACTAATCTTTGCTCCTTTATAGCAACATAAAATGTATCAGGCTCAACGACTTCGTTAAACTCAGGCAGTTGTATTTTTCCTTCTCATGTTCAGTTGTTTTTCCAGTTTTTCCGCTCAGCATTTTGTATCTATTTTTTTCTATAATAGATATTCCATCACTTGACCAAAAAAAGAAAAAGAAAAAGAAAAAGAAAAGAAAAGAAAAGAAAAAAGAAAGACGAAAACCTTTTCCATCAACTGAAGTTGATTTCATACTTCATAGGTAGTACATGATCCCTTCTAAAGAAAAAACTTTATCCATCAACTGAAGTTGATTTCTTGTACTGCATAGATAGTACACAATCCCTTCTATTTGAGTAATGGTATAAGTAGATACATCCATAGAAAACCCATCTAAAGGTAAATTCTTTGTAGTCCTCTGATAAGTGTGATGATGAAATGTGGCTAAATATTTTGAAGAAGAGAGAATAGGAGCAGTAGGCTGACCATCATTTGACTACCATATGACAAAGTTTGCATCCAAGAATTATGTGGGTGATATGAAATCATAAATTGTTGACAAGGTCCAAGGTGTGACTATTGAAGAATCATCACCATCATCATAGATTTGCCCCAACTATTTGGTGTCAAGCTCCACACAATTACACGGAAGAAGTTAAACAACTGGCCTGCCTAACATCAACCCCCTATCCAGGATAGGGATCAGCTAAGTGCATCACCTACGACTCCGAGTTATTTATAAATACAACTTGTAGCTGTGTTTAAACAACTCAGCTTTTGTGGTTTCACAGCAAAACATGGATTTAGCGGAGAAGAGGGATTTTGGACCAGAACCCCAAAGGTGTGCAAATTGTGATTTTCTTTGTTTGAGTTCATTTGTTTTATTAACAGATTAGCAGTGTAATAAGTTAAAATACATGTCTATTCATAACTTTTTTTGTTTTGAAAGGCGGTGTCTATTCATGACTTTGACACATCCAAATGGATTTCAACCAAGGAAATTTGATTTCCAAGGTGAGAAATGGAAGAAATTGGGGAAATAGAAATTTCTTCAATTTTTTACACATTACTTGTTTTATTTGCAAGGTCATGTAAAAACTGCTTTAGAGATTTTTAGGATTTTGAATAGAATCCACTGCCATTGATTAGAGGCTTCCAAGTAAATCAATCATCGTACGGTACTTCAAAAGAAAATCCAGAAAGAACAATACATCCTGTGTGGAACTGATTGGCATCAGGTTCAAGGTGTTTTGTAGCGGTAACGGTGGGCATAATGGTGCCCACCATTAAGGATACGCTGAATCGGAACAGGCGATACGGGGGGCGTAACAGGAGATACGCCCCTGTATTGGTAAAAAAAAAATTCTCCAAAAAATCAAAAAAAAATATTCGGAAAATCCGAAATTTTATAAATATTCCAAATATGCATTCATGTATAATATTAAACATGTTAATGGTAGTGCAACGGTCCAATCTTTGGTAAGAATGCTATATCAGGTCGTCTGATGGATTTATGAACCTAACAACCTGGAATTGACTACAAACCTTTTATATTTAATTTTCTAACTATATAATTTTACAATAATGAATGTAATACCAAAACATCTGATATTTTCAAGTTTTACTATTATTTATAGTATTGGTGCGTTATATACCTCGCTACTCGCATACGTTTCATTTCAATATATAGAGTTCAAGGACTTTTGTATCCTATTATGTAGTTCATATACCTAACAATTTGATATCATTTTCCCCATAGATCTTAAGAAAAAAATAAAATTAAATTGGGGGTAAATAGCGTTGCTGATTCGGGGCTGATTTGGGGACCATTCGATGCCCCCAAATTAACCTCAAATTAATGCAATCTATTGGCACTTATCCCACTAATTGATTAGTGAACATTTATTGGACAATGAAGAATGAAAAATATCAAATGGTCTTATTTCAAAAAACAAGTGTCTGCAAATTAATGGTGAAAATTGTTCAAACAATTTAATTTTGGGATTGTGACTTAGCAACAATGGTCCCAAAATTTAATTGGTTAATTTCGAGTTGATATATACCTCGTGTACAATTTTTTAGGGCACATGGGTGCACTTGATTATGTATTATATATCCATGTTGTCCATCCATTTTGCCAACTCATTTAAGGGCATGATAAAAAAAAGAAAAAAAAAAGAGGCAGATCCAGGTCTTACGTCAACCACTAGTGGGCCAGACGGGCCACTTCAATGTATTTGTATATCAATGTCGTCAATCTGTTTTGCCAACTCATTTTAAGGCATGGTCCAAAAATTTAGGTAGATCTAAATATCAAGTGGACCACAAGTGAGTACCCCTTAAATGTGCGACCCACCTCAATGCATTTGTTGTATATCCATGAGGCAAATTCAAATCTTAGGAGGACCACACCACTATTTTCAATGGGATGAAGGGAAAATGCAAATATCAGCTTGATCTCAAACTTTGGTGGCCCCAAAGAAGTTTTTAATGGTGGACGTCCAGTCACCACTGTTTCATGTGGTGCGGTCCACCTGAGATTTGGATCTGCCTCATTTTTGCACTCATGCCATAAAATGATTTGGCAAAATGGATGGATGGTGTGGATAAAACGCATACATCATGGTGGCCCCGTAGAACACAGTCCAGCAGCAGTTGCTACTAGTAGCATCATTAGGCAATTGGCATGTGGGTGAGCCTTGAACGTGGGGCCCACCCCCATGCATGTTGTATATCCATGCCGTCCATCTGTTTTTCCAGATCCTTTTAGGGCACGGTCCCAAAAATGAAGTAGATGCAAATCTCAGGTGGACCACACCACAAGAAAAAAAGTGGTCATTGGACGCCCACCATTAAAAGTTTCTAGGGCCAATGTAATGTTTCTTTGCAATCCAACTTGTTGATAAGGTCACACAGACCTGGATGAAAGGGAAAAACACAAATAACAGCTTGATCCAAAGTTGTGGCCCCAAGAAGCTTTTAATGGTGGAAATTCAATCCCTACAAGTGTGGTCCACTTCGATTTGGATTCCCTTCATTTTAGGGCATGACTAATGGATGGTGTGGATATACAAAACATACAATAAGGTGGGCCCAACAGGTGCAAGCGCATGGAGCATCATACACTTCAGAGTATTAAAACAAAAAAAGAAATCAAGACCGTTTCTCTTTTCAAGAGGAGAGAGAGAGAGAGAGAGAGAGAGAGAGAGAGAGAGAGAGAGACGGGGTCAAAACAAAGAAGATGAAGAAGATGGTGTGGCTGTTGCAGCAACAGCAAAGAAGAAGAAGAGTTTTTTTTTTTTTTTTTTTTTTTTTGGGGGGGGGGGGGTTGTCTATTGCTTCACTGTCATGAGACCATAACGGCCGTTATAGCCTGTAAAGGCCGATCCGCGGTCTGTAACGGCTATTATGGCCCTTTTTTCTCCCCTACCCCGTTTCAGACCCGTATCGCATAACGGCCTTGGCCGTTCCTGGTATGAATCAGCCGTTACGGCCAAAATGTAACCGTCTTTGCACACCTTGATCAGGTTACATATTTCAATAACAACACTACAGGTTGAAAGACATGACATGCCCATACATGGGGAGATTAGCTCATTTCAGAAGTTCCTCAATTTTAATACTTTATGCAGCTGTTGCACAGGAAAAAGATGTCTCAAGTATATTATCTTTAATGAGAGTCCAACAGTAATGAGGGAACTTACGTTAAGAAAGATAAGGTGAAAATCCCATATTGTCAGCTATTCTTTCTGATTTGCATTTCAGGAGTGAGAATCAACTAATTACATAAAATGGGATCGTATCTACTAGTGACACATCAAGTTACCTCATTTCGATCCCCAGTGCACTGGTCTCCTATAAGATGCCTAAGATGCTCTTCAAACTCTTCATCAGGAGCCTGAAATTTAAAAGAACTGAATATATAAAATAACAAAAGAACTACAGATTAATAGCAAATTGATAAGTGCAAGAGAATAATGCTGGAAGTATCATTAGTAAATGAAAGTAAATATGCAGAAGATTGGGTAGTTCAAGATTTCTTGATAGAAGGACAATAAATAAAGATGCATAAATAAGATTTGTGCATGAACCAAAAGTGCTAAAATTTTAAAATTTCATTCAAAAATGTAAACATCCCATTGGGCTCTATGCAGCATGTTGAGCATGTGAGAAGGTACACCTAGAAGAGGAACGCACCAGGCGAACACCAAAGGCTTTTGCAACACCTGCTACCGAAACATCTGAATGCATAGGACCAACTCCACCAAACATAAACACCTGTTAAGATAAGCTCAAGGTTGGTACATGGTACATACAAGAAACAGAATTTAAGGAACCATGTCCTGTCCCCCAACCTTCACAACAATCACAGAGTGCTATCTACTCGAACAATTTGCAAAATCGTACCATATCATTAGTAGACTTCTGATGTTCAACTTCTTCAGATACAGAATCCGTCTGCACTTGAAAAGAAGTCATAAATAAAACATCTTGTATAGCTAAAGATTTACCTAAAATTCCATAATGTGAAAGTAACCGATTGAAAAGGGGGAGGGGGGTTGGGGGGGAACAATCAACACAGGTATAATTTTGCAAATGACTGCACCATCCATCATTCAAAAAGCTCAAGTTTAGATATTTGACTACTACGGGTACCTGATGAGGGATGCTAATTTACCCTCACCAGCATATAAATGTTTAAGCTGCAAATGAATTATGTTTTTCTAATAAAACCATCACATAAGGATCCTTAATCGAACATTGAAGGAGCTTATCATTTAAGAAACAAATTGACCTGGAGATGAGAAGGATAATCAATAGGACCTTTCTTCTAATAAACTCTTCTGAAACAAGGAAATAAAATAAGTTATTCTGCTCATAGAAAATTAGATTACAGCAACTCCCACATACATCACACTAGCCATAGCATGGAAGACAAACCATGCATCTATTCCCTTCTGAGACTGATTGCTACTTTTAGGTGTGTAAAGTACTTTTCACTTTGCGACAAGGTATCCCAAAACGGTTACGTATCGACCGATACGTAAAGGAAACGGTGGTGGCCGTTACGCGTTATGGGGTCGTAACGGCTGTAAGTAACGGCTGTTACAGAAAAAACAGGCCGTAACGGTCCTGTAACGGTCATGTTACGGGGCCGTAATGGTCATGTAACTGTTTTTTTCAGAAAATAAAAAAGGGCTATATTGGCCGATACGGGGTCCGTAACGGCCGTTACAGCCCGTATCGTAACGGTAACGGTGGTGGCCGTTACGGCCACTGTTACCGTTATGGAACACCGTGCTTTGCGAGCATGTCTATAGTGGCACAAAGTGTGAAGCAAAGTGGCAACAGATTTGGGCACGGGAGTTCAAATGTTTTGAAGTATAAACACGGTAGGATGCGGCAGTCTGAAGAATAATTTGAAGTGGGAGTGGCACCAAGTTAGAAGGATCGTAGTCTCTGATCCCATATTGTTTAACTCAACCTGTGACCATAATTTCATAACTTAAATACAAAATTGCTGTAGAGCAGTAGAAGGAAAAACGAAGAAAGAAACCAACATGCACCATGATGATTTTCTTACATGTTTTGGATTTAGGGATAAGTTTTTTTTTTTTTGTTTTGTTTTTTTTAATGAGAGGTAACACTAACTTTTATTAGAAAAAAGAAAGAAACAAGCAAAGAGGAAGGGGATGGTAAGAGAAGCACTTTGCTAAGCGCATACACATGTTCAATCAAGTTCATGAACACGCCACCCATGTGCCAACATAGCACATACTTGTAAGATCCAATCCATCCATGAAGTTGGTCCAATCTTGTACACGCTTTCCCAAAAATAAAATCTGGTCCAATTAGAATGTGAGCCCCAATATCGGAAACAGGTGGATGGATTAGAAAACTTCAGCCAAAATTTTCAGAGCCACATATTTGTTTTGCAAACTGGGGCCCCCGCTGACCAATGGATCAACCTGATTCTTGGCTAGGACATCAATATAGTTGTGCTGTTCTGATGGATGGATTGGATTCCAGACCTATTGTACCATGTTGGCACATGGTGGTGTGCGCATGAGCTTTATTGCACATGCATTTGGGCTTAGCAAAGCTCTGAGAGAACATTCCCAACCCAAAGGAAAACAATTAGAAAACAACACCCTGAGAACTAAAAATATCCTCCTTTTTGAAATCCTTGAAAAAGGTAGATACTAAGCACGATATAGTAATATGTCGTTTATCTTGGTGAAGGCTGCCTCTGGCGATGCTGACTTTTTCATAATCCTACTATTTTGTTCTCCACACACTGATCGGATGACAGCAATCAATGCACCAAATTGTTCTCCTTTTTCCCTGAGTAATCCCAATCCATGCTTGCATAAGAGCTTCGAGGGAGAGAGATTTACTTTCCAGGCCGATAACATCCTTTCTATTCTATTAAGAACCTCATCCTATAAGGTCTTCGCTGGTTTGACCTTCAGTCTAACACTACCTCAGCATATCAGGAGTCAGGACACTTCTCAAGTTTGCAACCTGTTCTCTCTTTGCACCACAAAATAAAAGGGTATCATTAGCATATTGGAGATAAGCAATCTGAAAACTATCTCTGGACACCTCAAAGGCCTGTTTGGTTTCCAATTTTCTATGTAATGCAAAGTAAATGAGCCATCATTATCATTTCCAGGTGTTCGTTTAATGAAGAATTACAGCTCGTAAATTGAGAATCAAATATGCTTGTAAAGGAAATAGGTAAAGGAAATTATAATCATTACATTTTCACATTATAAAACTACCAGTTTTATAGTGATTTTTGGGTGAAACAAACAATGTATCAAAATCATCATTGCAGTCACATGCAGGTGATGTCACCCAGTGTTCGAAGTTTCGGTATCGCTACAAGTTTCGTTAGCTGGGGATACGGAAACAATATCGATATCGCCGATAATATCGCTGATAACCGGAAATGCGGGGAAAATAGGAAAAAACAGTGGAAGTTTTCAGTGAAACCTCAGGAGTTGATAAAATACACATAGTTGCATATTTAGGAATAAAAAAATTACATAAAGAATGCATACATAATAGGTTTTTATTTAGTGGGGGCCTAAAAGCATGTGTTATTGTAAGAAGTCAGTCCAATCATCTCATCCATCCAAAATCTGAACTTCCATCCAAACATCCATTGATATTTCAGAATATCGGCAACACATGAAATTTCCAAACAAATCGTTAACAACTGAAAAAGAAACTAAAGATTATGGTCTCGTTATTGCCATGTTGCGATAATGATAATATCGTGATATTATTAATGTTATCGTCAACAAATTGAATGTTGCATACAACCATGCACCCATAAAAAATATGAAATGCGAATTTTTTTAAATATATAGATTTTTGGCATATTGATACATTGGCGATATTATCGAAATATTGCAAATACATCGACAATACAAGAGACTATTGGAATTTACACAGTAAAAAATATTGGTGATACACCAACGAGATCAATGCATTGACAATATAAACGACGCCTGGGGCCTGGAATTTACACAATTGAAAATATTGACAATATCGATACATTAGCAATATTTAGTGATACATCACCAATATTAAGACTTTTTTATGCTATCAGTGTTATCGGTATCGCTACCAGTGTTATTGGTGTCGCTAAGCTAGAAATAGAGATAATATCGGGGATATTTCGATAATATCGGAGATAATGCAAACACTGATGTCACCACACAATTACAAGACTAAGTAATCATTACCCATTTACAACCATTCACTGTTGTGATTGGAAAAGCAAACAGGCCCTAGAACCACTTACCGGTCATTGTTGAACCACCTTATCAACCATTCTACTTAGGGCTTGCACGATCACAACAAAAAGCAAATGAATCAGAGGATCCCCGTGACTAATACCTCTCGACTCACAAAAGAAACCCTTAAAGAGACCCATTAATAAGAAAAGAAAAACTTTGAGATGCATTCTTCCATCCAGTTTCTCCATCTAATCCCGAATCCATCTTGCACAGCATGTGCTTGATAAACTCCCAATTCATTTAATCATATGCCTCCAAATCAATTTCCTAGAAAAGACCTAGCTTGCCATCATTGTGTCTCGAATCAATATGCTCATGAGCTGTGAAGGTCTCCAAATTCTATAAACTGAACACAATCCAGTTTTGTGGAAAATAAACCCCTAGTGCATGGGACTGATGACATCAGCTACATGCTAATGTCATGCTGACATCAGCCCTCCATGGATCAGAATTTGGATCGGTAGAGCAGGAAGAATACTCTTATGTGTTAGGGCTTCAACCCCCCCAAGTAGTCAGTAATACAAAGAGCAAAGAAGAGCATCCCGGCCAAGAGACTTGGTAAGAACATCGGCCAACTGTTCCTTGGAGCGAACGAAAGGAGTTGCAATTTCCTTCTTAGCAACTTTTTTCCCGAATGAAATAATGGTCAATCTCAATGTGTTTCGTGCACTCATGGAACACCGGATTGTTGTCATTGTGAATGGCAACCTAATTGTTGCAATACAATGAAATGGTAGTCAAAGGATTATAACTGAGTTCTTGTAAGAGGGTTCAAAGACAAGTAAGTTCATATGTTGCATGAGCCATCATATGATACTTAGTCTCGGCAAAAGATTGTGCCATGACGGACTATTTGTTGCTCTTCCAAGTGTCAAGGTTGCCACCTACAAACGTACAGTACTCGGATGTAAACTGTCAATCATGTAAACTTCCATCACAGTCGACATCAGAGTAACCAGACAGATGAATATGGCCATGCTATTGAAAAAGAAAACCTTTGCCTAGGGAAGATTTGAGATACCAAAGGATACAATACACTGCGATCAGATGTGTGGTACGAGGAAAATGAATTAATTGACTTACAACCTTCACAACATACAAAAGATCCGGCCAAGTAATAATGAGATAGATGAGTCGGCCAACCAACCGGCTACATTCTAGGATCAAAGAGTAGCTTACTATCATCATGACTAATTTTGTAAGTAGGATCCATAGGTGTGGTAGTAGGCTTACATCCTAGCATCCTAGTCTCGGAGAGAAGATTAAGGGCATATTTCCTTTGAGCGAGCACAATTCTATATTTAGACCAAGCAACTTCAATGCCCAGAAAATACTAAAGAGTCCCAAAATCTTTGATCTCAAATCGAGTCTTGAGAAAAGATTTAATTTGCACAATTCCCTCAGTATCATCACCTGACAACACTATATCATCTACATAGATAATCAACACCATAATCCCAGTGGGCCGATGACAGATGAATAGGGAGTGATTTGCTTGGTTGCGAATAAATCCAAAATCCAGGAGAGCAAGACTGAATTTATCAAACCATGCACGTGGGGATTGTTTAAGATTGTAAATGGACTTTTCAAGCAACAAACAAGGCGTTTGTTAGAAGACAAAGAAAAACCTAGGGGCTAATCCATATAAACCGCCTCATCAAGATCACCGTGTAAGAAAGCATTCTTCATGTTGAGTTGAAATAGGGGCTAAGAAAAATTGACCGCCAAGGAGATAACCACACGAATAGAGTTAAGCTTGGCCATAGGAGAGAATGTCTCGAAGTAGCATACGCCATGTCTGAGTATAACCCCTTGCAATCAACCATGCCTTATAACGATCAATAGAACTATATGCAAGATACTAAATGGTATAAACCCATCGACATCCAACTGTCTGTTTGCCTTCAAGGGAACTAACTCCTAAATATTGTTCTCCTCCAACACCTGCATTTCGTACATCATAGCCTTAGTCTGGTCAGGACTACTTATTCCTTTAAGTTACGTGGGGTAACCGTAGAGCATATGGAAGTTGCAAAAAACTGGAATAAAGGTGAAAGATGGTGATATGAGACAAAATTGCTAATGGGATACTTAATGCATGAGCAGAGAGAGGCTTGGGCAAGGCAATAGGAAGATCATCAAGAGATAAAGAGCTTATACTTGAACCACCGGTAGAAGCGGATGAGATGAGTGGCGGCTTATCAGTAGATGATTTAGTTCGTCGATGATATACAAGGATGGGCTTTGAGACAAATGGAGTGGGAGCATCATCAAGACAAGACAGGAAGAGTTAGATTTCATATGCTCCCCCTGACTCGAAAGAAGACTGTAAAGATCTCCCTTCATCCAAGAAGTACGGAATGTCAAAAAAGAATGTCCCATCAGCGGATACATCTCTTAACGGTCCGAGGGTCATAACATTTGTACCCCTTTTGTGATCTAGAGTAACCTAAGAAGACGCACTTTATGGCCTATGGACTCAACTTGTCATTGTTACCATCAAGAATTTAAATAAAACATGTACTGTTGTACATCCAAAAACCTTCGGAGGTAAAGGAAAGAGTTTATTGTGTAGATGCAAAATTTCAAATGAAGCCTTATGAGACAATATTCAAGATGGAATGCGATTAATTAGAAATATAACAATTAGAGCTAGGCACAAATTGGGCCATCTCAAAAGTTCGACCCAGTCCGTATCGAAAAAGCCCGGTTTGGCCCAGCTCAAAGTGAAGTTTGAGCCAGCAACGAGCCACCCTAAGTAAGGGACATCCAATTGTCTATTTGCCTTCACGTAAGGGAACTAACTCCCAAATGTTGTTCTTCTCCAACCCCTGCATTTCGTCCATCATAGCCTTAGTTGAGTCATGACTACTCATAGTTTCCTTCAAGTTACGTGGGGTAACCATAAAGGATATGAAGCTGCAAAAAACTGGAATAAATGTGAAAGATGGTGATATGAAACAAAATTGCTAATGGGATGCTTAATGCATGAGCGGAGAGAGGCTTGCGAAAGGCAATAGGAAGATCATTAGGAGATAAAGAGCTTATACCTGAACCACCAGCAAAAACGGATGAGATGAGGGGCGACTTATCAGTAGATGATTTAGTTCGTCGATGATACACAAGGATGGGCTTTAAGACGGAGTGGGAGCATCATCAAGACAAGAGACGGGAAGAGTATAGAGTTAGATTTCATATGCTCCCCCTGATTCAGAAGAGAACTATAAAGATTTCCCTTTATCCAAGAAGTAGGGAATATCTTCAAAGATTGTCCCATCGGCAGATACATCTCTTAACAGGACGAGGGTCATAACATTTGTACCCCTTTTGTGATCTAGAGTAACCTAAGGAGATGCACTTTGTGGCCCATGGACTCAACTTGTCATTGTTACCATCAAGAATTTAAATAAAACATATACTATTGTACATCCAAAAACCTTCAGGGGTAAAGGAAAGAGTTTATTGCGCGGATGCAAAATTTCAAATGAAGCCTTGTGAGACAATATTCAAGATGGAATGCAATTAATTAGAAATGCAGCAGTTAGAGTTGGGCACAAACTGAGCCAACTCGAAAGTTTGGCCCCTTCTGTATCGAAAAAGCCCGATTTGGCCCGGTTCAAAGTGAAGTTTGAGCCAGTGACAAGCCACCCTAACACGGCCCGTTTAATAAACGAGTCGAACCCAATCTCTTGCAGCGTCGGCCCAGCCCGACACGAAGCTCAGCTCGGCCTGGTTTGGACCAGCCCGGCCCGTAGGATGCTAGGTAAAAAAAAATCCCCAAACATCAGCTCTCTCTCTCTCTCTCTCTCTCTCTCTCTCTCTCTTGTAGTAAGATACTTTTGTATTATTTCTAACTTTTTTAATTCTTTTCTATTTAAACAAACAATAAAAAAACAGTCGCCACCAGTTCGAACTCGGCCCGACCCAGCCCGGTTCGAAATTTTCGACCAAACCAATCCCGGCCTGAACCAAATTTTTCTGGAGGAAACCAAACTCGAGCCGCATGTGTCAGCCCAAAACCCAAATCGAGCCAATCCACAAACTGGGGTGGCACAAAAATGAGCCAAACCCAAACTAGGGCTAACTCAGCCCAACCCGGATCGTTGCCCACCTCTAACAACAGCAAGAGGGCACAGGTGACTTCAAGATTCATACCAAAAACGTTTGGGAAGATTCATACCAAGTAAGAGGGCGCAGGTGACTTCAAGAAGGTGATGGTTCTTTCACTCAGCCATGCCATTTTGTCTTGGAGTTTGAGGACATGAAGTGCGGGATCAAATACCATGGTCCTTCAAAAAAGACAGAAAGGCATGCGCCAGATGCTTGCCCCCATTGTCAGAATGTAGAACTTTGATAGGATATTGAAATTGGGTAACCATCTCATTATAAAATATTTTAAACATATTAAACACTTCATATTTAGACTTTAGAAGATAAACCCATGTCATTCTAGTGCAATCATCAATAAAGGTAACAAAATATTTATATCCAAAAAAGAGAGAGAATAGAAGCAGGACCTCAAACATCAGAGTGGACTAGCTCCAATGGTTTAGGTTTCCTGTCAGATGAACTAGGAGGAAAGACAGTCTAGTGATGTTTGGAGAACTCACAAGTTTCACAGCATAAAGGTTTAGATACAAAAATTGAAGGAAATAAGAGCTTTAACCTAGACAAGGATGGGTGCCCTAAGTGGCAATGTCACCTAAACACTTAACTCCTTATCCAAAGACAAGGCACTAGTTCCTATCACAGAAGCATCATCTAGGAAGTAAATGCCTTTACGTTCATGACCCCTACCAATCATCTGCTTCATCTGGAAGCCTTGAAACACACAATGAGAAGGAAAGTATGTTACTAAACAATTCAAGAATTTCATAAGAGAACTAATAGATAATAGATGAAGGGGAAAATTGGGAAAATGTAGAACCGCCGACAACTGCATGGAGGAAGAAAGCTTGATGGTACCAATTCCAGATACAGGAATTTGGTTTCCATCTGTAACAGTGACAATATGTGACTAACTAGAAGGAAGGTAAGAACTGAACAGGTGAGGCTTACCAGTCATATGAGAGGTGGCTCTAGAGTCAATGACCCAGGACAGAATAAAAGGACACATGGAAAGCAGTACCTAACTAGGCTACAGTGACTCCGAAAACATCAGGAGTATCACAAACTTGAAGTCAAAGGCATCATAGATCTCACGGGAGACGAGGACAGTATCACCTAAAGGAGACTTCCCTTGAGGCAGGTCCAAGAGAAGGTTGCAAAACTGGATCGGCACCAAGAGATGCAATACTGGCCAAAGATGCACTCGCCTAGGATGGACGACCAATAAGGTCCAATGCCGATCAACAGAATAGTTTGTGCCCCCACAATCTGTACAACTGCGAGATGCATCACATCTGCGTCCTCGTTCGCGTCCACTTTAGCCACGATTGCCACCACGTTCAATTGCATGGCCCCGACCTTGATTACTAGATCTAAAATCACATTTACGCCCTAGTGAACCCTGTCCTAGGGCTCTAAAATGCAGGATTGGAAGAGGGCTGATCACAAATTGTGTATGTAGAGTTATCAGATGATACAAGGGTTAAAGAGGTTAAGGTGGTAACACACTGAATCATAGCATAGATCACAGACAAAGGAGGAAGTGGATCCATCACAACAATCTGCTCACAAACACCTTCATACTCAGAGTTTAAGGCCGGAAAGGAATTCCATGCTTCCAGTTTCTTCCCATCGCTTATAAACAAGATGATAATCTTTCTTGCACTCAGACGAAAGAGGATGATAGAGGTCCAACTCATCCCACATACCCCAAACGGCATAAAAGTACTCCTTCAGAGATAGGGAATCCTGTTGGAACCTGTCGATATCTGAAATTAGCTTAAAAACTCTTGATAAATTTTGTGCTCCTGAATACATGTCATGGAGGGTATCCCATATCTTTTTTGCAGAAGATAGAAACATAACAGAGTTATTGACAGAATGATCCATACTATTAAGTAACCAAGCCATGACTTGGTAGTTCTCCTTGGTCCGAGTTTTGTAATGCCGATCTATAAGGTCTAGAGCATCATCTAATATGTAGGTAAGTCTATCTCTTCCTCTCAAAAACGGTTTCACTAGACTGAACCCATTGCAAATAATTATTACCGTCCAACTTGACCGTTGTAATCAACAATGGGTGAGATTCTAAAGACCACACACCAGATCCAGAAGACATTTTGTCATCCATATGGATCCACAAACACTAAACTCAAGCAACAAAGCACTTATGGTGGTCCTCAAAAGATTAGGTCAGTCACCAGACTATATGGAACAAATTTCCACACAAAAGAGGATCCAAACAATGGGCTACGGGTCTAAGATGGGGAAAAAACTCAAAATCCAGTAGGAAACTTTATAAACGAACTTGCATAAACACAACACCCTGCCATATGATGATAAGGGAACACATCAGGTATACACCATAAGTTCTGGTGTATGTTCAAGGTCCCCAAGGCCCCAAAAAGGTGGAGCTGCACCACTATAGTGCCCCAAAAAACCTCCCCCTGGTCGGAAAAACTTCTATGTATACCTTCACATGGTAAAAGTGATCCATCATAAGAAGAAACCTCCAAAAGATTCTTACCAATTTGGAAGAAATCGCCAAAAAAAAAAAACAAAGATTTGGGGTTTTTCCACTGATCTCGAAAAACAACCCAAACATACCTCAAATCAGCCCCAAAAATCCTATAAAAATCACCATAATTCCAGTAAAATCAAGCTACATCAGATCATGTTCTTCCCGATGCAAAATTGACCATATGGTATGTACACTTGCTGACGTTAGCCGTATGGTTGCTAACGTCAACACACCCCTGTAGCTCCAATCAACATGAGTGTCCTTTGCTTTGATACCAAGTAGAGCAGCAAAGATTTACGAAAGAAGACAAAAGAAATGGAAGAGAGAAGAGATTAAGAGAGAAAGAGAAGTTTGGAAGAATACTCTTATGCGTTGGGGCTTCAAACCCCAACACACATTTTATTATAATACAAGAGATACAAAAAAAACTTACTCCATAGGAATACCCAACACTATGTACATGCACAACCTAAAAGACATAAAAGAACATCATTCCTGTAACTCTCTATAGGATCAAGCTTCTTTCTAGCTGAAACTGTGGAAAAGAAAACCTCACAAATCCTTATCTGTTTTCAGATCATCCAAAGTCATATTTGCTCTCAAGCATCACCCGGTCTTTAGACTTGTGTTTGCATTTGGTTGGAACTAGTTCAAATGCCCATTCATGCATCAGGCATGCCATAGTTTTAGTGCATAGTTGAAATACAAATTAAAAACTTTCCTTTATAGAAGCAAAGGATCAACTGCTATCAAATGACAACATAGAAGATATTACAAGCCAAACATGCAAAACCAAGATGCCATATAGATTAATCCAGAACTTCAATCTAGTCCATGGAAAAATTAACTTCCTGAAAAAATGGCCTTCTCCTCTATTATTACTTATTCTTTGCTCATGAAATAAATTTGGTTAAAGGTCCATTTGGATTGTGGGCATTTTGATGACCTAGATATTTCAATTACCAAGTATTGCAATACCCCAATACTGTAATTTCTGGGAATTATCATCTCTGTGCTTGTATAATATTTTGGAGTAGGTGATTATGATTCTCAAAACTTGAATACCTACGTTTGGTTCAATTACAAGTTGAAAATCACGTATGATATTGATTGTTCTACAAAATAATCAATTCAATGATCTAGACCATCCATCATGTGGTCCATCACCTAGTTGTCCATCTCCTAAAATAGCACTTTTGTTGGATGACCCTCAAGGGCTAGGGTGGTCAATATTGATCATACTACAAACGGTCTGATCATTGATCTAAAGAATCCATCATGTGGGTCCCACCCTTGACTTCCCATTACTATATAAATCAGTTTTTTCAGATGGACAAATCGTATTGATCATAATACAAATGGTCAAACAATTGATCTAGACCATCCATCATGTGGGTCCCACCCTTGATTGATCATCCCTCACAAAATATCACTTTTGCTGGATGCTCCTAACCGTCAGTTCAATGCCTAAGAAATGGATGATCTGGCCCATATTGATCACAGTAAAAACGTTTGATCATTGATCTAGACCATCCATCATGTGGGTCCGACCCTTGATTCCTCATCCTAAAAAACCTACTTTGGTTGGATGATCCTAATCTTGCAATCAATGCCTAGAGATATGGACGGTCCATACTAATCATACTACAAATAATCTAATAATGGATCTAGACTATCCATCATGTGGGTTCCACTCCTGATTGCCCATCCCTATCGACAATCACTTTGGTCAGATTAATCTTGAGCACCCAATCAATTACTAGAGAAATGGACGGTTGATGCTGATCATACTACAAATGGTCTGATCATTGATTTAGACCATTCATCATTTGGGCTCCACCTTTGATTGCCCATCCCTCTCAAAATCACTTTGGTGAAGTGATTCAACTAATCTAATCAGGATATGAACAGTTTAAATTGACCATACTACAAACACTGCCATCTTTGAGTTAGACCCTCCATGTGGGTCCCACCTTTGATTGACCATCAGTCATAGAAAATCACTATGATTAAATCATCCTAAACAACATGCGTTACCCACCTCAATGCCCCATCCCTCCTAACAGTGGGCAATTGCTAGTGGAAATCCGAAATTCCTTTTTTTTTTCCTTCAAACATTGTGATTCCCCATTTTTTGGGTATTGAGATGCCCAAACACAAAATCCCACTTCAAGTAGAGATTGGGGATTCCCCATAATCCAAATGCCCCCAATTCAAACGGGCCCTCAAGTATTTTGTTACCAGGACAATATTAATTTCACCTGAAAATTCATTTCCAACATTAAGCAAGCACCCAAAACCATACCTAAAAAAATCCAACATTAACAAGTAGTCCAGTGATTGTCTGTTGATATCCTTCAGCTATCTAAATAGCATAAGAAGTTCGCATTACATCAAAGAGGGATATTTCTGCAACACAAGTACTTTCTAGTTTCAAGGTTCAAAGCAGAAAAGGAACTAGCATCCAGTAAACAGGTTGCATTACATTCAGTGCAATCTTCAACATGAAAAACAGGTACTCAAAAGAGGAGCAAAAGGCCTAGTTTTCAAAATGTTTAAATTTACTAATACAACATGAATCAGAAGAAACAATAATGAGAACGGAAAAACAACTAGAGAACCTGTTGTGTGAATAATATTATAGACTATTAAGCAAGCATATGGATACCAATTTTGCACAATATTCTTCAGTGGTTCTATCAAAAGTCACGTAAATTTCTTACATCGTTCCGAACCACTGAGATGTGTGTGACAGCCCAACCTATAGAATGAAGCTTCCTTGACAATGCTGGTCCAAGCTGGTCCTCAACTGTGCCAAACCTAAGTTACGGTAAGAAAACATATATTACAAAGAAAAATTAACATATAGACAGAAAAACTCTAGTGCATTACCTAAAACAAATTGCAACAAGGTTATGGTGAAACAGGAACAAATGAATGAAATCATGAAACGCCAATTATACATAAACAGGTCTGCCATCCATTGATTTGGGACATCTCAATAAATATACAAGTTCTCGTAAGAAATACAAATATAAGCAGCTGTTTGCATATGAAAACAAATGGGATAGGGATCCCTTTTAGTTTCTGACATTCTCTAGGGGACAACAATACCACATTTACTCTCTTGTTGGCTAATGGAAAGAAGCCCCACTCTCACAATTAATTTCCTTTCTCAGTCGAATGGATTCTTGAGTGAAATTGTGATGCAAGGTTCGTGTAGCTCACCCCAATTAGTTGGGATAAGACAGAGATGATGATGATGAATCAAATGGAAATCAATCGCTTTTACTAGGCACCTTTCTGCAAACACCAAGTGAAAAAGACAATGTAGCGCTATGGACCTCATCTCATAAAAGGATCTCAGAAACCGAAAAGGATCCACACAGTGTTGTCAAAATCATTATCATATCACATATTGTAATAGGGGTTGAATCGTATCAAGTTGCAAATTGTAAGATTTTTTTTCTCCTATAGAAAATTTAAAAACATCTGAAAAAATACAAATAAATCAGAAATTTTGACTCATCAATAATCCATTTTCCATCAATGTACGCCATGAAAAGTAATCGTATATCATGATATTATCAGCTGAGAACGTGCATTCAATATACATATCTTGTGTAAAATGGTAAAAGGGGTACAAAAAAGAAGAATAAATGGGTAAAAAGAGGGGGAAAAAAAGAAAGAAGAAGAATAAGCATAGGTGAGGGCCTTTTCATGAAAATAAATTTTTTTTTTTTTTTTATGCAAGTTTGGGCCAATTTATGCAATTCTATGATTATGTGTGATTCGATATGAAAATATTGGATTCGATATGATTCGTACGATAATTGTACAATTATTTAAGATTTGCAATTTGAGTGAAGAATTTGAATAACACCTATACAAAATGATATGAATTATTCATATCATGAATCGTACAATTTGGACAACACTCGATCCACATTTCTCTGAGCTCTGTTTGCAAACATGTTAAGGCATACACAAGTGTTTTTTTTTTTTTTTTTTTTTAACGCACGCACTCACACCTGACGCACACTCACACCAGTGTGGGATTTCACCACAATGGGTACTCGAACCCATGAACTCTTGTTGAAACTCTTGTGAGTCTACCACCGAGGCATACACAAGTATATACATATATGACTACTAGCAGTCTAACTTCTGCATGGAAGAAGCATGAGAATCCTTGCACGCTAGACACACCCCCACTGTGATGCGTGCATGATTCCAACCTGCTAACATCACTCCCTCCCTCCACCTAATGCTAAGGACCCGATCTTGGCCATCCATGCTTCTTTATTAGTTTGCAAATCAGTCAATACATGTGTTGGCCCCATTAGTATCATACAACAGCTCACAGTGGCTGGAAGTTATGCATGAACTTCTATAGGGACCCTCTTAATCAAGGCAGACACGAACCAATCCCAAAGACCCAGGTATTTCAGGTATTGATGACGGTGATTGAATGCCCCTAGATCAGGCATCTCATTCCAAACGTGCTCAGAGTAATGTTGGTCAGCAAGTGATGTCATCAAGGGTCTGTGTTGAATTGGATGGAGGCTGCTCTATAGGTAAGGATGGGCAAGGTCAGAGTCCAATCCAATGTATTAGAGGTGCAACAAAATTAAGGGCATGTAAGTTGGGGTTGTTAACCAGACAGAGCTCGCATAACTGGACAGGAGATCAAGCGATAAAACAGCAAGCAGGCTTTCAAAGCCGTGGTTGACATTTGAAAACCGATGGGGGTGCATTTTGGCAATAGTGTGGAATATTACTAAAAGATAGTCAAATTTGAGGACAGAGAGCAACAAAAACTTTCATAGTACGACACAAGGTGTATAGTAGGAACTTCAAAGGGAAGCAGGAGTCAAACAGCCGTAAATCTTATGTTGATTATTGAAGGCATTGAGAGGCGATAGATGCAAGGAGACGATACAAAGGTACAAAATGTCACAGTGCTCAGGATTGGTATAGGGAGTCATCCGAAGGTTCCCAATGAAGATTCTTTCATGAAATGTTAGGGGGATGGGATGTCTAATGAAGAGGGATTTGATCAAGGAATCGTGTCTTTCTCAGAAGGTCAGGTCAAAGGATCCATTGCTACTAAGTTGAGTACATTAGGGTACTATTATTGAGTCCACTGTTCAAAGTATCCCCGATATTACGATAATGTCCCTGATATTATCCTTATTTCCAGCTCGGAGATACTGATAACATTGGTAGTATTATAAATTCCAGGTATTGGCGATATATCACTAGGTATCGTCGATGAATCGATATATCCAATATTTTCGAAATTCAAGGTATCGCTTGTATCGCCATCGCCAATGTATTGCCAATATTTTCTACCATGTAAATTCCCTGTGTCACTTGTATTGCCAATGTATTGGCGATATTTCAATATTATCAGCCTTCAAAGAATTTCGATGATATTTGCCAAACACACAACTTTCACAAATTCGATTGTCATAATCATATAAAGGCAAACCAGAAACCGAAGTCAAAATTTCAATCCGGGGGTTGATCTGCGTGGTCACCAATGCATCAATATTGCCAAAAATCTATTTATTAAAAAATGTCTAGATGGTTGGATGGTTGGATAGATAGATGGGATGGATGAATGGATGTTCAAATGGATAAATGGGATGGATGGATATTTGGATGATTGGATGGCATGGATGAATGGCTGAATGGATGGATAGATGGATTAACGGTTGGATAATTGGATCATCGAGCATGTGTATCGTGTCTATATGCTTATTTATGCATGGATGTATAATGGATTAATGGTTGGATAAGTGATTGTTGTGTTACTATTGGATTGATTTTTTATGACAGCATATACTTTTAGGCCCCATTAAATGGAAACTTATTATGTATGCATTTTTTTTACAATTTTTTATTCCTAAATATGCACATATGTGTATTTTATTTTAGCGTCTCCTAAAGTTTCACTGAAAATTTCCATCATTTTTCTCATGTTTCCCCAATATTTCCTGCATTTTCGGAAATCGGCAATATTAATGGCAATATCAATATTGCTTCTGTATCCTCACCCCAAAAAGTGTAGCAATACCAATACTTCGAACACTGATCGAGCCGACCTAATAATCATTTTTTCCCTTTTTTTTCTTTTCTTTTAGAAGAGATTGAACTCAAGAAATGTCCCATGCAATACTTTTGTCCTAATTTTCCATTATCTAAGAACAAATAAAGGGAATTCATAAACAGTGAGAAACAATAAGGAGCAAAGTAAAAGGCATGGGAAATTCTTTAGTTTCTGAAAGACAACAATCAAGAATATCTTCTTTAGGAAAAGCTAGTTATTAAAAGAACCCTTGGAGCATATAAATTGTTTGGTAGGAATACAAAGGTATATACAATATTTATAGGCTTCTCAAGCCTATCTACGGAGATTATGGAAATCTTCTCAAGCTTATTTAGAGATATCCTGGAGATCTTCTCAAGCCTATCTGAAACTTTACTACAAAGGGAACTTCTAGAATTACAGATTACAAGAATACACTCAATAAAAATTACAAGAATTACCTTCGGTTCATAGAAATGACAAGAGTACACTCATAACCATTGTTCGAAGTATCCTCGATATTATCAAAATATCCCCGATATTATCCTTATCTCCAGCTTGGCGATACTGATAACACTAGTAGCGAAACTGATAACACTTGTAGTCTCAGAAATTCCAGGCATCAGCGATTATCGCTAATATTTTCGCTTGTGTTTGCAACACCCCGAAAATCAACTCTCGTGCACATTGCACGGGATCTGAGTTCTGTGGTGTTAGATAATGTACTTAAGGTATAACCTCGTCTACTTGTCGTACACCACATGCATTCGCATTCACGAAGGTACCCAATCACGAGAATAAAACCAATCATACTATAATTCTTATTTCATTTAACCATAAAAGTTCAACTAATCATTTAATGCTCACTTAGGTGGGAGCTTATTATTATAATCTAAATTCGCAACATGAAACATAAATAAAACTAAACTAGAATGGGAGCATCGACGATGTAATCCCACGTCACTCGTAATAGTCTTCGATAGGGAGATCATCGCCCATATCTTCAACCTATGCATCACTTGCATCATCTATATGGTTGGAGAGGGTCAACTCTTTACTCATAGTGATGGTTATCCTTTAACATTAACAAAAATTCAAGTAATTCACCACAATGAGATAATATAAAGGTTCCGATACGTCTCATATTCCACCACTACGAGTGGTATTGGTATGCGCAATCAATCTACATAAATGCATGCCTAACATAGTGTCTGCGGTTCATCATACATAGTGACCACTGCATTGTGGAATATAATTCATAAAAATCCGATTCACTCCGCATCCCATAACTATGGAGATTCATCGACGTGTCCAACACTACGTGGATTTACATAAACATCTCGAGACGGCACAAGTCATGAATTGAAAGAAATTACGTGCACGATTTGTTCATGGAGTGACTAATTGCAAAATCCAATCCCAAGAAGTGATGTACCACACCTAGCGAAATTACATACAACGATCACCACTAACCAAATCCAAGGATTTACACGTTGACCAAGAGGGCCACCACCCAAAGCGCATTATGTCCACGATATATATACATGTCAGTAGTTGTGAGTTCTTCAGCACATCACTTGCATCAATAGAGAATTAAATCACACAATGAAAGTTTTGAAACTCCAAGACACATGCCCAAGCCATAAAATAAGGAAAGCAGCAAAAAGCTAAAGGGAAAAAGAATAGCAATAGGCTAACTCAATAAAAGAGGAGTAGCAATAGGCTAACTCAACAAAAATAAGAGAAGGGAACAAAAGACAACTAAATACAAAGTGGAAATTCACGTTGCTATCAAAATCAGCGTAGGGCAAGCCTTGTATCCATCACTCCTCACGAATTCATAAAAATTCCAGCAGTGTTTTTGCCACGCCCCGTAAAATCACCCATGGTCTAACCCGAACTCGTTCTCGGGCCACGTCACACTCCTGTCACTCTAAGATGACTAATTGGATACCTTTAGGTTAATTAACCCCTGGACCATCGAAATCTAACGTCGTGCGCGCACTTAGCAAGCCGCTACGCTACCTAATCCAAATTGGGTAAGCCTGAGACTCGAGTAAGTCAACTTCCATGTCGGGCCTAGTGCCCTTGGAGGGTCCGCACGCTGAAATTGGTACCCAAAACCATAGAACTGCAAAGCACTGCAAATACACCCCTAGGCGCGAGTATACTCTCACCAACATTAAGTGAACCAATCATTATAAGAAATACTTTTCTTGCTTGGCCCTCTTGCACCCTTGCATGGCCTTGGAATAAGGAACCCAGAACCTAAATATAACATTGAACATGATCCCAAACTTGCGGCCCCGATCGGCAGTCAGTGACCGTTGAACAGATCCATCGCTGTATTCGGCAAATGCCGCATCAAATTCTCGTGAGATCGCGCACGTAGCCAAATCTCGGCTCAGGAGAGCTATCCCTCAGCCCAGATCGGGTTAGATGGGCCCGTTGGGCCCCACACAACCAAAAGTAGGCCCAAACAACTTAAATCTCAGAAGGCTATATTTCCCAATTGCCCAAAATTATAAAAACCTTTTAGCTCTCAGCCATTCTCATATCTTTCTACACCTAGCTGAGAAAAGAGAGAGAGAGAAGAGAGAAAGTGAGGGAGAGAAATTGGGGAAAAGAAGATCAGCCCAAAGGGGCTTCCGCATGTCATTCCAGAGCGAGTCCTTCGTCGCCTCCGCTATATAAGAAGGGAGTGTGCCCAAATTTAGCTTGATTCATCTCCCAGGTAGCTGAAATAGATCTCACACCTAGAATTGTCTGAATTCTAGCTGAATTCATGCACTTCCCTAACATGAACCCCTCTTGCGGGAATTTCAAGAAATCTTAAGAAGATGAGGTGTGTATCATTTCCCTATAGGTTGCCTTACATCAAATGCAAGCACACATAGATAATGTCTGAATTTCTAGGTAGATATGCCAGGTAGAGGTAGAAATTCTTAGGAATTATTTCTCTAAATGTCTCTAAGGATAGAAATTCCCATGTATAAACTGTTTGATCATCATGCATGCTTGTTACTACATTAGTATTTCTCAGCATTCATGTACATACTGTAAATTGGAAAGAATTGCCTAATTAATTGTATAATGTTATTGTTTCCTAAGATGCATGAGTGTGTTGTTTTTGCATTCTTAGGAAAGTTGGTAACTTCTTATGACTTGTTTTAAATTTTGGAATACTATTACCTGCATGCACAATATATATGATAGGGTAAGTTAAGATTTTAATACTAGCATAGTCCTATGGTTTTCCTATATTGCCGAATTGGGAAATTTACAGAATTGGGACGGCCGCATAGGTTGGCCGCATCCCTGAAGTCGGAGTCCTCAGGCGGGGTGGAATTCAGGTGGTGTCCGTGGTTCGCGAGCCACGCGGAACATAGTTTCCCAAGGTCAGCTTCCTTTTATCCCCTTGCTTAAGGACCGCTGGCCTAGCAAGTCCGGTTCAGGCATAATGTGTGTATTAGACGCTTAGACTCGAATCCACGTGCCAGCACGACCATTGGACAGGCCCATTAATAACTATATGGCGATCGATCCTTAAAGACTCGTGGGCCGGGCATGGTAGTATGGGACCTATGCCCATGTTGTCGGCCTATGCCGGGGTAGTGCCCCACCATAGTATCCATCGAACACCTATGGAGGCGACAAGCCATCCACTTGTTTAACTATGGGGAAACGGCATGACCAAGCCATCCCCGTTTGAGTCGGACATGGTTGACGAGTCATGGCTGAATCGGGCGCTCGGCCTACCTACTCAAGTTGGGATCCATGACGTTATTGGCGATGATATGTACTCGCCCGTAGGGAACCAGATGGTCTTTCATACACTCATGCACTTATATAACTGTGTTTTGTTGATGTGAATACTCTAGTTAGGAATAATATGTAAGTAAACTCATTATCTGAGTATGCTTTCATTTGTGCATTAGTAACTTATATGAAATGTTACCACTGAGTTGGCCGCCGCGTGTGACCCAGGTTTACAGGAGGAAAGCGAAGCGGCAGAGTACGAGAGTTAGCATCCATTCAGTATGCAGATGATCAGAATAGAGAGTGATGGGGATCTTTTGTAATGTGGGATAGTGCCGATATGGCGCATTGTATAGACTTTTCCATTAGTTTTTGGACCCAAGAGATCAAGGCCCCTAGCGAGTCCCGTTGAGTGAGTTGATCATGTTGATTCATTCATTCTTTTGGCACTATATATATATATATATATATATATATATATATATATATATATATATATATATATATATATATATATATATATATATATATATATATATAATACAGTGTTCGCATTGTCGGTATCGCTACAAGTTTCGCTGGTCAGAGATAAAGATATAATATCGTTATTGTCGATAATATCGCCGATAACTAGAAATGTGGGGAAAATGGGGGAAAACATTAGGAAAATTGTGGAATTTTTCTGTGAAACTTCAGGAAATGCCTAAATACACATATTTGCATATTCAGGAATAAAAAATTACAAAAAGAATACATTAAATAACAAGTTTTCATTCAATGGGACCCAAAAAGCATGCGTTGCCTAAGAAATCATTCCAATAGCAACCAAAACAGTGGGGATTTTAGGACATGTTACCAAAAAATAGGAGGATGCCAAACTAAAGTGGGCCACACGAGAGGAAAGAGTGGGGATTCAATGAGATTTAGATCCCCCTCATTTTTGGTCCACTTGAGATTTGAAACCACCTCATTTTTGGTATCATGTCCTAAAATAAGCTTGCAAACTGGATGGATGGTGTGGATTTCTCAAAAACATCATTGTGGGCCCCACCTAAGCACCCTCGCATAAAAGAGAGGATTAGGTGGGACGTAGGTTGGCTGGTGACGCGAACACCGGCAAGCAAGCTGGTGTCAAAGCCCAGTAGGTCCCACCATAATGTATTTATTTTATCCACGCAGTCCATCCATTTGAAGCAAAAAAGAGGTACATACAAAGCTCAAGTGGGCCACACCACAGGAAACATCGAGTAGAATGATGTCAACTGTTGAAACCTTCCTAGGACCCACAGTGATGTTTATTTGCATCCAACCTGTTCATAAGACCACAAAGAGCTGATGAATGGAAAACACAAATATCAACTTGATCCAAAACTTGTGGCCCCAAAATTTTTCCTATAGTGAATATTCAATACCCACTGTTTCCCATGGTGTGGTCCACTTGAGCTTTGTATCTGCATAATTTTTTGCATCATGCCTTAAAATGATCTGTGCAAATGGATGAACGGCATGGATAAAACAAATACATCATGGTAGGACCCACTGAACTTGACCCCAGCTTGCTGGCTGGTGTTCACGTCACCAGCCAACCCGCGTCCGATTAGGTGAGACGGACACCCCGACCTAACCTAACATGGTCCAGCCTTTACCGTGGGATTACTGTGGGGACCACCTTGATGTATATATTTTGTATCCACGCCGTCCATCTGGCTTTTCATATCATTTTAGAGCATTATGCCAAAATGAAGCAGATCCAACTATCCGGTGGACCATACCATAAGAAACAGTGGTTATTGACCATTAATGGGACACGGAAGTTTTGGATCAAGCTGATATTTGTTTTTTTCCCTTCATTCAGGTTTACGTGACCTTATCAACAGATTAGATGGTAAATAAACACTACGGAAACATTAATGTGCGCCCTAAGACGCTTTTAATGGTAAGATGGTCAACCACCGCTGTTTCTTATGGTATGGTCCACCGGATAATTGGATCTGATTCATTTTCGGGATAATATACTAAAATGATATGGAAAAACGGATGAACGTCATGGATACATAATACATACATCAAGGTGGGCCCACTGCAAGGGTCGCACCGTCTTGCGTTTGGCCGGGGTCTCGCCTAATCCGTTCTCCACGTAAAGAAGGGATGCAGATTGCGTACTAAGTAAACTCTATGGGCCCATCATGGTTCAAGTGTTTTATCCCCTCTGTCCATCCATCTTAACAGATACTTATAAGCCTGGAGCCAAAAAATAAAGCATATCAAAATCTCAAGTGGACCACACCATAGTAAAAGTGTGAATTGAACGTCTACTGTTGAAAAATTCTTGGGGCCACAAAAGTTTTAGATCAAGATGATATTTGTGTCTTCCCGTCATCCATGTCTGTGTGATCTAATGAACAGTTTGGATGACAAATAAACATCACCGTGAGCCTTAGAAAGGTTTCAACGGTGGAAATCATTATTCCCACTGTTTCATGTGGCATGGTCCACTTGAGCTTTGGATATGCTTCAATTTTAGGTTCAACGCCTAAAATGAGCTGGAAAACGGATGGACGGCGTGGATAAATCACATACATTCACAGTGGGCCAAGAGAGTTTACTCCTGTACTGAGTTACTTAGTACGCAAGCCGCTTCGACTTTCCCCTTTAAAAAAAAAAAAAAAAAAAAAAAAAAAAAAAACCCTCATTCATCTTCGCAAGGGTTTTCGCCAATATTTGGGGGGGTTTTGAAAGAGGGTTTCAAAACCCAAAATCGCAACCAAATCGGGCTAAAATCCTTCCAAAATCCCGGTTCTTTCTTACCTCTATCAAAGACCGGCGCTATCGATGGATGATGCTCACGGGATTGTATTCTTCCAAGTTCCAATCAAACAGGTGCGAAAATCTCTCTCAAATCTTTACAAAAATAGAGATTTTTTTTTTCCTTCTCTCTTTTTCCAATTTTCTTACGATGCCAAAATGCATTAACCACTACGCTCTTTTATCGTGAAATACAGTCGACATTTTCGGCAATAACCCAAATTATCGAGGATATCGAAAATATCGTCGATATTTCGCCGATATTTGGTAGAGAAACGAATTCCTGTGGTCTCGATGTCGCTAGTGCAGCGACACCGATAATATCGGCGATATTATCGACAATTCGTCGACAATGCAAACACTATATATATATATATATATATATATATATATATATATATATATATATATATATATATATATATATATATATATATATATATATATGCTCACTCTTCTTTTGGTTGCGAATATTTCATGTGTTCGCTTCTAGCTGGTTATTAATTTGATTCTAATAATTTGGCTATCACATTGCATGATTTGAATCATGTGGGGCCTGAGATATTGGGGGCTAAGGATGCCTTCGAACCTTGACATCCAGGGTGTCAAAAAAGTTGGTATCAAAGCTCCCGGCTGTAGAAACAACTAAGACATGGGAAATGGACCCACCAAAATGAAGAAGGATGGGCTATATGAGTGCCAAGCTAGAGATCTAGGCTTAGAACTCGGCCGTACGGACGGTCACCATGCGAAAATAGTGAGGTCGCTCTAGGAGCGTGTTTGTGAGAAGGGGATAGGACTAGTAGTGATTGGAGGTCAACCCTGGAGGACCGAGGAGTCGTGGGAGTGAGAAAATTGGCCAAGAGTCAGAAACTTGGGAAGTTTCTTCAGAATACTCAAGTGCCACCATGATGCTTCAGGTACCACCGTGAGAACCCCCCTAGACATAAGAAGATGTGTTCAGCGAGCTGAGGTGCCACTGTGGAACCTCAGGTGCCACCGTGGGATAGTGCCACAAAATATCCAAAACAGTCTAGATTGGTCAGGTGCC
Source organism: Liriodendron chinense (assembly GCA_003013855.2). NCBI lineage: Eukaryota > Viridiplantae > Streptophyta > Magnoliopsida > Magnoliales > Magnoliaceae > Liriodendron > Liriodendron chinense. Next base: position 2,442,537 of record PVNU02001915.1, on the reverse strand, counting down.
ACCGTGGAACTTCAGGTACCACCGTTAAACTCAAGCATCACAGTGGAAGTGTTGCCCAAAAATCGATGAAAGTTGTCCAGCGTGGTCAGGTGACACCGTGAATACCACGGTGTCACTGGGAGCAATGCTTAGAAGGTTCATCAGAGTACTCAGGTGATGCCTGAGTGCCACCATCCATCTCCACCAGCAAGCCACGGTGCCACCCTAAGACATCCCATTTTGCACAGCGGGCAACGGTGCCACATGACCTGCACGGTGACACACGGGGTGTCACAGTTTTCATGGACTAATTAATTTAGAATTACAATAAAATAGACTCCAATATGGTAGAAAATAGTTTAGACACTTCGAAGTGTATTAATAAGCACAACAATGTGATTCCAGGTCTAACGGTAGGTCCAAAATACCCAAAAAGTGGGCCCCGTTGCCCTAATGGCCCGTTTGGCACCATGGATTTGAGGAGAAGTGAGGAGAAACCGGTTGCTTTATTCTGTTTGGCACCATGGATTTGATGAGAAGTGGATTTGAGAGAAATCTAGAAGAATTCAAAAAGGCAATTTTAGCTCTTTTTCAAATCCTCTTAAAAAGGTGGGATTTGAGGAGAAATCCTCCCCAACGTGGGACCCACCGTAATGTGTCCCTAACTATGGGACCCAACATCATGTATATTTTCCATCCAACTTGTTGATAAGGTCACAAAGACCTAGATGAAGGGACCACACAAATTTCAGTTCAATCCAAAACTTTTGTGCATCATAAAGGTCTCACTCTCCACTTTTTCTTGTTTTATGGTCCACTTTAGATGTGGATCTGCTTTATTTTTTGGATCCTGGCATAAAATGATCTGTAAAAATGGATGAACGGCATGGATTTAAAAATCGAGGCTAATGTAGTGGGCATACGGTGGGATTAAAATTTACACCGTCCATTCCCTCATGTCTGATTTCTCTCCAAATCTTGGCTGCCAAACAAAAAATTAGGAATTGATGAGAATTCATATCATGGAATCCACATCTCCTCACTTCTCCACAAATCCATGGGGCCAAACGGGCCATAAGGTTTAAAATATAGATTTTAGATCAAATTAATATCAATAAAATTATAAGGTTTGCTAACATAACCATCTGGTCTATTAGATGCGCAAACTATACACCGTTCGGAACCCGAACACATGTAGTTTCACGATTTAAGCATAGTTTTGGGATCATACCCACAAAATTTGTCCAACATGATTAAAATCACATCTTACACACAATTCTCACATAGATAGATCCATCAACTTATTAGCATGGAAATCACAATAAAAATGAAAATATGCACAATTTTAAGGCGAAATTAAGAGAAATTATGTATAACTTCAACTTAAATTGGTGTAAGCTTAAAGGAATCCCTCACCTCAGATAATAGATCACTCTAGAGCTGATCCAAGTGGGAAAAATAAGAACATGAACAAAAATTCAGATTTCGGAAGATTTAGATTTCACATGTACGGCATGGATCAGAACTAGAACTTCGATCTGGTAGTTTATAAAATAGAAAACTAAAAAAAAAAAAAAATCCCTAATTTAATTAAATTGAGGCTGACCTATCTTAAGATCAATGGAGGATGCGAAGGAGGAAAAAGATGGAAGACACCTTTTAACAGGTTGGGACACCCACCCTTCTCTTTCTTTTTTTTCTCTCTCCTCTTTCTCTCTCCTTCTCTTTCACATGGGAGGGCTGAACATCCAACCCCCTCTTTATATAGAGGGGGGCCGAGACGTCAACCCCTTTAGGTGGGTTTGGGCATGGTGCATATATGGCCCACATGTGTGTCGAATGCGAAATGCAACGCGTCCATTGGTCGAGGTTTTTCAACCTCTTTCCAATGGGTGTGATTTTTGTGATGGGTGGACACCTAGGATGTGTTTTAGACCATTCATCATATGTGTGGTCCATTCTTGATGACCAGGCCCCAAGTTTGTACAACCTCGTAGTCGAATGATCCTAGCGACTATGCGAATTTTCATCGTGAATGAACGGTGGAAAGTGGTCTAGCTTGACGTTACGTAGGGTTTAAGCTAAGTAGTTATATAGAATTAGAAAGTTAGTTTTAAAAGGATTAGGAAATTTTTTAATCTTGGACCTAAACCCAAGTACTCTCTTAGATTTCCAAGATCAGTCTGTGGAAAATGCGATCCAAGGCCCATTGTCACAAGTCTAGGAAAAATAGTTTCATGATCATGGGACACTAAATGAAGGGTTTAGGGGTTGGTTTGTTAGTTTGGATATTTCCACAATGATTTAAGAGTGGAGGCTTGGTTTTACAGTTCAATTGGGATGAAAAGGCCGAAGAAGCTTTTCAAGAGCTCAAGAAAAAGTTAAAATATGCTCCTGTACTCACTCTCCTTGAAGGAGCGAAATTTACGGTGTATACCAATGCCTCAAGAGAAGACCTGGTATGCATGCTCATGAAGAATGATAAGGTGATATCGTATGTATCCCGACAACTAAAGGTACACGAGCAGTGCTACCCAACTCATGATTTTAAGTTGGCAGTCATAGTCTTAACCTTGAATATATGGAGACATTATTTATATGCCGAGCAATTCAAGCTTCACACAGATTGCAAGAGCCTAAAGTACATGTTCAATCAAAATGATCTGAATATGTGCCAGCACAAGTGGATGGAAACTCTAAAGGACTACAAGTTCGAGATCCAGTACCATCCGGGAAAAGCTAATGTGGTGACCGATGCGCTCAGTCGCAAGAAGGCCCACGCCATGGCAGTCGCACTCGCAATGAAGGAATGGGAAATGCTGGACTTCATAAAAGACTATAATATCAAGCTAAGCTTGGGCAAGGAGAATGCGTTCTTGGGAAACCTATCAGTGGAACCGTCACTTGTACGCCAGATCATCGAGGCACAGGGCCAAGATGAGGAGCTATAGGAGCAATATCTAACAGCCTAGGAAAGTGAAGACCCGGAATGGTGTGCTGGCCCAGATAATGGAATCAAGTATTGCGACCGTTTGTGCGTACCCAATTACCCCGACCTCAAGAAAGAAGTGATGGATGAAACCCACCGATCCAAACTTTCTATTCACCTCGGGAGCACCAAAATGTACGAGGATGTGAAGCATCACCATTGATGAAACAACATGAAATGGGAGATAGAAGCATATGTGGCTAAATGTCTCACTTGCCAACAAGTCAAAGCAAAGCATCAAAGACCATCAGGCTTATTGCAACCATTGGAGCCACCCCTGTGGAAGTGGGACTCCATATCTATGGACTTCTTAGTATGACTCCCCAGGATGCGAAGAAATCACGACTTGATATGGGTTGTGGTGGACGGCCTAACTAAGTCAGCACACTTCATTCCTATCCGCATCACCGCCTCGATGAATGAATTTGAGGAAATTTACATGAAAAATGCCGTGTGTCTCCATGGAATCCCAACCACAATCATATCAGACAGACAGAGATTCTCAGTTCACTTCAAACCTCTAGACAAAGCCATAGACTGTGTTGGGAACCTTTCTAATTCATAACACTGCATTCCATCCATAGACCGATGGGCAAATAAAGAGAGTAATCAGATACTAGAAGACATGTTACGAACCTGTATCATAGATTTTAAAGGCAACTGGGACGATTACCTCCATCTTGCCGAATTTACTTAGAACAACAGTTTCCAAGCTAGCTAGCATTGGCATGGCTCTATATGGACACTCATCCCGTGCACCACACTGTTGGGCAGAGGTTGGTGAGAAAAGTATCCTAGGACTAGAGATTGTTCAAATTACCTCTGAAAAGATTGGCATCATAAGAAAGCGTCTCCAAGCTGCGCAGAGTAGACAGAAAGGCTATGCGGACACTCGTCAACAAGACCTCAAATTTGTTGAGGGAGATAATGTATTCTTGAAGGTGTCTCCCATGAAAGGCATGATGCGCTTTGGTAAGAAAGGCAAGCTTGCACAACGATATATTGGTCCATTTGAAATATTGGAATGGGTAGGAGAGGTCGTGTACCGCCTTTGCATTACCTCCCCCATTATCTAAAGTCCACAACGTCTTCCATATTTTCATGCTGAAGAAGTACGAACACGAAGTATCACATGTGATCAGTTGGGAGCAGATAGAACTAAGGGACAATGCCACTTACATAGAAGAGCCCGTGCGAATCTTGGATCATAAGGAACAGACCCTCCACACAAAGATCATCCCTTTGGTCAAGGTTCTCTAGTCTCACCACGGTGATGATGAAGCATCATGGGAACGCGAGGAGGAGACGAAAGAAAAGTACCCTCATCTCTTCAATCAAGCCAATGTATAAGGTAAGAAATTTTCAAGGACGAAATTATTTTTGAGGGAGACTGTAATTACCCAAATTTTCCATACTCGGGTCTGAAAAAGTCTGAATTATTACGTAGAAAATTTTCGTTAAAATGCACTATATAATGTTTATACTTCCATTAGTATGAAAGATGGCCTATATAACCTTTGTTGTTAAGAATTAAGATAAGTGTCCTTTTATGAAAGTTGCTCAAAAAGTAAATTCCAATCAAAATAATCCATCTCTTGCATTTGAGTCTAGATTGCAAAAATTACAAAAATACCCTTATGGACCCAACATGTTTTCTAACCAAACCGTGATAACCAATTCTGAAGTAAACCGTACATCTGATGAATGGTCTAAAACACATCCTAAGTGTCCACTCATCACAAAAATCACACCATTAGAAAGAGGTCGAAAAACCCCGACTCATGGATGCGTTGGATTCCACACATGACATACACGTGGGCCATATGCGCACCACGCCCAACCGACCTAAAGGGGATGACGTCCCAGCCCCCCTCTATATAAAGAAAGGGATGGACGCTCATCCCTCCCACGTGAAAGAGAAGGAGAGGGGAGAGAGAGAGAGAGAAGAAGAAGAAGAGAGAGAATGGTGGGCGTCCCAACCCATTCAAAGGTGTTTTTCATCTTCTCCTTTCTCATCATCATCCATTGATCTTAAGGTAGGCTAGCCCCAATTTAAATAAATTAGGAATTTTTTTAGTTTTCTATTTTATAAACCGCCCGATCAAAGTTCTAGTTTTGATCCACACCGTACATGTGAAATCTAAACCGTTCGAAATCTGAATTTTTGTTTTAGATTCTTATTTCCCCCACTTGGATCATCCCTAGATTCATATACAATCTGATGTGAGGAATTCCTTTAAGCTTACACCAATTTAAGTTGAAGTTATATATAGTTTCTCTGATTGTCGTCTTAAAATTGCGGCATAATTTGATTTTTACTATGATTTTCATGCTAATAAGTTGATGGACTGTTATGAATTATTTATCCATGTGGGAATTATGTTTAAGATGTAATTTTCATAATGTTGGACAGATTTTGTGGGTTTGATCATAAAATTATGCCTTAAATCGCGAGACTACATGCGTTCGGGTCCCAAACGGTGCATAGTTCGCGCATTTAATAGACCAGATGGTTATTTCAAAAAACCTTAAGATTTTATTAATATTAATCTGATCTAAAATCTATATTTTAAACCTTAAGGCAATGGGGCCCACTTTTTTTAGTATTTTAGATCTACTGTTATACCCGGAATTGCATTGTTGTACTTGTTGATACACTTCGAAGTATGTAGACTATTTTCTACCTATTAGGATCTATTTTATTGTAATTCCAAATTAATTAGTCCATGAAAACACTGCTGGATTTTTTATGAATTCATGAGTGATAGACACAAGCATTGCCCTACACCGATTTTGAGAGTGACACGAATTTTCACTCTGTATTAAGTTGGCTTTTGCTCCCCTCCCTTATTTTTGTTGAGTTGGTCTATTGATACTCTTCTCTTTTATTAAGTTAGCCTATTGCTACTCTTTTTCCCCATGTTGGGTTAGCTTTGTGCTACTTTCCTTATTTTATGGCTTGAGCATATGTCTTGGAGTTCCAAAACTCTCATGGTTTGATTTAATTCTCTATTGATGTAAGTGATGTGTTTAAGGACTCACAACTAGTAACATGTATATATATCATGGACGTAATGCGCACTGAGTAGTGACCCTCTTAGTCGACATGTAAATCCTTAGATTTGGTTAGTGGTGCACACATCGATGTACGTAATTTTGCTAGGCGTGGTACATCACTTCCCAGAATTGGATGTGGCAATTAGTCGATCCATGAACAAATCGTACACGTAATTTCTTCCAATTCATGAGTTGTGCAGTCTTGAGGTGTTCATGTAAATCCATGGTAGTGTCAGACATGCCAACAAATCTTCGCAATTATGAGATGAGGAGTGAGCCGGATTTTTATGAATTATATTCCACAATGCGGTGGTCACATGTATGATGAGCCGCACACACTATGCTAGGCATACATTCATGTAGATTGGTTGCGCATACCAATACCACTCGTAGTGGTGGAATACGAAATGTATCAAAAACTTTATATTATCTCACTGTGGTGAATTACTTGAATTGTTGTTAATGTTGAAGGATAATCATCACTATGAGTAGGGCGTTGACCCTATCCAACCATATAGATATGCAGGTGATGCAGAGGTTAAAGATATGGGCGATGATCTCCCTACTAAAGACTATTACAAGTGACGTGGGATTACGTCGCCGATGCTCCCATTTTACTTTAGGGCCTATTTGTTTTTCAAATTACGTGGTAAATGGAGTGTAAATGGTTAATTATTACTTTTTACACCCATTTGAAAAAGAAGGATTTACACTGCTATTTTGTGTCGAAAATCGAGCCGTAAAAAGGTTGAAATTGGACTGAAATTGCTATTGTGAAACTTGTGGGGCCCACCGTTATGCATGTCTTTGATCTACACCATCCATTTGTTGTACATAATATTTTTAGGGCAAGACCAAAAAAATGAGCCAATTACAAAGCTCAAGTGGACCGCACCAAAGAGGTGGAATTGAACACCCATCTTTGAAAGTTATAATGAGTGTAGGGCCCATAAAGACGTGCACTTGTCATTCAACCTATTCATAATGTCACCCGGATATGGATGAAGGGAAAACACAAAAATCATCTTGATCTGAAGCTTCTGTGGCCCGAAAGAAGAATCAAATGGCAAACGTACAATTCCCACAGTTTTCTATGGTGTGGTCCACTTGAGCTTTTGATTTGCCTCATTTCTTGTGCTTACGCCATAAAATGAGTGGGAAAAATAGATGGATGGCATGGATCAAACACATACGCAACAGTGGGCCCCACAAATTTAGGTGGAAAAAAGTCTCATTTCTTCCGTCGAAACGTACAAGCTTTCCAAGCACACTTCCTGTCACTGTCAAGTCAACATCAAAAGGCAGCTACATAGAGTAAATACGAAGGTAAATAATAATTACCTATTTGCACTTCATTTACTTGGTAAATTGGAAAACAAACAGACCCTTAGTTTTATTTATGTTTCATGCTATGAATTTAGATTATTGTAATAAGCTCCCACCTGAGTGAGCATTAAATGATTAGTTGAACTTTTATGATTAAAAGGCAGCTACATAGAGTAAATACGAAGGTAAATAATAATTACCTATTTGCACTTCATTTACTTGGTAAATTGGAAAACAAACAAGCCCTTAGTTTTATTTACGTTTCATGCTGTGAATTTAGATTATTGTAATAAGCTCTCACTTGAGTGAGCATTAAATGATTAGTTGAACTTTTATGATTAAATGGAATAAGAATTATAGTATGGTTGATTTTATTCTCGTGATTGGGTACCTTCGTAAATGTGAATTCATGTGATGTATAACAAGTACAAGGGGTTATACCTTAAGTACATTATCTAACACCATGGAACTCAAAGTCTCGTGCGATGTACATGGGAGTCGATTTTCGAGGCGTTAAAGTGTTAATTCTAGGTGTCGCTTGTATGATTAATGTATCAATATCACTAATATTTTCGACTGTGTATATTCCAAGTGTTGCTTGTATTGCCAGTGTATCGGCGAAATTTCAATAATATTGCCTATGTATCGATATTGCCAAATTTTGTTTATTAAAAAAAATCATTTCAAATTTTCATGGGCGCATGGTTGTATGCATTGTTCAATTTGTCGATAATAATAATGATAATATCACATTATCGCAACACGGGTGATATCAAGACCACAATCTTTCATTTTCTTTCTAGTTGTCGATGATTTCTTGGTGAAATATCGTGTGTTGTCAATATTCTGAAATATCAATGGATTTTTTTATGGAAGGTTGGATGGTTGGATGCATAGATGGGATGGATGGACTCATTTCTTATGACAACACATGCTTTGAGGCCACCATAAAATGGTAACTTATTATGTATGCATTATTTTTGAAAAAAAAAAAAAAACAATTCTTAAATATGCAAATACGTGTATTTTAGCATCTCCTGGAGTTTCACTGAAAAATTCCTCCATTTTCCCCATGTTTCCTCATATTTCTAGTTATCAGCGATATCAATATTGTTTTCGTATCCCCGGCCAGCAAAACTTGTAGCACTACCAATACTTCAAACGCTGCCCATCACACACATTATCCCATAACAAAGGAATAAATTAACCACCATTTCTTGACACTAATGACTAGTGACTACATCGAAAAATTTACTTTGGGAACATCAGAGCATTTAGACAAAACTAATTTACCCAGGCATTGAAGATTACAAGTTCATCGATCAAGCAAATAACAAAGCAGAAATATGGGTATGCAATATATCTTGTATGATTCTTCCTTCTCAAATGATACAAAAAGCAAAGAGTTGCAACCAATAGCAATGAAACACAAACAAGCAAAAGCTGCAAAGATGATGAGTGCTTAAATCAACAAGGCACTATAGAGAGCAAAGAGGACTCACAGAATCTCATCACCAACAGCAATGACCGATGCTGTGGAAGTGCTGCTCCAAAGTGGGTCCACATTATTCAGGCCATTGCTTAGAACGGGAGAGCCTTCATGGACTGGAGAAAACCTTTTAGCTCTACCCGCCCTTTCCATTCTTCCATCTGGAAGCAGATATGCAGGTCTGAAATACCCTTTACTGCCAGAGGAATTAGTGATGCATAATAATGCATTTGGAACCGTGTCATGTATGCTCCCGATGGAAGTATATCTGTAACGTTAAATATCTGAATTAAAGAAATGGGTATGGTTCAAAAACACTTTGCAGGGATGACCATATCGAAGTACAGGTTTACACTCAGATCTCGGTCACTGCCACACATGGTATCCAAAAACAGTTACATAACGTACGGTAATGGTGGGTACTGTTATGCATAACAGGGCCGTAATGGCCGTCACGGAAAAAACGGCCCATAACAGGTCCATTTATGGGGCCATTACAGTTATAATAATAATAATAATAATAATAATAATAATAATAAAATGGTCAGAAGGGCCATTACAGCCATATTGTAACGGTAATGACAGTGGCCATACTGTTATTGAATACCTTGCTGCCACATACAGCCTCAATGATTTCCACCAGTCTCAGAATAATCATGGAATGCCACACAATGAAGAACAAGTATTATTTGAAATTTACACCAACAACAGAATCCAATTTTTCAGTGTTTGTGAAATCAAGTGGAAAGGAGTTAACCAATAGCAGCATGCAGATAAAGAAAAACTACAAATGTTGAGATATTTGTTCTAAGATGCTTTCAAATCAGTCGAAAAAGTACAAAATTACCCTTGATCATAAAGACTGCAGTATCGAACCTTGCAGGTTAAAAGAAAAGCCCATATGTCCCTGCAAGAAAAGAAAATAATGGAATTCAACCTTCAGTTCCATGCACAACAGAGACCACAAAGAACAAAAAAATACCATTTCAGTGCACCATAATCATAACCATCACATATCCAGCATATAGTTCAAGGAGAACCTGTATGACCAATCCAAGATAGGATTCACTCTCATGAACGGTGGCCATCCAGGTGAACTTGGGGAGAACTGTTCTTGGCCAACCTGCACAGATCGACAATAAACTTGAGAGACGATCTGGAACCTAACCTAGTAGTTGGCAAATATAGCTGACAGGTTGTGATCATGCACGGAGAAGATATTCATATACCGCATTAGGATCGCCAATACGTGTACCAAGAAAAATAGCTTTGATGGGTTTCTCCTTCAGTAGAGCCTCTAGGCCACACTTGAAATCTAGACGTATGATTTCCATTTGCAGCTCATAACTACTCAAAAAATAAAATTTTCAAATAAACTACAAGCTCTAAACATGGAATATACTTTATATGTGTGTCTGTGTCTCATGTTACATAGAGAAAATGAGCTTTGCTAAGAGCACACACTTGTGCAATAAAGCTCAAGTAAATGTCACACATGTGCCAGCATGGCACATAGGTGCGAAATCTTCCATTAGGGTGGTCTGACCTTATATATGTTTCCCTAAAATAAAATCTGGTCCAATCGGCATCTGGAACCATTATTGTAAACAGGTGGATGGGTTAGAACTTAGAAACCTTCAGCAAAGTTTTTCAGAGCTGTACATTTGTTTTTCAAACTGTAGCCCACCTGACCAATGAATCAACCTGATTCTTGGGCTAGGGCATCAATATAGTAGTTCCATTCTGATGGATGTATTGGATATCAGACCTGGTGCCATGCTGGCACACGTGTAGCGTGTACATGAGATTGGTTGCACACACATGTGGGCTTAGCAAAACTCTAGAGAAAATAAATTAGACAGTTTTGGGGAAAAAGAAAGACAAAATAAAAGGTATAGCTGCACAGGTTCTCACGCGGTGGCTGTCTCGTAAGTGAATGAGTTGATTTCAGGGAAGGCAGAAGGACTCTCAAAATAGATTGTCCGCATTGGACACTTCTGTTTGCAGTTTGTTTGGCAACAGCTAGAATGATCGGCCTTCTGATTATGCAAAAAATAGCCAGCCCTAAGAAGATGCAGCAAAACCTGCAAAGCAAAGTTCGTTGTAGATGCAAATGTGTTGGAACCTGTTTTATTAAGTGAACCAGAAATAAGTGCACACGAGCATGTAGAAGAAAGTACAGTGGAATCTTTCCCTCCATTAAAGCTGAAGGCAGCCTCCTCAAACCTGCCCAGAAAGACATTTTCAGTTCTTGCAAGTACAAGCCAGCTTGATCCTAAATACAGAAAGCCAATAAGAAGTGCATAACTACAGCACAGAACATATGAATCACACATTAGCCTAGGGAAAGAAAAACATAAATAACAAAGTAACAACTGCACTTTTTTTGTGTGCTAACCCTAGATCATTAACAACTTAGTTAAAAATTTCTAGGCACATTTGCTTCCATACAAAAAGCATAGTGAAATTCACTTTGGTAAAAAACAAACTCAGACTCCAACTAGGAAGCTGTCATCTGATATTTCTAAGATAACCTGACTTAAGTAAAAAAGCAAGAGCAAAGAAGAGAACATGACACTCAACTAATGCTATGTGAACTAGTCTTGAAAATCTTATGACTGCTAAGGGTCAATAGTAATAGGGTGAGCTAGATGAATGGCATTTTCACCACAACAGTGAAAAGATTCACTGCAGGTACAAGCAATGTTTTAAATATCGATGATATCAGCCGATATATCTCACATGTTCGATCCGTGAGTATTTTCAATTTCCAATCCTTTTTTTTTTGTTGAAATTATATTAAATCAGTGACAAATGGTTACAAATCCATTGGTTCTTCATGTTTTGCATGAAAAATCATGGAGTTGGAGCTTTGATTTCGATATCCATTAGTTCTTCATGTTCTCCATGTTTTTTTTCCCCTTCAACCAGCTGTCAATTGAGACTGATTTCTATATAACGAATGTAATGCTTGGATATGCATTCAATGAACAGTTTTTCAATGTAGAGAAAGTTTTGTACTCTGTCAATGGTCCTCTCTATATATAAAACACCAACAGTCTTGAACAATTCCCCCCTGCGATAGTTTTTAGGAGAGTCCCCAAACTAAAGATTTGAAAGGACAAAGAGGAAGGATTTCCAACATAGGTAGGAGTATTTGTGGCACTAAAAATGTGAGGCATCAACCAAGGTGATTTTTGTCATTTTAGAAAGGCCTCCAAGTGCTGACTTTCTCTCTCCCCGATTCTCTAGCCGCTACTTTCTCTCTCCCGGTCTCTCTCTTCCTTCCTCTCTCCACATGCAATGCACGTGCCACAGCCTAATATGACCCTTTTGTTACCTTTGCGAATGATCATGTCCCATTTCTTCTTAATCAGGAAGCTCACCTGTCTACGTCTTCCTCATCAATAACCACTTGCCACTTCTTTAGTTGCTCAATTAGGTGGTGGGATCTCACAGTGGATACTGGGAATCTATCCTTAGTTGCACAATCCTTCTATCAACGTGGTGCTCCCACTTATCTCTAATCCGTAGTTGCACAATCCTTCTATCAAGGTGTTGCTCCCACTTCCAACAATGCTTCGTACTCCCGTTGCTGCTTTCTAGTTGTTTCATACTTGCTGACATTTTAAAACAGACGCTTCCCCCACTCGCACACGAATTTGTTGCCACTTCACTTCAGACTTCATGCAACAACACTTTGATCACAAGGCTCCTTGCGAAGGACGATTTGGTAGTAGCAATGGGCAAGGTGATCATGTGGAAAACATCCCCTTTCGGCACTCAAAATGGCAGTCAGATTGTTCACAGTTCAGCATATTGTTTACACCCAGCCTAGCGCAGTCACGTTGTCCAGTGAGAAGTCACCACGTGTCGGCACACTTGTACGAATGATGGGAGGAAAACGTAATCATGCCAAGAGAGACTACCAACGCTTATCCCCCAGTGACACATAGCCTGCCAAAAGGAGACCCGCTCAAAGCCGTACACACATATACACCAGAAAAAGGCGGACAACATTCGCAAGGCACATGACCGATGCACGAGTGACACGTGTGACTCCTAGCGTGCCAAGGAAGCTTTTGAAGACCCGTCGATGCCAGATTCTTCGTAATCCATCCTGTACGAGGCATGGCCATTTCGGATCGAATTGAAAAGGGAAATTTCTGTAAGGATGCTCGATATTTTCTCAAAGGCAGCAAGGAATTAAAAGCTAATAACAGAAAACCATCCGGAATTAGAAGCAGGTTATACGCGATGGCAAACACCAAGGATTCCAAATCTTGCTGGGATACGGCCGTTATATAGTCAAAGATTCACACGGCCACCGCCTCTCCAAGCCTATAAAAACGACATTCGAAGAAGAGCTCCGAGCCCTCACCACAAACAATCAATCTCTCTACAGCGCAATGTTTCTTATATCTTTAGTTTAGCTTCTTACCTTTAGTTACTCCACTTCTGTCAAACCATGTTGCAGCAAGTTCGGAGCCATTAGTCCAGCTTAGATCTGCTACTGTCAAGCACATCGTTGCAATGCGCGTTAGGAGTAGGTTAAATATCCACAACCACCAACGTCGGATCCCCCAATTATCGAGTTTCTACTTGATACATCGCCAATCACATCCTGTTGACTTCACACCACAACCGTCTGGTAGTTTTCATGGCCGTTTTGCCAACACAAGCCGTCGTAGGTATTTATTCTTTTTCTCTGCTTAGTTTTATTTCTCATTCGCTGATTGTACTGCTTCAACATTCAAATCGGTAAAATCGGAGATCCAGCTTTAGTTTTTAATTCTTTCCAATCCTTATTATTTTACTAAAAGAACCTAATACGCTATTACCGTTGAAAGAAAAGTCCTTGGCTCCAAGGCAAAAAGATCCCATTCTGAAGGACTAACACACCCCTTCTAAAATTGCCTAATCACTGTAACAATTGATGGCTAAACAATTAGACCAACCTTCATAAGTCTGGTCCTAATCCAGCTAGTTTGGCGCTTAGGGTAGCAAGCGTTCAATCAATTCGAGTCAAGTACGACTCTGGCACGCCCGAAACTAATCTAATTGCACACATTTGACCGAATTCGGGCCATTCATAATACATGTGGCCACATGTTTGGATTAAACAGCAACACTATTTTATGACACACCTGATGGGACACTGCGTGCTATATCAGAGTTTCTCAATAAATCAATATAGTTACTAAAACAAAATCAAAGGATGGTAATCCCCTTGAGGTTGTGGAAGAGCCACAAGGTGAGGGACAACAGGCAGAACCCGTCAATGTGGACGCAAGATCCTCTTCCTAACTGAATGTCATGCTAGAAGAAGTCACACAGAACATCTGTGACATGTAAGGAGACTTGCGATAGATCACAGAAGGCAACATGACCAATGCAGAGAGCCTCGTCATGATGATCAAAGGCTTCTTCAAGAGGTTTTCATCAATGGAGAACCTTCAACTTGCCAATAGTTCCCCAGATGAATTAAAGGTAGAACAGTCGGCTGAACCTCCAACTACAAGGATCGACCGAGCTGAACTGCAAGGCCACCCTCTACCACCTACGATAAACAGTTAAAACGACCGTCCGAACAACCAAAAGGAATATGGAGACCCCCAAAACATCTATATGCATGAGGCGCAACTCCATGTAGGTGCCAATCAACTCGGGGGCAACCTCTTTTGCCACCGACACCACAAATTTATTGTGTTGGAGCTGAGTACCCGAGGGGGCAACCTCTTGTAGTGCCAGCAATTCATCTGGGCCATCTAATAAGGGCCGAGATACCCGGGGGACAACCCTCGATGGCCGAGAACCCAGCGGCGCAAAGGGAATACCCTACGTAGCCGCGACACCCACTCGGCCGTGATGAAGTCATTGGAATTATCCAAGAATATGGCATCCATCTCCAGGGTCGACGAATCACCAAACCCGTCTATCGCAAACCCTATGCCGGTTGGGTAGACCAATATTTTGCGCTACCCCAGGGATATATGTTCCCATAGTTCACTCTCTTCTCCAAGGAGGGTGAATATACCACTATCGAGCACATCGATCGTTTCACCATGCAATGTGGTGAAGTTTCGACCCATGATTTCTTAAAGCTTAGGCTGTTCGGGAACTCCCTCATAGGAGCGGCTTTCACTTAGTATGCCAATCTGCCTCCTAACTCGATCCAAACTTGGCTTGAGATAGAGGAAAGATTTCATATGCAATTCCACCAAACAGAGCCTGAAGTTTCCATGGACGATCTCTCCAAACTATGTCAGTTGCCCAAAGAATCGGCCGAGTGGTTTATAGCTCGATTCAAAAAAGCAAAGAACTGATGCTCTACGGCTTTACCAGAGGATGAGTTCGCCAAACTCACCCTGGACAGCATGGATTTTGAACTTTGCAAGAAGTTCGAGAGCATGCACTTCAGGGACCTCTTTGAATTGTCGGCCCAGGCCACCCGCTATGAATGGATTCTCCGAGAGGAGAGTTAAAGAATGGACATAGGGTACATATTATCATGACCCTAAAACTATGAATTGGCCGTCTCGAGGTGGTGGCCAAACGGTCATACGAATGTCCAACCTTAAAGAGAATAGAAGTTCAAACCCCTATTGGAGTAAATCTTTGGAAGAAATACGTTTGAGTTTTCCAAACAATATTCTTTTGACATATCCAAGGCTGATGAAATCTTCGACCTCCTCTTGGAGATCAAATTCATCAAACTACCGGAATACGAGAAGATTCCATTGGCTGAAAAGCTAAAGAACAGGGAGTTCTATAGATGGCACGATTCTAAAACTCATTCTAAAAAACTCTGTCATGTTTAGGAATGTTATTAAAGAGAATATCAACAAGGGCTTCCTGAAATTACCTGACAAGGAGGCCATGAGGATCGACCAAAACCCCTTTCCAAGATGGTCGATGCCAATGTCGTCTTGGCCGAATTAAAAACAACCAGTCGTTCTTCGGGGAAGCAGATGGCAATGACTCCTCGACTAGAGAAGAGGTTGCCAACTCTACCATCCCTGCCTGACAAACAAACGGCTGTTTCGCCTCCAATCCAACCCCAAAGACCATTGGATGGCAACTAACACGGCCAGAGGACAAAGGGAAAGTCACTGCAGTCACATCGACCACAAGCAATCTATTGGCTAAGAAATTGCCATCTTTGCCTGGTAGACACACAGTCGTTCCGCGCCTATAGTCAACATCGAAGTCTATTGGGGAGCAGCCAATGCAATTGAGGGATAAATGAAATGTCGATGTGGTTGACCCGCACCCAGGAGGTTTGTCAGTGAAGACTCCATCATCCCAATCTAACAAAAAGATTATCGTTTTGTCCACATGCTCTACCCCGAGCACTGTCGGAGCGGCCCAACAGAAAGATAAAGGGAAATTCCCTACAGTAAGCCTGACTGAACAACCAACACTGTGTTAGCACTGCTTTAGGAAGATTTACCAAGATAATAAACGGCCATAGCCGGCCACCACACATGAAATTTCGTCGCAAACACTAAAATCATCTAGCACGAATTCCGAGGCGAAATCTAGGACAGTCATAACCGGAGCTCAACAACAACCCCACGAGCCCAATCCATTGGTCACCCAAACCCCAAAGGTTTGTCAAGATCGTACCATACTTCGCAAAGGGATGAGAAGAGTCACATGGACAGACGGTCGTGCCCCGAGGAATCATAGACCTAGTCACGATCCCACTGCTTTTCAACAACCACATCAAGTCCTTCATAGACGTCTGAATGACAGTCAACCACAACATTCGAGGATGGTTAGACCAATTAATGTATGTCGGGATTGGTGGTCTCAAGCTGTCCATCCCAAATTTCCGCGACTCGCTGACTAATTAACAAGGACAGGATCAACATGAAGTAGTTTCTAAGGAGCATCGGCTGAAAAGCAAAACCTTCTCCCACAACCGATAATGATCCAATAGCAAAAGCAAGTGCAGACTAACCAGTCTGAAAATATTTGCACAGGAAATCTAATTCGCATTCAGGATAATTCGATTGTCGAGACCTCAACAATAAGCTCAAAGCCAATAGCAAACCAGACGACTTGGAGACATAAGTCTTCGGCTGTCTGTTTGGCATAGTTCATTGCAACAAAAAGCTTAGGTTAGCCGGTAAAAACGGTCGTTTTCTAGGAGGTAAAACCTAGAGCATGAAGTGTAAAGGAATAATAATTATTCGTGATCAACTTTGTAGATCAGGCCATGATTACCAAGACCTAGGAACATTAAGGAAAGTGAACAGAAGCACAAATTATAGCTATGCAAGAAATATCCGATTCGAAAATATCCATTCAAAGAGAACAAACATAAAGTATGTTGGTTATGAAAGCCGAAGGAAAGTTTCTTTTGCCAAAACCCAATGTCTAGAAATACTTGCGACGACCTACGACCATTTCAACCTGTTTTAAAACAAGAAGAAAACATTCAGCCAAAGGCCGGATCAAGTTTTTGGCAAGCCAATGCCAATAAAAAGAAAAGCCATAAAAAGAAGATTCTTTGACGTAGGACAGCCCTAATTATGATGCATGCTCACGAACATAATTAAACAGCGAAAAATAAAAGGAATAAATAATCTAAAATTCAGAATCACTCATCATAAACTAAGAAAATCCACAAGGAGCTTGCAATGGATCGGGCCAATCGTCACAACCACGAAGTTTGAGTTTCAATTATAACTAGGGTTGGATCCGGCGAGGGATAGGACCTCCCGACCTTGCATGGCTATAACCCAATCAATCAAGAGGAATCTCTAATCCAGGAAATCAGGGGATTTCGGATTAGGGAATTGAAAATCTGAAAACCGTAGGGTTTATGCTCAAAATCAGATTTCGGGATTGTGGCTAATGAAGCAAATAGGCTAGAGAAGATAGAATTACCTGGAAGAAGGATTAGGGGGACATAAGAAGCAAATAGAAGAAAGAGGGATCAAGGAAGAAGAAACATCACCATGAGAGAGAGAGAGAGAGGAAGAGAGAAGCACAAAGAGGCTTTTCATTAATCAATAATCAAAGTTAAATTCGAGTTTAAGGCTTTGGACCTCTTAAATAAGCAAATAAAGACATAGAAGTACTAAAATACCCCTAAAACTAAGCAAAACGCGCAATTAACAAAAGTGCGGAAAAGTTCGGGCGCCCGAGCAGTCGCCCAAAGTCGTCCGAAAACCTCCAGAGAGGTTCGAGCGCTCGGCATACAAAGTTCGGACGTCCGATGGGGCGCCCGAAGGCAATGGTCGAGCGCCCACTCTTCCAGTTCTTTGGCCTTCTATCTCCTTTCTTCCTTCACACGTGTCTTCCCTGAGTGGGGTCTTCTATGTGTCCAATCACATGTGAAGGGTCTTCAGCGGGTCTTCGGTTCCTCAATAATCGCCTATCCACAAGAACGGCACTTGTGGTTGGCGCTTTCTTTGTTGATACACCTTGAATGCTTTTGTGTCCGCATCAATTCCCCCCAGGAGAGAAAAACTCGACTCCGACGAGTTGAAACTTTTGTAGTGCTCTAGTATATCTGGATCAATACTCTGCAACGCTTCGCCCGGTAGCCACGTAGAGTCAGACGATGGTTTGTTTTTCCATTTGACAATATACCTCTGGAAACCTCCATCCCTCGTAGATACTATCTTGTCATCCAAGATCTCCTCAATTTCTTCTTTATGGGTAATGGGCGGGGGAAGAGGTGGAAGGGTTGTGTAGCGAAATCAAAAAAAGGCCATGAAAGGGACAATGGGTCGACAATGGGAGTGTGGGAATGGACTAAATCTTCCACATTAAAAGTTGGATTAATACCCATTTCAGGGGGAAGGTCAACCCAATACGCGTTGAACCCAACCTTTTGTAATATCTTGAATGGTCCAGCACTACGCGCTTGTAACTTTTTAACGGATCCTTGAGTGAATTGCTCTGGCCTTATTCTCACCATTACGTAGTCTCCTTCTTGAAATTCTTGTGCTCTACGATGAGAATCAGCTGAAATTCTATAATCGTCATTGCTCTTATTTATCCACTGCTTAACATGTGTATGCAAATCATGAATATGGTGTGCAAATGCATCGACTGATTCAAAAGACCTTTGCGTAACAGACATAGGTAAGAGATCTATGGGCATTCTAGGTTTATACCCACTTACAATTTCAAAATGACTCAACCCTGTAGATCTGTTAACTGACCCATTATAAGCAAATTCAGCAGTTAGTAAAATTAGGTCCCAAGTCTTAACATGTTCACCCACTAGACAACGCAGAAGATTTCCAAGACTACGGTTTACCACTTCAGTTTGACCATCTGTTTGTGGGTGGTAAGCGGTAGAAAATTGCAAACGAGTTCCCATAATATGCCACAGTGTCTTCCAAAAATAGCTAGTAAATCTAACATCACGATCAGACACTATGGTTTTAGGTAACCCATGGAGACGCACCACACCATCAAAAAAGATACGAGCAATATGAGATGCATCCGACGTTTTTAAACATGGGAGGAAATGCGTCATCTTAGAAAAACGATCCACAACGACAAAAACGGAATCGTGCTTTTTAACTATCTTGGGAAGCCCAAGCACGAAGTCCATACTAATGTCCTACCACGGAGCATGTGGCACTGGCAATGGCGTATACAGCACGGTATTTTGCTTTCTTTGCTTTGCCAGCTGACATGTGCAACACTGCCCTAAAACTTTGGCTACGTCTCGCTTGAGACTTGGCCAATAGAAACGATCTTCCACAAGGGCAATGATCTTATCGCGACCAAAATGGCCAGCTATCCCTCCTGAATGAAGCTCCCAGATGAGGAATTCACGAAGGGACATACGGGAAATACAAAGTCTGTCTCCTTGAAAAGAAACCATCTTTAAGAACATATTCACCCATAATACGCTGGTCACTAGAGAGCGATGCGTAAGTACCCTCAAAATCAGGACGTGGGGTATTTATCTTTCAGTTGCTTAAATCCAACTACCTCTACACTCAAGGAGTTGAGCAACACCACTCTTCTACGAAGGGCATCCGCTGGCTTGTTTTCAACCCTAGCCTTGTGTTTCAGAGCAAACGAATATTCCTGAAGAAACGCTACCCACTTAGCATACATTGGGTTGAGTTTCTTCTGAGAATGCAAATATCTCAAAGCCTCATGGTCAGAAAACAAAACGAATTCCTGCGGTAGGAGATAGTGTCGCCAATGTTTCAGGGATTGCACTACCGCATAAAATTCTTTGTCGTAAGTGGAGTACTTTTGTTTTGCCTCATTCAGTTTCTCACTGAAATAGGCCATTGGGTGTCCTTCTTGACTTAACACTCCACCTATACCGACACTAGACGCATCACACGCTACTTCAAAGACTTTAGAAAAGTCAGGTAGACGGCATGACAGGAGCTTCTACCATCTTACCCTTAATTTCCTTGAAAGCCTTAACTGCGGCTTTGGACCACACGAACTCTCCCTTTTTCATACACTCGGTAATGGGAGTCATGATCGTGCTAAAACCCCTAATGAACCGACGACAAAAAGTTACTAGACCGTGAAAGTTTCGCACCTCATGAATGTTCCTCGGCTCAAGCCACTCAACTATGGCCCTGACCTTTTCAGGGTCTGCGCGCATTCCTTCAGATGACACTATAAATCCTAAGAACATAACTTGACTAGACATGAATGCACATTTCTTAAGATTAACGTACAACTTTTCATTCCTAAGGACGCTACAGACCTGCTTCAAATGTTCAAGGTGTGATTCCTTAGTGGTACTATAAATAAGAATGTCGTCAAAGTACACCACAAGAAAATTTCCCATGAACGGCCTCAAAACTTGCGTCATCACCGACATGAAAGTACTGGGTGCGTTAGTCAAGCCGAAGGACATGACCAACCACTCATACAGCCCATCTTTCGTTTTAAACGCAGTTTTCCACTCATCTCCAGGGCGTATACGGATCGGGTGATATCCACTCTTGAGATCTATCTTAGAGAATATAGTGGACCTAGCCATCATGTCAAGCATATCATCAAGCCTAGGTATAGGGAACTTATACTTGATAGTAATTTTGTTTATAGCACGGCACACATGCGCCACGTGCCGTCTTTCTTTGGTGTCAATAATGCAGGCACGGCACACGGGCTCATACTATCTTGGATGAAACCCTTTTGCAGAAGCTCATCAACTTGATTCTTCAACTCTACATGCTCTGCAGGGGTCATCCTGTAGTGAGGAAGGTTCGGTAGAGTAGACCCTGGGACAAGATCAATGGCATGCTGTATGTCCCTCATAGGTGGCAACTCATTTGGTAAGTCTTCAAGAAATACATCATTGTATTCCTTTAGGACCGAGGTCACCTCACGGGGTAACTCTGATGGAACCTCAAGTGTAATCTCTCTAGCCACTAGGGCATACACCATAGAATCCTCCTTAGTCTCTTTTTCAAACTCTATTGCGCTAATTATATGTAGAGACTTAGGCTTGGATTTCCCCACTCCTCTAGGCTCACTTACCTTCTCATCCTTCTTCTTCCCTAGTGTGCTTTCAGGTGGCATGGGGTTAAGTTTGATCTTCTTACCGTTATGCATGAAGGTACACGCATTCGAACGGCCAAATATCGTGACATCATTATCGAATAGCCACAGGTCTACTTAGGATAACATGTCCCACATCCATAGGTAAAATATCACACCACAGGGACTCCTTGTATGACCCAAACTCGATGGGGACTAAACATTGATAGGTGACAGGAAGAGATGTCTTGTCAACCCAAGAGACTTTATATGGGTTAGGATGAGGTGTGGATTTCAGTTTCAAGCGATCTAAGGTGCTAGTGGAAATCACATTCTAACAGCTTCCACTGTCTACTATCACCTTACAATTCTTTTCACCACACTTGGCAATAGTATAGAAGATAGTGTTTCGACGCCAGTCAACACTACTTCTGGATTGAGCTAGCACACGCCTGACTACTGCAAGCGTTGCTTCTCCATCGAATTCTTCCTCATCAGTAAGTACTCCTTCAGGGTGGTATTCTTCAACTTCATAATCACCCTGGTTATCTCCACTCTCGTGGAACTCGCCCACAACTAAGGCTTTTCCACGGCTCTTCATAGGACACTGATTAGACATATGGCCAAGATTGCCACACTCATAGCACCTCACTTGGCTCATGTTACTAGGACCGACACCAAGAACCCCTTTGCCTTTGTCCTCCCTAGGCCTAGGCAGAATAGGCGCCTATGCTCTAAGGTTGACTACCAACATTAGGTCTAGTCCCCTGGGAACTAGATCTAGCACTGGAGTCTCGAGACTCAAAACGACGAACGACAGGAGCCTTCAAATATTGCTCTAACTCCTGCACGACTTGATATGCTTCATCCAAGTCCGTTAAGGGCCGAGTCATAAGCTCGCACTGAAGATCCACACGAAGGCCCGTCTTGAAACACGAGAGCGTTACTAGAGTCTTCTTGGATATCACATCGCATCATATATTCTTCAAATTTAGCGATGCAGTCAGCGGCAGACATTGACCCTTGGCGTAAGGATTGCCATTGGTCAAGGAGCTTCCGAAGGTATGAGAGAGGAAGGCACTTCTCCTTCAACTTCTCTTTCATCTCATACCAATGTGTGATGGGGGCTCTACTAACTATTTCTATCTTACGCTCGGTGTTGGTTCAAAAGAGCTTGGCTTGGCCCACAAGCTTCACTTAGCAAACCACATTTGACGGTTTTCTAACATGCTATACTATTCAAAGTAGTGGTCCATGTCAGCAACCCAGTCAATGAATGCCTTGGGATCCAAACGCCTATCAAAACTCGGAGCCTCAACTCTCACACTTCTCATCGCACACTCATCTGGATCATAGCGGTCTTGATGATCACATGTGGCTCGTGCCTCTCGCACAACACCACGACCATTACCAAGATATCTATCCTCACTACCTCCACGTGTGGCAGCGCGTTCTTCAAAGATTCCTCCCACCTGGGAGTGTGCATCATCCCCTACAGCGGGGTTTTTCCTTTGGGACGCCTCTAATTGGTCAACCTTAGTCATGGTAGTGGTGATTTGGTTCTCAAGGCGGGCAAACTCACGCTTTTGACTTGCTTCTAGAGCAGTTATCTTTTGTATCAATTGAGCAAGTTGCTCAGATAACTGCTCGTTATTCATGGTAGGTTGAAGTCCGAAACCCCTACCTCTTCTCGTGGGCATACAATTAAGACTGGAACCAAACTCTACCTAACTAGGTATTATGACCTACAAGATGAAGGCGATGAATGCAAAACTAATATGAACTGACACAATTAAATTAAAACAGGAAACAACTCAAATCTGGAAATTTTCCAAATTAGGAAACTTTCTAAAGTTGGAAAGTTTTTAAAATTGAAAACTTTCTAAATCTGGAACTTTCCTAAATTAAACCTAAAAATCAAAACCCTAATTTGATAACTCGATCTAGACAAAAACCATGCAAGCTTATTCTCTGATACCAAATTTGACGTAGGACAGCCCTAATTATGATGCATGCTCATGAACATAATTAAATTGCGGAAAATAAAAGGAATAAATAATCTAAAATTCAGAATCACTCATCATAAACTAAGAAAATCCACAAGGAACTTGCAATGGATCGGGCCAATCGTCACAACCAAGAAGTTTGAGTTTCAATTATAACTAAGGTTGGATCCGACGAGGGATAGGACCTCCTGACCTTGCATGGCTATAACCCAATCAATCAAGAGGAATCTCTAATCCAGGAAATCAGGGGATTTCGGATTAGGGATTTGAAAATCTGAAAACCTTAGGGTTTATGCTCAAAATCAGATTTCGGGATTGTGGCTAATGAAGCAAAGAGGCTAGAGAAGATAGAATTAATAGGAAGAAGGATTAGGGGGACATAAGAAGCAAATAGAAGAAAGAGGAATCAAGGAAGAAGAAACATCACCATGAGAGAGAGAGAGAGGAAGAAAGACGCACTAAGAGGCTTTTCGTTAATCAATAATCAAAGTTAAATTCGAGTTTAGGGCTTTGGCCCTCTTAAATAAGCAAATAAAGACATAGAAGCACTAAAATACCCCTAAAATTAAGCACAACGCGCAATTAACAAAAGTGCGGGAAAGTTCGGGCGCTCGGTCGGGCGCCCGAATAGTCGCCCGAAGTCGTCCGAAAACCTCCAGAGAGGTTCGGGCGCTCGGCAGACAATGTTCGGGCGTTCGATGGGGTGCCCGAAGGCTATGGTCAGGCGCCTGATCGGGCACCCGAAGGCAGACTCTTCCAGTTCTTCGGCCTTCTATCTCCTTTCTTCCTTCACACATGTCTTCCCTGAGTGGGGTCTTCTATGTGTCCAATCACATGTGAAGGGTCTTCAGCGGGTCTTCAGTTCCTCAATAATCGCCTATCCACAAGGACGGCACTTGTGGTTGGCGCTTTCTTCGTTGATACACCTTAAATGCTTTTGTGTCCGCATCATTCTTCTTCTTCCTTAAAGCTCAAAGTCGGCCCTTTGATGAGTAAAGAAGCGTCTCCTTGCATCACTCATTCCCTGTCTCACCTTCCCCAGTCGAGCCTACCGGCTCAAAACCTCCTACTCCACCTGCCTCAGTTGCTTGTACGTCTCTTTCCCTTTCTTAGTGACCCTTTTCTCCTCTTCCTTACGACGGTTTATTTGAGCTTTAATCTTTCACGATGGTCCTCCAACCTTCGAATATGCTCATCTAAGAACACTGCCTTCCTCATCAACTCCTGAATGTCATCCTTGTTTGAGAGTCAATTTGGAGAATCTCGCTCATCAAATCCTCCTTCAAGGAGACACAAAGGTTGTGGTTGTCCTTCAGCGCTAAGGATATCTCTGCCGTTCTCCTCTAGCTTTCAAAGAGTTGTGTCACTTCCTTATATTCGTGCCTAGCGGCACGATAGTTGTAGGCTGTCGATATCATTGTGGTCGCATGATCCAACCTCGAAGCCCACTCGACATCAAAATAGATTGCCCAAAGAAGTTCCTCTACAAGTTTAGGAAGAGCATTTAACTCCTTGGAATTGGTAAGATCTAGCAGTTCCATCTCAAGAAGTTCTAGGATATACTTCTTCAACATCTCCACATCATTATTCTCGGGAGGGCCACCTAAAATGTTCCACGAGCTTACCCAAGCCTCAATGGAAGCAAAAACGTTCCAATCAAGGAAACTTGGGGAGCTTGAAGACTCTTGGATCTCTACAACCCTGACAGGTTGATCGGGACCGGGAATGGAATGGGAGTTCTTGCGAGGACCCGCCGCCGTTTAATCAACAGTTGATGGTCTGCTTCTTCAAAATGAATGGCTGAGGGCACTACAAAAGGAAATGTGTCAATCAAGGAAATCGGGAGAATTGTATAAGATAACTTTTGGTGCAGAGATTTTTTTTTTTTTTAATACCTCTAGAAGAGAGGGGGGTAACATAGCAAACCCTAGCCAGTGTAACGACTGTGGTCGGCCGAACCACATTGCGAGAGCCACCAATACTTGGTGAAGAACCGAAAGGAGCACCTAAAAGGCCACCGGGGGCAAGTGCCAATGCGGTTTCTCATGCAGGTGCAATCTTTTTTGCACGAACAGGTTCAATCAGCGTCTGCACTCGCCTCCCATAACCAACTGCTCTCCCATCAGCCTAAGTTGCTTTGGCAGTATCCAGCGCATGGGCAATTTGTGTAACTTCAACAACCATCGGGGCCGAAAGCTGAGGAGCCCGTGAAACTACAGGCCGCACCGGAGGAAAAAGACGTTGTAGCTCAGCAATATGCTTGAAACACCAATGGCCCAGGTAGTAGGAAACCACCAAGTACGAAATCCTGGAGTTGCCAACAGCCGATAGAGCAGAGAAGCAGAAGAGAAAATTGATTTGTCGCAATGTCAAAGTCTTGATGAAGGGACAAGTATTCCTCAGGCAAATAGAAAAATTCTTGTGAGAGAGGGAGTATGTCATGGGAGAAAAGACAAGGAGGGCAAGGAATGCCCTTTGTCAATCCAAATTGACAAGCACATAAAGAAGAATGATATAATTCGACTCCTGCTTTGATGTTTAATCTTTTAACGTTAAAGGCCCCAACATAAGGAATGTCATGATGGGCCACTAGATAGCTAGCCCACAAGTAGTTTTGATTCCTACCGTGTTCAAGGTTACGAGGGATTGAATCTCGCACCGGTGAACAAGGAAGGGCCAGAAGACATCCCAAATTGGGAAGTAATCATCATCAAGACAGTCGAGGCTGAGAGAAAGAAAGAAGCCCAAACATTCCCGTAACAACCGAGTAATGAAATGGTAACAGCATAGAAGGCAATAGCTGTAAGTTGGAGAGGGAGGGAGTAGAGGCCCTAATGCTTCGCAGAGGAAAGAGGGGAAGTATTTGTATAGCCGAAGTTGGAGAATCCAAAGTGGACCCCCAACCAAATGAAGGTTTTTGTTACAAAACTCCTGGAGAGCTCGATAGAGAACGAACAAAAGGAGCAAGAGAAAAGCTCACTTCCAACCGAAGAAGTATACTCTTTAGTCATCTGACTAGCCTTAACACAGAAAAGAAATTGGCAAATCCACATCGAGAGAAAAGCACAGTGCTCTTTATTAGAGACCCTACCACTGCCGGTCTCCTTCTTATTATAAACGTTGTACGAAATGTGG
The DNA here is from genome assembly GCA_003013855.2 of Liriodendron chinense. Taxonomy (NCBI): domain Eukaryota; kingdom Viridiplantae; phylum Streptophyta; class Magnoliopsida; order Magnoliales; family Magnoliaceae; genus Liriodendron; species Liriodendron chinense. Next base: position 2,416,064 of record PVNU02001915.1, on the reverse strand, counting down.
GTGTTATGATTATTAAAGAAAAAAGAAGGCCATTGGGGGTTGGCATGGATGAATTCACCAACGGTCGGAAGACTAGTGATGGCGCAAACATCTAAGATTGTGGGACTCATGGGCCCACAACGGAAATGAAAAACGTTTGAGAAATGGCTCCAAAAACATACGGCCGAAGCGAAAAGAGCAGGTTTCGTGGTGAAGTCGAGACATGTGAGTTGGATGCGGTCATAGATCCCGATATCCTGCCAGCAATCCCCAAAGTTGGCCTCCACTTGATTCAGCCAGTTAATCCAATCAGTATAAGGGTGCAGTCAGAGTTTATATTTTAAGGCCGTGGGATTCCACAGCTACCAATCGAGTTGGTCAGCCTCAAGAAGAAGCTTCTCCTCCAGATAGGAGGAAAAGTATAGGGAAAGGGACGAAAGGTCATCAACAAACAACGGACGGAACGCTGGACCAAGGACATACCCTTGGTTAGAAAAACTAGATGACGAAGAAGATGAATAAGGAGATTCAAGAGGAGAGAGCATGTTAAGGAGAATCAAATCTCTGAAACGTTCGATGACAAGGCCAACCATGGCAAGGGCAAGTACCTTCATTACAACAAACTCTGAACTAGAAGCATTGGAAGAAGAAGAAGAAGCCATGGACGTAAAAGGAGGAGAGACGAAGCAATGGCAGGAGACCTTGGAGAGTTAAAGAATGGACGAAGAAAAGCAATTGAGATGATTGTGTATGTCTATAACCAATTTTAGCAAGACAAAAGTCGATTTTCACACTCGCATTAAAGGTTTACAATCATGACAAGTGATTTCCAATGCCAAAGGCTGCGCAAGACGACCAAGCACAAACCCCATGCTGCCATGTGTCACCTACCAAATACGTCAGAAACCGAGATGATGTAACGTCTCTTCACATCTCCAAATGTAAAGAGGTGGGGGGGCATTGTTTACACCTGGCCTGGCACAATCCATGTTGTCCATTGAAAAGCCGCCACGTGTCGGCACACTTGTATGAATGACGAGAAGAAAAAACGTACTCGCGTCAAGAGACACTGCCAACACTTATCCTCCAATGACACGTAGCTTGTCAAAAGGAGACCCGCTCAGAGTCGTACACATGTCTACACCAGAAAAAGGAGGACAGTATTCGCAGGGCATGTGATCGACGCATGAGTTACACATGTCAGATGTGACTCCTAGCGTGCTAAAGAAGCTTTCGAAGACCTGCCGATGCCCGATTCTTTGTAATCCAGCCTGTACATGGCAAGGCCATCTCGAATCAAATTGAAAAGGAAAATTTCCCTAAGGACGCTCGATAGTTTCTCAAAGGCAGCAAGGAATTAAGAGCAAATAACGGAAAATCATCCGAAATTAGAAGCGGATTATACGCGATGGCCTACACCAAAGATTCCAAATCCTACTGGGATACAGCCGCTATGTAATTGAAGATTCACGCAAAAACCACGACGCAGCCACCACCTCTCCAAGCATATAAAAACAACACTCGAAGAAGGGCTCTGACCCTCACCACAAACAATCAATCTCTCTACAGTGCAACGCTGTTTTTTCTTTTAGTTTAGCTTCTTAACTTTAGTCATTCCACTTCTGTCCAGCCATGCTACAGCAAGTTCAGAGCCATTAGTCTAGCTTAGATCCACTATTGTCCAATGCATCGCTGCAGTACACATTAGGAGTAGATTAAATATGCACGACCACCATCATCGGATCCCTCGATTATCGAGTTCCTAATTGATACATCGCCAGTCACATCCTACTGACTTTACACCATGACCATCTCACGACCATCTGGTAGTTTACATGACCGTTTTGCCAGCACAAGCTGTCGTAGGTATTTATTCTTTTTCTCTACTTAGTTTTATTTCCCATTTCCTGATTGTACTACTTCAACATTCAAATTAGTAAAATCAGCGATCCATCCTTATTTTTTATTTCTTTCCAATCCTTATTTGATTTATTGAGAAACTCGATACGGTATAACTGTTGAATGAAATGTCCTTGGTTCCAAGGTAAAAATATCCCATTCTAAAGGACTAACCCTCCCCTTCTAAAATCACTTGATCGTTGTAACAATTGGTGGTTGAACAATCATACCAATCTTCATTGGTAGTACAACTCTGGGATGCCCGGCACTAATCTAATCGCATACGTTTGACCAAATTCGGGCCCTTCGTAACACATGTGGCCACATGTCCAAATTGAACAAAAACACATAACACATGTTTTACACTCATCTGGACATGTCTTTCACCCACCTTAACCGATTGTTCGTGACCAATTTGTTGGATATGTGGACAACAAGGATATATTGCTCACCTTTCAAGGAAAAAAAAGAAGGGGGGGGGGGGGGGGGGGGGGGGACATAATGCTCACGTTGTGTGTTCTACAAGCATAACAAACTAACTGTCACCAGCCACGATTGCCATGACTCTAGAGTCTACGACAAGCCCAAATTGGCATCTTGAATTGACACTAGAGCTATCCATCATACGACCTCTGATGTAGTTATCTTAGATGGCTTCATTCCATGCCATGGCATTGACCCTATCATGGTGGTTATATACCAACGTTAGTGTTCTAGTGATGTGACTATTCATGGGTCATCCACTACTTGTATTTATGAAATGTTCTACATGTCCCTTCCATTCAAAAGAACTTATTACCATTTGGAAAGCTCACAAGTGATGACAATTGTTCCTTTTTTTAATGGCTGACGAATGCTCTTTCAAGTTTCATGCTCAAATCATGGAATTAGTTTTTGACATGTAAGTGAAAGGGGCAACTTTCAAGTTTCATGCTCAAATCATGGAATTAGTTTTTGACATGTAAGTGGAAGGGGCAACTTTTGACACAAGATAATAAGGGACCTCTACACATGGCATAATGGGGCATATGCTCTTCTAACTATGGCATCATCTTCTACTTCGCATCTCCATGCTCCTACTTCAGTGTGGTACATACTACATTCAACTCAAACATCTTGTTAAAAAGATGAAAGGTTCAGCTCTCATACACATGTTGTGTAAACAGTTAATTGGTTGTCAAATGTTTGATGATCAACTTCAAAAATACTGGTAGCATTGGATCATCTCTTTATCCATGCATGCACGCATTGATTTGAGTTTATCAATTCAACCCACTAAGATGGAGGGGGAGAAAAATCTCCATCCGAAAGATACACAAAGATGCATGCTCATCTGAGAAAAACACATGAGGGGGAGCAATTGATTTGAACTACAAGGAATCATCGGGTCTTCACCAAACATACATTTTGCTGGCAGTACAATATCCATACATGTGGGGCCTATGGTTCAGTGATCTCAACTGTTGATGTGATGGGACCCACCACAGATAGGGGATGCCTCAAAAGTCTCCCAGACTAGCAGATCAAAACAATTGATATTTGGCCTTTCTTCTGTAGAACATGGACCATCATTACAGTCATTACAGTCTTCCTCTTAACTGTCTGTTCATGACATGGTTTGACGTATATCCGAAACTGCTATGCATCACCCGATACACCGGCATCACCCACGAACAAAATGGATGT